>ML661897.1:26818964-26998078 GCA_007570785.1 Antilocapra americana
CTCACTTATTCTGTCTTCTATCTCTGTTATTCTACTGTTGGTTCCCTCCAGGGTGTTTTTGATCTCATTTATTGCATTATTCATTGTATTTTGTCTCTTTTTCATTTCTTCTAAGTCCTTGTTAAAGCTTACCTGCATCTTCTCAATCCTTGCCTGCAGGTTATTGAGCTGCAACTCCAACTTATTTTCCAGGTTTTGGATCATTTTCACTATCATTTTCGGAATTCTTTGTCAGGTAGACTTCCTATCTCTTTGTCTTTTGTTTGGTCTAGGGGGTATTTATCCCGTTCCTTTACTTGCTGGGTATTTCTCTGCCTTTTCATCTTGTTTATCTTGCTGTGTTGTCCCTTTATTGTGGGGATTCCTCTCTATGGGAGGGGTTGGATGTGTGGTTTGTCGAAGTTTCCTGGATGGAAAGGCTTGTGTGGTTTTCTGGTGGGTGAGTCTAGGTTTCCTCACTGTTACTCCTCACGTCGGCAGTGGGTCGCCTCTCCAGATGCCCGATGTCCTCTGCCAGCATTCAGTTCCTGTTTTTTGGAGTTTGCTCGGCCTTTAAAAGTTCTTTTGGTGTATTTATTGGGGAGAGAGTGTTCTCCCTGTCCTATTCCTCCGCCATCTTAGTTCAACCTCCTTTTTTTTTTTATTTTTATATTTTGGCCATATCACATGGCATGTGGGATCTTAGCTCCCTGATCAGGGATGGAACCAGCGTGCCCTGTATTCGAAGTGTGGAGTCTTAACCACTGGACCAGCAGGGAAGTCTCCAGCATCAGGTTTAAAGGAAGCAAAATAGGTAGCCAGACCTGGGGACTTGGACAGCAGTACCACACCACCCCCACACACCCCCACACACAATGGTGTTAGCATAACTGTATTACTATACTACCTCCATAAAAGGTTTCTATCACAATGTTTTCTTAGAAAGTTAACATGTAACATTACTCACACTTGAGCTTAATTTAGTTTCTGAAATTCCTATATGACTTTTTGCATGATGGCAGGAGCAGGTACCATATACACTGCCGAATATTTTTCAAAATGATCTTCACAATTATCTCCTCAAATTTTTACATGATAGTGGGTGACCTAACCTCCTGTGACCCTTCTACTAAAAATGACCCAATGTTGTATTGTGTTGGCCTCCCATTGGGCATGGAAAAGGTTCATAGCTCTGAGGATGCGGACCACAGGACACGTAATTCTATGAACAGAAGATTTCAGAAGACATCGCAAGCATGGACAGTCTTCATGGAAGGCAGAGTAACCAGGAGGGGAAGGGAAGCTCGACTAGGGACATGGAGGGCCACAGAGCAGCAAAAGGCACACAGCAAAGAGGGTTGCAGACAGGGGTCTTGAGCCCCCTATTAAGGATACTCTGGAGAAATATGGATGATAGCTTTTAGATGTCATCTTTCTTCATTTTTAATCCAAGCAAGGTGTACTTTCCCCTCATGGAAAATATCATTTGTGCTGACTTTCTTACACTTACAACACCATTTTCATGACCACTGTTCTCAGCTCCTCTGCAGGAGGAAAGACATCTTCTGATCCAGACTCACCAGAAGATTGCCCAGGCCCTCGTAGTCAAAAACTTTGCTCTCATACGTCTCCGCCAACTCTTTGCTCAGCTTGATTGCTTTTTCCCACATCTTTGGGGGAAAAAAAAAGGAGGGTTACAAGTGGAGAAGAAAGCAGTCATTGACCCAGCAGCAGAAGCCATTCCAGAGTCACTGGGCAATGACTAAGGAGTTGAGTGGGTTCAGTTTCAGTGGATATTTCCCCATGTGCCTCACTGCTAGGATCAACTAACCCTGGGTTCTGACATCATAAATCCACTGTACCTTGGCTGCTCTGCCAGTGGGCATTTTTTCTTCTGTTTGCAAGAACATGAAGAACACCATGTGTTCCCCAGAAAAGCAATCCTTAGTTCAAAGAGCAAAGCACTAAAGACCACTGAAAGTGGAGGGGAACCAGCTTTGAAGCTTAGGTCTTGGGAGCATGGAAATCTTGTTGGAGGGGAAGGGAAGCAGGTGTGGGCTATGGTTCTGGGCATATGCGTGTGTGTTTCTTTTGAGTTAGGCTGTTTGGGAGGAGGCAGGGGAATGAAAGAAAGCCTGACTGTACTGCTGTGTGGAATTTGGGAAGCTACTTCTCCAATTCAGGGCACTGGTTTGCTGTTTATAACTAAACTACCTACTTGGTCAAAGAAAGCTTTAGGAAATGCCTTAGAAAGGTGGTCCCCAACCTTTTTGGCACCAGAAACTGGTTTTGTGGAAGACAGTTTTTTCATGGACCGGGGAGGGGGTTGGTTTTGGGATTATTCAAGTGCATTACATTTCTTGTGCACTTTATTTTTATTATTTATTACATCAGCTCCACTTTAGATCATCAGGCTGGGGACCCCTGCCTTAGAGCACTTATGACCAAGCAAGTTACAGCCAAATGCACATATTTGGCATCTGAGGCAAGTATCCCAGATTGATGAGCCTGTGTTCATTTTGGTTTTTCGTAAAATGCCTCTCAGCTGGATACTATTAATAACACAGCATCTGGACACGCCCTACTTCAGTCTTAACCAGGCACTATCGTCCATTGCTTCTGGTTGCGGAAGGACCGTATGTGCAGTTCACACAGAGTTGTACAACACTTTAAAATGAAATCTTCTAATGTCATCATTTGCCAAATTTGTCCTTTCTGAAATCTCTGGGCCTGGATCACTCAAAAGGCTCTGAAAAGTACCAAATGGAGACCATTCCAGCTCAGCTAGACCTGATACAGGAGGCCAGTCAACAGCACCATGGGGTCCAGTTTGCTCCTTATTCGCCAAATGCTAAGCTATGAAGAGATAGGAAGACAGCCTAGCAGAGAGGTTCTCAAAGTGTGGTCCCTGCCTGGTCCCTGGGAGTCCCCAGGACCCTTTCATGGGATCCATGAGGTCAAAACCATTTTCTTAATACAAATAATTTTGCCTTTTTTTTCTTTTCTTTTAAATGTTTATGTATTTGTCTGCATCAGGTTTTACTTGTGGCATGCAGAATCTCTAGCTATGCATGTGGGATTTAGTTCCCTAAGGATCG
The DNA here is from genome assembly GCA_007570785.1 of Antilocapra americana. Lineage (NCBI taxonomy): Eukaryota > Metazoa > Chordata > Mammalia > Artiodactyla > Antilocapridae > Antilocapra > Antilocapra americana. The sequence continues at coordinate 26,822,042 of ML661897.1, forward strand.
AACCTATAGCCCTTGCATTGGGAGCATGGAATCTTAGCCACTGGACCACCAGGAAGTCCCTATTTGCCTTTTTTCAATGCTCATTCCCTTATGAGTCTACAGTGGAGTTACCTAGCGGCTACAGAAAGAGTGATGTCAACAGATCAGATGTCAAGGCGGATATTCAAATCGTGCTGCTTCTATGGAGCCAGATAATAAAGAGATTTGCAAAAATGTCCTATCATTTACTTTTTTGGAAAATACAGTCATTGTTCATAAACAGATATGATTTATATTAACAGGTAATAAGCTTATTATTCCTGTTAAAAGAAAAAATATTAAGAGTATAACCATTAATGGACACAGCCCACATGAACAAATGCTCTCGGGGTTCTTCAGTGATTTTTAAGAGAAAAAAGGAGTGCAGAGACCACAAAGTCTGAGCAAATACACTTGTTCTGCACACCTCAAGTTCTTTATCTGTAAAATAGAGATAGGATCAATATTACATGGTTAGAGCAAGAATTAAATTAGAAACAGTCTGGAAATCATCCGAAATAGTAACTTGCACTAAACAGGTGGTAGTTATTTTATCATTATTTATTTGACATATTTATTTGATCAACAGGTTCCACTGGTAAAACAGTGGTGGCTGAAAGTAGCAGGCTCTTATACAGTCAAATCTGGAAATCCTTTTTGTTTTGGTAGCATTTTCTTCCCCCATTGCCTAAGCATTTTCTTTCAATTTTAAATTTAAAAGCCTTCCAGCCGGACATGTTTTCTCCAGATGATCAGAGATTCCATGACTTGGTGGCACTGTTTACATGTTTATTTTACTTTCCCTTGTAGGACTTAAGTTGCCGGTTACATGCAGTCTACAATGTGAGGCAAGCAGTGACCTAGGGATGGGAAATGCCCCAGGTGTTAGCCAACAATGTCTTAAGAATGCACTGACAGTGATGGTACCAGCTCCTGGACTTCAGCAGTATTTAAAAGGTACAATTATGGCTATGAGAGTGGGCTGCTCACTGTATTCTCCATTACGTTAAGTTTCCTCCACATAACTGATCCTTATTTACTGCCTTTCTTACCGTGGGCTTCCCTGGTGGCTCAAGCATCTGCCTGCAACTCAGGAGACTGAGTTCAATCCCTGGTCAGGAAGATTGCCGGGGGAAGAGAATGGCAACCCACTCCAGGATTCTTGCCTGGAGAATTTCATGGGCAGAGGAGCCTGGAGAGCTTTAGTCTATGGGGTCGCAAAGAGTTGAACATGACTGAGTGACTCACACTTTCTTACCTTAATTTATCTACTCATTTTCTCACCCACTAAAAATATCCAGCCCACTTTGACTTCAAAGATACACATGGGATTAGTTAAGAGTAAGTTTGGGGTCACTGCTGCATAATAATGAATTTGTCTGGTTTTTGTCTTAAGCTCCTGAGAGGGAGCTTCTAGAACTCTTCAATCTTCCCAGTGATAGAAGTATCTTTGTTGTTCACAGTGGACCCCTCAGGAGACATGGGAATTGATACTAATGAGGTGACCTATGGTAGATAGGCATGTAGATAATCTGAGAATGGGGACTGGCCTTGCCAGAACCAACATCCACGTGATTTGTGGGTGGCTTGGGGACTCCTGAACTTGCAGCTGGCATCTGAAGTTTGGGCTGACTTGTTGGGAGCTGTGCCCTTAACCTGTGGGCCCTGCACTAACCCTGGCTGGTACAGATCAGAACTGCAGTGTAGTAAGCATGGCAGAAAATTTCCCCCTTTGCCCTCACACAAAAACAAACTCCCTCACTCAACACTGACCTTGCCTTTGTCAAAGTATGATATGATTTCTTGATATAGCTTCTCTTTAAGCTCTTGCTGGGTGTACACGTAGTAACTGTCCCTCTGAAGCAAATGGGGTACACAGGGCTTGTCAGACCACTGGAAAACACACAAAGGCAACACAAGAGAGAGATGAGCACAAGTCATTTAATTAATTAAAGGGGATGAATGCAACAAATATTCAACTGAAAACATTCACAGAAATATTTGTACATATCTGATTCATCCATGTTTTCAATGATTTACTAAACGCAAAAATTGCATACACACACACACACATATGCACACAGCAGCTTTAACACAAACAAGTGTCATGCCAAATGGACAAATACTGAAGGCATTCCATGAGGGTCAGGAATGAGGCGAGGCTGCCAACCAGCACGACTGTGGTCTTGCTGGAGGTCACCATTCATACAACCAGGTACAAGAAAGATATCAAAGCATAAAAATGAAGAAAAGGGAGTTAAAAAAAAACTATCATGTCAAAGCAGTAATTGTATTCTTCATAATCAATCCCTTTCCAAAGGTGCCTGCTAAACACCTATCACAACTGATGAGAGAATTAAGTAGTGGGATCAAAAAAATCACATATTTGGAAATAATTTAGAGATAATTAAGATAACGGAAGAAAAGATACCAATAAGAATAAATTCAAAATGACTGGATATTCAGGCACAATCATGCAAATGTACTTAATGCCACTCAACTGTTCTTATACACACCTAGGGTAGTAGATTTTACATTATATGTATTTTATCATAATTACCTTAGAAAGAGAAGATATCTGGAGATTAACATAACATCTACACAGAAAATGTTAACACACCATGAGAAGGCACAAAAGCAGATCTGAACAAATGGAAAGTCGTACCATGCTTTTGGATAAGAAAGTGCTATTTCATAATCATGGAAATTCTCCCTAAATTAATATTTAAAATTCATGATTCCAAAGTCCATATGCAAAGATAAACAGAAAGGAATAAGGTGGAAAACTCTGAAAAAGAAGAGGAATAAAGAGTAACTACCAGGTCATAAAACATGCTGTAAAGAATTGATAATTAAAACAGCGCTGTTCTGGTGCATTATCCAACAGACACCCATGCAAAATACATAAAATCTAGAAAGCGGTTCCCTTGACTCTCCATATAGTGATTCAGTATATGATAAAGATGAGATCTCATACCAATGATGAAACTGAACTGTACTTCATAAGCAATATCCTTATTGAGTAGCTATATGGGGGAAGAAGTGGCATCCACAGCATGCTACCTTACACCAGGATAGGAGAGTTTAACTTTCTGAGCAGCAAAAATGAAAAGATCTACAGTCACTGGGACTTCCCTGGTGGTCCAGTGGTTAAGGATCTGCCTTCAGATGCAAGGGACGCCATTCAATCCCTGGTTGGGGAACTAAGACCCCACACACCACAGAACAACTAAGTCTGCACACTGCAACTACTGAGCCTGTATACTCTACAGTCGATACTCCACAAGAGAACTCTTTGTGCCACAGGAGAAGTCCCCACAACCACAATGCAGTACCGACACTGGAGTGTCTGATCACCCCCCAGTCAATAAGCTTTCCCCTCTAATCCAGTAGGTTTGTGGTGCCCTAATCATGAATATGAACTGTGAACGGCTGACTTGGGGTAAGCTGTCAAGCAGAAGACATCAGTTTTTAATTCCAAACCTTAGAACAATGTACATGTATTATTTAGGTATAAAACAAAATTGAAACTGTGTAAGAAAATTAATTGCTAGGGACAAAAGTGGAGGCAGGGAGATGTAGAAGGAGGCTAAAAATGGAAATTTGGACCAGGATAGCAGCAATGGAGATAAAGAAAAATGGATAGGATGGGGAGTGTGGAAGAGACCTCTGCACCCCCATGTTCAGAGCAGCATTCCTCACAAGCGCCACAGTACAATTTAAGTGTCCATCAATGGATGAATGAATACAAATGTGGTTTATACACACAATGGAGTATTACTTCACCATGAGAAAGAAGAAATCCTGCCATCTTCAACAACATGGGTGGACCTTAAGGGCATTACACAAAGTGAGATAAATCAGAGAAAGACAAACACTGTATGAGATCATGTATATATGGCATCAGAAAAATCTAGACTTGTAAAAACAGAGTAGAATGGTGATTATCAGGGGCTGGCAGGTGGGAAATAGGAGAAAGATCGCTTAAGGGTATAAACTTGCAACTAGCAGATAAATAATTCCTGGAGATCTAAGACTGTCACATAAATTTTCTCAATTAAAAAGAAAAGATGGCTTCCCTGCTGGCTCAGTGGTAAAGAGTCCACCTACCAATTCAGGAGACACAGGTTGAGTCCCAGATCTGGGAAGATCTCACATGCCTCAGAGCAAGTAAGCCCATATGCCACCAGCTACTGAGCCTGTGCTCTAGAGCCTGGGAGCCACAGCTACTGAAGCCTGTGTGCCCCGGAGCCCATGCGCCGTAACAAGAGAAGCCTCTGCAACAAGAAGCTGGTATACGGCAACTGCTCGCCACAGTGGAGAAAAGCCTGTGCAGCAACGAAGACTCAGCACAGCCAAAAATAAACAGATAAATAAAATTCAAAAATTTTTTAAAAAGAAAGAAAAGTGGATAAAGTGAGGGCAAGTTTTGGACAAAGGGTCCATGATTCTTGGAGAATGTGGAACTATGTGAGTAAAAGATGATGACCAGTACTTTTATTAGATGGTGGCGCCCTTTAGTGAAATGGGGAGAAAGGAGAAGAAGGAACAAACACAGGAAGACAGTGGAGGAAACAGCTTGTGTTACTGACCTGCTAAGTTCAAGGTGTCTATTGGTCATTCAGAGATTGATGTCGACAGAACAGTTTATATAGAATCTGAAGTTGGAGGAGCTGTCAGAGCTGGAAATAGTTATTTGAGATTGATGATGGAGAGATGTATATATATCCACAGCACAATATAATTTCTTAGTAAAACAGGTAAATAGGAAAGTACTTCTACAGTTCTTTATTTACAAGTCACTTCTCTGCAGTTTTACATATTTTTAAAAACATATGTATTGATGTGCATTTTTTAAATTAGAGTGTATTAGCAGCCTGAAAGGTGTGCTCTGCTTTCTAAGGAATTTTAAATAAATGATACCCACGCCTATGTTCACAGCAACATCATAAACAATAGCCAAGACATGGAAAGGTCAACTGATGAATCAAGACAATAGAATATGTATATACAGTGGAATACTACTCAGCCATAAAAAAGAATGAAATAATACCATTTGCAGCAACATGGATGAACCTAGAGACTATCATGCTATGTGAAGTAGGTCAGGAAGAGAAAGACAAATACTATATGATGTTGTTTACATGTGGAATTTAAAATACAACATAAATGAACATATCTATGAAACAGAAACAGACTCATAGAGAGAACAAGCTTGTGGTTGCTAAGGGTGAAGAAGGGTAGGGGAGGGATGGATTGGGAGTTAGGGATTAGCAGATGAAAACTATTGTATATAGGATGGAAAAACAACAAGGTCTTATTATAGAGGGCAGGGAGTTATATTTAATATCCTCCAATAAACCATAATGGAAAAGAATATGAAAAAGAATGTGTGTGTATATATATGTAAATATGTGTGTGTATGTATATATATATATATAAATGTATAACTAAATCACAAGAAGCAACAGAACTGGACATGGAACAACAGACTGGTTCCATGGTCCCATATTGGAAAAGGAGTATGTCAAGGCTGTATATTGTCACCCTGCTTATTTAACTTATATGCAGAGTACATCAGGAGAAATACTGGATTGGATGAAGCATCAGCTGGAATCAAGATTTCCAGGAGGAATATCAATAACCTCAGATATGCAGATGATACCACACTTATGGAAGAAAGCAAAGAACTAAAGAGTCTTGATGGAAGTGAAAGAGGAGAGTCAAAAAGTCAGCTTAAAATTCAACGTTCAGAAAACTAAGATCATGGCATCTGGTCCTATCACCTCATGGCAAATAGATGAAGAAACAATGGCAACAGTGACAGACATTATTTTTTTGGGCTCCAAAATCACTGCAGATGGTGACTACAGCCATGAAATTAAAAGATGCTTGCTCCTTGGAAGAAAAGTAATGACCAACCAAGACAGCTTATTTTAAAGCATAGATATTACTTTGCCAACAAACGTCCATTTAGTCAAAGCTTTGGTTTTTCCAGTGGTCATGTATGGATGTGAGAGTTGAACTATAAAGAAAGCTGAGCATTAAAGAATTGATGCTTTTGAATTGTGATGTTGAAGAAGACTCTTAAGTATCCCTTGGACAGCAAGGAAATCCAAGCATTCCATCCTAAAGGAAATCAGTCCTGAATATTCACTGGAAGGACTGACACTGAAGCTGAAACTCCAATACTTTGGCCACTTGATGCGAAGAACTGACTCAGTTAAAAAGACCCTGATGCTGGGAAAGATGGAAGGCGGGAGGAGAAGGGGAACAACAGAGGATGAGATGGTTGGATGGCATCACTGACTCAATGGACATGAGTCTGAGTAAGCTCTGGGAGTTGGTGATGGACAGGGAAGCCTGGCATGGGGTCACAAAGAGTTGGACACGACTGAGTGACTGAATTGAACTGAAAGCACTTTGCTGTACAGAAGAAATCAACACAACACTATCAATCAACTATACTTCATAAAATAAACTTAAAAGTAAATAAATAAGTAAATAAAAAATGACGGACATTTTCCCAACCGTGGTCTAAACAGCTCTGCCTATTTAGAAGGTATACAAATACTCTTGGATAAAAGCGTCCTCCCTGAATAGGAGTTTTTCCCATCAAAATCATGACATGTACATGACCTGGTCCCATAGGGCTAGATGGCTGACATACTGCCTCCCTGATCCACTCACCTGCAGGAGCTCGGCATGTAGGAGGAGCGTGTAAGCAGCTTCAGTGTAGTTCTCACAGTCTCGGTGCAAGTCTCGCAGCTTGTACAAGTACCTGGTCAGAAGGGGAGAAAGGAGGCATTCTGCCGCCAGGGAGTTGATGGGATACTCGGCTTGTGCCACAGCCAGGTGGCAGGAATAGTTACTTCCTAATCCCGTAAGGCAGCAGTCCAACTTTTTTGGCACCCGGGGCCAGTTTCATGGAAAACAATTTTTCCAGACGGGGAGTGGGGGGCGGTGGTTTCAGGTGATTCTCATGAGGAGTCTGCAATCTAGATCTCTCACTTGCACAGTTCACAGTAAGGGTCAGGCTCCTATGAGAATCAAATGCCTGTGCCGATCTGAAGGAGGTGGAGCTCAGGCGGTAATGGGAGTGATGGGGTGCCACTGTAAATACACACGGAGCTTCACTCACTGGCCCGCTGCTCTTCACCTGCTGCATAGTTCAGTTCTTCACAGGGGGCTGAGGACCCCTGCTCTAAGTCTTTGTGCTGCTTCCTGTCTTTCCTAGTCCATCTGTTCCACTCAGCTACTTTGTTTAAGGTAGTAGTGTTTAAATTTATTTTTCCTGTCCCACACTTCTTTGGGAAGCTCATGAGAACTAAGGAATCTTTCCCCCAAGAAAATGCACATGTTTTACATCCAAGTTTGTTTAGGGTTTCCTGAACCCAGGGCTAACAGTCCTTGACAGAGGGTGGGTTTTATGTCTCTGCCTGGTTAGCTGGCTGGAGTGTCCTCCATCCTTCCCTGACACAATCCTTGCCCCGCACTTTCAGGAGGATGGGAACACATTACATACTATTTAGCGTCTCTCGAAGCAGCAAGGATGGTGTTCAGGTTTATCATTGCTTGAAAGTAATTAATAAATCCATGACATAAACAGCAAGAGCAGAAACTTCCTTTGGCTTACCTTATGTAGATGTCCTCTCTCTTCTTTTCTTTGTAAAAATTCTACGAAAAAACAAAAAAGACACAAAACACAACTGTAAATGTTATTGATGAGCTTGCCACAAAAATAGCCAAACCGATGGCTGCACTTTTCAAAAGTATCATTTTTCCAAAGGCTTTGTTCTTTCCCTTTAACGAATATACCCACAACATAAGGAAATGGCAGCATTTTGTTCTGGGTGTCTTTTTTGGCCATGCTGTATCACTGCAGATGGTAACTGCAGCCGTGAAATTAAAAGATGCTTGCTCCTTGAAAGAAAAGCTATGACCAACCTAGACAGCATATTAAAAAGCAGAGACGTTACTTTGCCAACAAAGGTCCTATAGTCAACGCTATGGTTTTTCTGGTAGTTGTGTACAGATGTTGAGAGGTGGACCATCAAGAAGGCTGAGTGCTGAAGAATTGATGCTTTTGAACTGGGGTCCTGGAAACACTCTTGAGAGTCCCTTGGACTGCAAGCAGATCAAACCAGTCAATCCTAAAGGAAATCAATCCTGAATATTCACTGGAGGGACTGATGCTGAGACTGAAGCTCCAATACTCTGGCCACCTGATGTGAAGAGCTGACTCATTTGAAAAGACCCTGATGCTGGGAAAGATTGAAGGCAGGAGGAGAAGGGAATGACAGAGGACGAGATGGTTGGATGACATCACTGAATTAATGGACATGAGTTTGAGCAAGCTCCGGGAGATGCTGAAGATCAGTGAAGCCTGGTGTGCTGCAGTCCATGGGGTCCCAAACAATCAGACACAACTGAGCATCTGAACAACAATGTGGTATGCAAGATTCTAGCTCCCCGACCAGGGACAGAACCCGAGGCCCCTGCATTGGAAGCACAGAATCCTAACCACTGGGCCCCAGGGAAGACCCAGGGAAAGTTTAGTTTACAGAAAGAAAAGTTGAAGAATTTTTAAGCCCAATGTGAGGGAAATCAAGGTGAGTAGACAACAGGTCATAATACCCAAATCACTTGATATTCTGTTTTCTTAGGGAGTCAGAAATGGTAGGTATTTTATATATATTAAGCAGAGGAGATCATGGCTGCTAAACCTCTGAGGTCTTTGGTCCCAGTTATAATTCTTTAGGAAAAAGCAAGACCACGGGGTTCTACCACTTCGAGGATTTTATGGACTTATTCTCTACTCATGGTATATTGTTTCTAATGCATTTTCATCTGTGTCTGATACTTTCAACAAAATAGCTATCACATAAAAAAAGGCAGAGAAACATTTTGAGCATGGCCTTCTGTAAGAGAGCTGAGTCAAAAGCTTTGGTTGCATTCTTCCATTCCTGTTTCTATATTTATCCTCAAGGTCTAAGGCAGTTGTCATCTGTGAGTTCAAAGCTGAGTTGGCCATTTCAATTATCTTTTTTGGCCACGTGGTATAGCTTGTAGGATCTTAGTTCCCAAACCAGGCACTGAACCCGAACGCACAGCAGTGAAGGAGCTGAGTACTAATCACTGGACTGCCAGGGATTCCCTTGGCCATTCCAATTAGACTCAGCAGGACACATACTTCAGAAAGGTGGTCAAGGGAGAGCCTCGTGTCTGCCATATTTACTTAGAGCTGTGTAGTCAGAGGTGCTCAGCACTGCCCTCTTGGGGACCCAGGGATGTGGTACATACCAGCACGTTAACAGTACAGCTCATGCGGTTTTCCTTGCTCTCGTCATGCATGATGATGGTTCTGTAGTCCAGGAGATTCTCTAAGAGGCTGCTGACCAGGAGCGCGAATACTTCTCCGGAACTGGAGAGGTATTTATGTTTCCGGCAATGTTCTAGGAGCCTGGGGGGCAGAGGTGGAGACAAAATGCCTCGTCCTACACCTCCATTCCAGTGCCACCTGTGAGTGCTGCCCAAGGTCCTGGCAGCAGGTGGTGCTGGACCAAGAGACACACACCCTTTGTGACTCCAGGTTATCCTCTCCCGGAGCCTTCACTTACAAGGCTCTCTGCTGTTATTCAACTTCTGCGTTTTCTTTAGGTTGGCAGCTCAAGCTCACCATCACTGAGGACCCCAGCCCATGATGCCCTTCTTTGAATTTTTTCTATTTTCCTTCTGTCTCTACCACAGAAATGAGAACTTTTGCCCAAGTGGTTTGAACCTACTATCTGATTCCTCTGGCCATTTGAAAGGATCATTTTTTTTCCTATCTTTATTTTCAGGCATGCTGAGGGTCTGGAGAGTCTCAGAGTAATACCCAGTCTAGAGGAACCTAGGAACCTAGTATACATCCAGACATGTGGTTTTTCACATAAAAGTGTTACTTTTCAGGGAAAAAAGGCACAGGTGTAAATAAGTAAACAGAAATTAAACTTTTGGTCTAAATTATCTCCCTCTGGACCCAAATAGAGCAAAGTTTCCATAGGAGCTTCTTAGATTAGACAGAAGGAAACTTGGTGAACAGAACAAAAAGTGGGTTCAAAGCCCTAGACCAGACTCTAAAATCATTCTTGAACACTGGAGATTTGTGCAGTCCTATTTTTCTGCACTCATGATTCAAAAAGAATGAAGGAAAAACAAGATCTGTACATGAAAAGTCAACTGTAGGATTTTTTTTAGTTTTATCACTTGTAAACACTGTGGGTATGTGTTTCTATGTGTGGGTAACTTCAGCACTTAATTCCTGTGCGAGATCAGAATTGCAGAAGTGATATATTAAGAGGTTTGCAGCTCAAACAGGCAGACCAAATGGATACAGGATGAAAAGATCAACCAATGGTCTTATCACCCACTACAAACAAAATAAGACAGACTTTTAGAACTTCAAAATATAGACGAGTCATCAGTTCCATTTCTGAGCATCCTCTGTGCTGATTCCTTAAAAAGCTTTTGAAAAAAAAGAATGATAGACTTGGGAGTGTCACTGTCCTCAACTCAGTCTCCTGCCTACCACTTCCCCAAAGCAGGTAAATCCCAGAATGATCTAGGCACATATTCCATCAACAGTTGACTGAGTCAGCCATTATCATAAAAGTTCAGAGAACACAAAAAATGAACAGTTAGGGTAGTTAGAACCTAGGATGCTAGGGAAATCTGCAGGTAATAACAGTAACAAACAACAGAACAGCCCACATTTATCCAGCATGAGCTCTGTGACAGATACTATGTGAATACATCATCTCATTTAATCCTCACCAAAATATAGATCCTATTATTGTAGATGACCAAAAAAAAAAAGAGGCATCACAATAAATACAAAGTCAAAATCCTAGTATGTGGAAATAATGGGATTTGAAGCACAATTTTTAATTCTAATAGCTAAGTGTTTTTTTAAATTCTTTAATCAATCAATTAATTTATGGCTGTGCTAGATCTTCAAAGCTGTTCAGGGCTTTCTCTAGTTGCAACAAGCAGGGGTCAGTTACTCTCTAGTTGCGGTGTGAGAGATTCTCATTTTGGTGGCTTCCCTTGTTGAGGAGGACAGACTCAGGGCACGTGGGCTAAGCACTTGTGGCACACAGGCTTACTCGCTCCTTGGCCTGTGGGATCTTCCCAGACTAGGGATCGAAGCCGTGTCCCCTGCACTAGTAAGTAGATTCTTAACCACTGGAGCACAAGGGAAATCTTATCTGAGTGTTCTGAAACACTGTTTTTATATTTTTTTATAAAATGCTGTTTTATATTGTTATTCCATACATGCAAAGGGTGCCAGCGGGTGCCAGAGTAAGAGGGCCAGAGGGTGCCAGAGAGGGAGGGAATGGATGAGTTGAGTCAGGGATGGAAGGAGGGGAAAGAAAAGGACTGACAACATACCTAGTGTGCCCAGACATCCTTTCCAGGGCATAAGGCATTTTTAAGGGGACCTTGAAATGTTTTTCCCTTCTTTAAATGACTTTAATTTTGAAGCCATAATTAGAGGAGCTAGCACTTTTGTTAAACTTCAGCAATTCAAACACTGGGAAAGATATCACCACTCAGTCGATCTCCCCCTCTCCTCCATCTGCCCTGTTCTTGAGGGCCGGGCTAGCCAGGAAAACATGAACATCTGATCATGACCATCATCACAGCAGATAAATGAATGGCAGCAGTGGATGGTGTCAGCTCCATGAACCTCACGGAAAACCAGTGTGGTGGTGACCCCAGCGATGCTGAGACTACTCAACTGGTCTGTAAGTGCAGCAGAAGCCTGTTTTCGTCCATCACTAAATGATGCCGTCAGCTAGAGATTCTGTTTCTGAAATACTCACAGTTTTTCCAGAAGGACCTTGTATTGTTCGTCTCCTCTGCCCCCTTCTACTTCCTGGTCCAGCTTTGTGATCAACTCATTCTCAAACTGAAAGCAGTCAGAATTTCACAGGGGAATGTCAGAACCTCAGAAGAGGACAGGAAAGACGGCCAACATTTCTAGGCTAGGACCCATCCCTCTACTGAATTGTGAACTCTTTTCAATATACACAGATGAAGGCCACAGTTCACATCACTCACTAATAATGCACCTACAAGCTAGCTGACTTCAGTCGTGTCTGCCTCTCTGTGAGCTCACCAGGCTCCTCTGTCCATGAGATTCTCCAGGCAGGAATACTGGAGTGGGTTGCCATGGCCTCCTCCAGGGGATCTTCCCAACCCAGGGACTGAACCTGGGTCTCTTATGTCTCCTGCATTGGCAGGTGGGTTCTTTACCACTAGCAACACCTAAGAAGCCCAATAATGCACCAAGGCCATGTCAACATTTTCTAAAGCAACCTGGCGTAACTTTATCCTTTGCTTTATAATTGCAGAAAGAAAACTACTCTAAATATTATTTTCCTATTGCAACGATGCATATAAAAATAGCTTAATCATTTTAACTTTCCATTTTATTTTTGGTTCCTGTTGAAGTCTTGACAATGGGATTGCTTTTGTGTAGTTTCATAGCTGCAAAATCTTCCTTTTGATACTAATATACTATGTATTGATAGATAAGAAAACTGAAGTACAGGAAAAATGTATCAGGCAAACTAAGGTCTCTAAACTAAACACTTCTAAAAACTAAAGCTTAATCCACTGTAACAGTTGCAAGAGACAGGATTAAAATGCATTAAGTCAAATTTTAATGATCCAGAGATAAGAGTGCTGCTTTAGGAAACACATGTACCAAAAAGATTGCTTCTAGGACCAAAGATGGGGTATCTTTATTCTATGTTTAATTGCTTTACAAAATAAAATGCAAAACCAGAAGATTTTAGATAACTTTGATTTGCACTGTTCAGGCTACTGATTCTCTATTAGAAAAAAAAGAATTGGATTCTACATGCACTAGTAAGGTGATTCACCACTTCTTACCATATGGAAATTGCCATTTCCACTGAAATTGAACTCACACTGCATCATATCAAAGAAAATGGGGATGGTGGCTTTCCGAAGCTCTACTTCGGGGGTTAATGTGACTTCCAGAATGGGACCCACCATGGATGGGATGAATTTGATTTTATGGGGACCTGAAATGAAAGGAAGTGAGGATATGAAAAAATTTCATCAGAAGTAAAGTGTTACACTCTTCCTCCACAGAGCTCATAAGAAAAGAATAAGTTGTGGGTAAAGCAATTCAATTCAGAAGTGACTAAATACTGTATTCTGATAACACGTGATTGTCATAAGAGACCCATACATCAGCCTGCACTTCCAGACACACAGACAAATCAATCACAATTAAAATTGAATTAAAAGAAATTAAAATGAAAAAGACTTCATCATTGGATGCATGGAGCACAAGGAGTGGTGTTCAGGTTGTACACTTACCCAGGTTGTACCACATGTCCCGGATCCTAAAGCCGATCTCCTTTCTCATGTCCCCATATCTAGGAAGAAGATCATAAACCAGGAGAAAAATGTGCAGTGGAAATGAGAACACATAATCCTGATACAATGATAAGGGGAGTAAAGAGAGCCTGTGTTCCTCTAGGTCACAATCACGGTAGATACTGAGGCAAAAATCACATGAAGAAATGCAGCTGACATGTAAATAAGCCCCCAACAGATGAGGGGACACAGACATAAAGATGGGGGTCGAGCAGAAGGTGGGGCAAAGTAAGGGCCAAAAATCACTGAGAAGATGAGATCAACACACTTATGAAGGGAGAAGAGCGAGAAACACTCTGATTGCACTTAAGCAAAAATGGATAAATAAAATACTAAGGAGAAGGAGGATGAATGAGGTATGACTAATATGGTAATATGGCTGATAACGTGTAACAAATATGCTGCCTGTATACACTTAGATTTGAGTAACTCTTATCCACACCAATACATTCTTTAAAGTGCTCACATTGGGAAGTTCTAGACATACATTCTCAAATGGGGTGATGATGTCTCCAAAAGGGTGAAAACTGGACTATGGGGACCAAAAAAAAAAAAAAAAAAAGCTTACTGCTTTGACATATAAAGTAACATATATATTTAGTACATAGATATATTTAGTATATAGGTGGTAATTTCATTGTGGTGGGGGGGGTTGTGATTAGGAAAACATTTTCTAAAAAGGCTCCAGGGACTTCCATGACAGTCTAGTGATTGGGACTCTGCTTCCAATGCAGGGGGCATGGGTTCAATCCCCGGCCAGGAAACTAAGATCCCACATGTAGCATGGCAAGGACAAAAGAGAAAAAAAGTTAAAAAAATAAAATAAAAAGGTTTCTTATAAGAGTTGACAAGGGAGGACAAAAATGTAGAGAAACATTGATCTAGACAGTGGTTCTTGGGTGGAGATGAATGACAGTCACCTGGAAATCTTTTAAAGAATACAAAAGCTGGGGGCTGCTCCATATATCATGCCATATCAGAGGTTGGGGGCTTAGAAAATGGAAATAGGGTAGGTCAAAAGCAGATATGGAGACTGCTCCCAGGGAATTCAAATACAGACGTATGACCTAGCCTGCCAGCACAGATCTACATTCTCTGCTCATGTTAATATTGCACCCAACAGTTTTTTCAAAATTCTTGCTTTGGAAATGCCTTCAAAAGTCAAAATAAAAATCATATTGAAAAATTTCTCTTACTATTCCATTTTAACAAAAGTATCAAATTTTACTATTAATATTATATAAGCATGTGTAGTCCAGTCTGGCACATACTGGACAATAAATCACTATTCTTATTGATTTTTAATACTACTGATGCTTTTACTAAAAATAAGAAGTCCTGAAAAAAAACTCATGCACATTCCTATAACCTTAATATAAATGTTTTGATTTCCTAAGGCTTATCTTTACCAGTATGCATATACATTTTTATGTGGCTTGTACATATAGTCACACTTTCCTGAAATGACCAAAACAAGAATCCTTTATCCTAACTAGCCACTTTATTTATCAGATTTGGTGTCAACTCATTTCATTCATGGTTGTTTAACCAAAATCAAATCCATCTCTGAATGAAATTATGTCATTCAAGATATTTTAAAGAATGAGATTAAGGTGTCCATCTTAAAAATCAAATATCTCTTGATAACCACCCCATCAGGAAATCTACAAAACAGTTTTTACTTTTATCTTTGAAAGTGCAATCACTAAATCTCAACCTCTTAGACACCAATCTTAGTATTTAAGGGAAGAGTTAGAGGGATGCTAAATTTGCCTAGAATCCCAGCTAGCAGGGAAACAGAACTAAAACATCATAGTCTTTAAATGATAAATTTCTTAAGCCCTTTTTAATTACACAGCCTTTAAGTTCCTAGGCTGTCACTGAACTTTGAAAAAGAGATGAAAGCAACGAAAATCTTCCCTACATTTCTCAACACACTTGCACACAAGTCCATTTTGAATACTAAGCCAGGAATCTAGAGGGCATTTTTAAGTGATATGTTAGCCTTGGCTTCTCTGCTGCAGTAACTAAAACTGGGAGATGGATCAGTGGTGCCAAAGGAGTCTGCTCTGTGAACCGAGTAAGCGCGGCACTAAGCTTGCAATTTGGGCAAGCTGTCAGCAGATGGCAGCTATTCTGGGCGATGGGAGGACTTTCTGGCCTCAGTGACTCTCCATTTGGGATCCTATACAAGAATGCGATGGTTGATTTGAAAATGAATGGGCTGTTGTGTTTTCATTTTCATTCATTTCTATGCATAATTTGATTTCTTTTTTGATTTCTTCTGTGATTTGTTGGTTATTCAGCAGTGTGTTGTTGAGCCTCCATATGTTGGAATTTTTGAATGGTTTTCTCCTGTAATTGGTATCTAATCTCACTGCATTGTGGTCAGAAAAGATGCTTGGAATGATTTCAATATTTTTGAGTTTACCAAGGCTAGATTTATGGCCCAGGATGTGATCTATTCTGAAGAAGGTCCCGTGTGCGCTTGAAAAAAAGGTGAAGTTCATTGTTTTGGGGTGGAATGTCCTACAGATATCAATTAGGTCTAATTGGTCTATTGTATCATTTAAAGTTTGAGTTTCCTTGTTAATTTTCTGTCTAGTTGATCTATCCATTGGTGTGAGTGGTGTATTAAAGTCTCCCACTATTATTGTGTTGTTGTTGATTTCCCCTTTCCTACTTGTTAGCATTTGCCTTACATATTGTGGTGCTCTATGTTGGGTGCATAAATATTTATAATTGTTATTTCTTCTTCTTGGATTGATCCTTTGATCATTATGTAATGTCCATCTTTATCTCTTTTCACATCCTTTATTTTAAAGTCTACTTTATCTGATATGAGTACTGCCACTCCTGCTTTCTTTTGGTCTTTATTTGCATGGAATATCTTTTTCCAGCCTTTAACTTTCAGTCTATATGTCTGCCATATGACCCAGCAATCCCACTGCTGGGGCATACACACCGAGGAAACCAGAACTGAAAGAGACACGTGTACCCCAATGTTCATCACCACATTGTTTACAATAGCCAGGACATGGAAGCAACCTAGATGCCCATCAACTGACGAATGGATAAGAAAGCTGTGGTACATATACACAATGGAATATTACTCAGCATTAAAAAAAAAATTCATTTGAATCAGTTCTACTCAGGTGGACGGAACTGGAGCCCATTATCCAGAGTGAAGTAAGCCAGAAGGAAAAACAACAATACAGTATACTAATGCATATATATGGAATTTAGAAAGATGGCAGCGAGAACCCTGCATGCAAGACAGCAAAAAGAACGCAGATGTATAGAACAGACTCGTGGACTCTGTGGATGAGGGCAAGGGTGGGATGAAATGGGAGAATGGCATTGAAACATGTTAATTATCATATGTGAAATCAATCGCCAGCCCAGGGTTGATGCTCGGGGCTGGTGCACCGAGATTTCCCAGGGGGAGGGAGGAGGGAGGGAGGAGGGAGGGGGGTTCTGGAGGGGGAGCATATGTAAACCCATGGCGGTTTCATGTCAATGTATGGCAAAACCAATAAAAAAATAAAATAAAAAAAAAGGAAAAGAAAAGAAAACGAATGGGGCCCTGAGAAGAAATGTGAATCTAGGGCAATCTGAGGTCTATTGACTATTATAAGTCCAAGGTCACTAACAATTTGAGTAGCCAGTGAACAGTAATTTCTGTAATATCAACAATTCTGCTCTAAATAGAAATGGAAGAACTCCCTTCCCAATTATAAGCAAGTTTAAGAGGATACTTACTTTTTTACAATTTTGTTGCGCTTGGCTTGTGAGAAGGTTTCAAGCTGAAGGGACTCATGGGTGAGAAACGCTACTGCCAAATGGAAGTAATTGTTCCAGAGCTGCTCAAAATTAATTGTGTGGGTGAAAATAAATGGAAAATAACATTAATAAGGGTCATAAACCAATGACACATAGTAGAAATTCACTCTCCAGAAATTAATAAAAAAAATTAAGTAATATCCACAGGACATTTTTCTCTCTTGTGTTTCAATGATTCAGCCCTGAAAATTTTTAACATTTTACTAAGATTTTTTTTTTAATTTAAGCTATTATGTTTGTCTTTATTCTTGGGATAAAGGAAAGTTGCTGCCAAGAAGTGTACCTATTTATAGTAGGTAGCTTGGCAATACTTATCGAAAGTCCTAGAGTTCTGCCAAACTTCTGAACTAGTAAACATTTTAAGACTTTATTCTGCAAAAGTAAAAATGGGTATTTAAAAAATATTTAAGTAAGTGCTATTTCACATAACAGAAAATGCAAACAACCTAAATTTTCATATGGAGAATCTGGTTAAATTATAATCCAGTCATAAAATGGGCTGTATTCAGTCATTAAAAATATTGTGAAAATATTTATTATAATTTAAAAGATGACAGAAAAAATAAAGTAATTATTAACAGGTTACCAATGAAGTGTACAGCTCAATTCCATGTTGGCACATACACATATACCATTTTAATACATATACATGCATACATTTATAAACACATGTACATATGCACACAGACACACGTATAAATATATGCAATATCTTCTGCTTATGTCTTCACTTTCAAAGCTCCACAGATACAAACACAGGCCATGACACAGCAGAAGCACATCACCAACCAAATGTACCCTGTAACGGAAGCAGAACCTTGTCTGCCTTCACCAGGACTTAGAATAATGCCCTGTACGTGTAAGTCTCTAATATTTGTTGGATGAATGAATGAAGATGGAGCTAGTGGTCACTTGTTTTGCTATCACTTTGGACTTTCAAACAGGTGCGTATACACACTGCTCTCTGGACACTGAATCATTTGTAGGTAGAGGAACACCCGGGTGACTACCTGCGAGCAGGTGTGTATAAGTGTTCTGGTAAGAGCTGAGGCGATCTGTCTTCCAAAATGAAACTATCCTCTTGCTTCAGCTGAGAACTTACCTGAAGTTCAAAGCTTGCCTGATCCATGAAGAATCTGGTGAGAACCTCAGCAAACTGATTTATGGCACGGAGGAAAACCCTGGTGGGGGTAAGGAAAGCACACGGGATAAATAAGGCAAACTTCATGCTCGTGGAGACATTTTCTGGGGCTTCCCAGGTGGCTCAGCAGTAAAGAATTCGCCTGCCAATGCAGAAGACTTGGGTTCAACCCCCGAGTTGGGAAGATCCCCTGGAGAAGGAAATGGCTACCCACCCAGTAACCCTGCCTGGGAATTCCCATGCACAGAGGACCCTGACAGGCTACAGCCCATGGGGTAACAGAGTCAGACATGACTTAACATTTTCTATGTTAAAACAAAACAAAACAAATCAAGCCTGGATTTGTTAACCTGGGACCTTTAGGTCTGTCAAGATCCTTAGAGACCAAAAACAGCACAGCCTACAGTGAAGGCGTTTCTCGAACTGTCTCCTAGCATCACTCAAGGCTGCATCACAATTGAGCCAGTTAGGAGGACCAGCTCCTGAGCCTCAAACCAGAGCTCTTTCTATTCCATCGTGACGCTTGTGTTTTAAAGTCTAGGACTTCAGATGCAATTGTTTCTTTAATCTGTACATAGTTGGGAAGCCTTTTCTAACCAGATATCAGGACCATGGAGACTTAATGCTTATCATAATAATTTACTTTATTTAGCTCTTAAAAAATCCTGAATCTGATTATCTGTGCATGCGTGCTCAGTCGTGTCTCTGTCCGAATCCATGGACTATATAGCACACCAGGCTCCTCTAGATATGGAATTTTCCAGGCAAGAGTACTGGAGTGGGTTGCCATCTCCTACTCCAGGGGATCTTTCTGATCCAGGGATCAATACTGAGACCCCTACATCTCCTACCCTGGCAGGCAGATTCTTAACCACTGAGCCACCTGGGAAGCCCCTAAGTATCTGTATTCAGTTCATTTGACTTGAATTCAACAAGTCTTTGTTGAAGACCAGCAACTGCAAAGCACTGGCTTAAGTTTTGCCTTGAAAGAGACACTTCCTGGTCTTAAGAAGGTTACAGCTTGGTGGGGATCACTTGCAACCTGTAAATCGAACCTTGACCCAACAAAGAATAGGGAAAATTCTAGGAGGGGATATCAAATAGGTATAGGAAATCAAAAGGAGAGAAGACGACGTCTAGGTCAGAATGGTTTCCTTTGGCGATGGCATTTGAGAAGGACCTAAAGGAACAGGAGGCAGATTGATGGCCAGACGATGGGGCAGGCACTGCAGGTGGAAGCAGCCAATGTGAGGGAAGGCACAGAGCCTTTTCAGGGGCAGGAAGCGGTCAGTGTGGCTGTAGGGCACACTGTATGTGGGCCTTCCGGGTGGCGTCAGTGGTAAAGAACCTGCCTGCCAATGCAGGAGATACAAGAGATGTGGGTTCCAATTTCTGGGTCGGGAAGATTCCTGGAGGAGGTCATGGCAACCCACTCCAGTATTCTTGCCTGGAGAATCCCATGGACAGAGGAGCCTGGTGGGCTACAGTCCACGGAGTCACCAAGAGGCAGACACAGCTGAAGTGACTTAGCGTGCACGCACACTGCATATGGAGAGAAACAGTGAAGATACGGCTAGGAAAGCAGGGTGGGCCAGGATGCAGAAGCCTTGAACATTAGGATTACAAAGGCCACAGGGAGGCACGGAAAGATGTCTTACAGAGCTGATGATCAACATGAGAGAGTGATGAGGTAGCAGCAGAAGGAAGAGAGTTGAGAGCCCGAGTCAGAGCGACTGAAATAGCCTGGGTGAAATCGAGAACAGGACGGCATACACCAAGACCGTAGAAGCAGGAGGACCTTTACTTTACAGATGAGGGACCTGAGGCAAAGAGGCGAGACAGTGCTTCACAGGCTCAGAAATCTAGATACCAGACCCAAGTTTTCAGATGCCGCCGGCCCCACAATGGGCGGTCTCACCTGCTCTGCGTCATATTCATGACCATCCAGTCTTTAGCGTAGACGTTCTTTCCAATTAGATCCTTAAACATGATAAAAGTTTCCATGAGGAAGTCCTGCAGAAAAGAGATGAGGAATGCTTGGAGGAAAACTGGGTTACACATCATATGCCTGGCCCGCATTACACTGATGCAAAGGAAGGAGCATGATGGCCACGGTCCCACAACAGTCTCTCTTTTGAGTAAGCTTCATGGGATAACACAGTGTTTTATTTTATATTGGAGCACAGTTGACTCACCGTGTTGTGTTTCAGGTGTGCAGCAAAGTGAGTCAGTTATACCTTACATGCACGTATTCTTTTTCAAATCCTTTTCTCATTTAGGTTACTGCAAAATATTGAGCACAGTTCC
The DNA here is from genome assembly GCA_007570785.1 of Antilocapra americana. Classification (NCBI taxonomy): domain Eukaryota; kingdom Metazoa; phylum Chordata; class Mammalia; order Artiodactyla; family Antilocapridae; genus Antilocapra; species Antilocapra americana. The sequence goes on from ML661897.1 coordinate 26,842,809, forward strand.
TTGTGCTATATAGAAGGTCCTTGTTGGTTATCCATTTTGAATATACAGCATTCTTAGAGCTGTCCTAGGATTTAATGTTTACATCATATAATCTGGCTTCCCTGGTGGCTCAGACAGTAAGGAATGTGTCTGCAATGCAGGAGACCCGGGTTAGATCCCTGGGTCAGGAAGATCCCCTGGAGTAGGAAATGGCAACCCACTCCAGTATTCTTGCCTGGAGAATCCCATGGAAGAGGAGCCTGGCAGGCTACAGTCCATGGGGTCATGGAGAGTCGGATATAATTGAGTAACTAACAGTTTCACATAGTCTGATAAGGGAGACAAGGATGAAAAAACTGCATAAATTTTATAAATTATAAAACAGACTATTGAAAAAATAAATGGCTGGCTTAAGGCCATAGAAGCCAAGAAGCAGAGAGCTAGGATCCAGGCCTTTGGGTTCTGGATCCCAAGTTTACAGCCATAGTATCTTTAGCGCTTGACTGCCAAATGTTGTCTGAATACATCTACTGCACTTCAAAAGTATCCACCAATTGTGAGAAAACGGACACATCTTTTAACTTTTCGGAATCTTTTAAAAACTGAATTAAAATTAACACACAGTATTGTATTAGTTTCAGGTGTACTACACAATGATTCAAAGGTTTTATACATGATCATGACACTAAGTCCAGTTACTATCTGTTACCCTACAGAGTTTTTAGAATATTATTGACTGGATACCCTCTGTGTACACTACAGCCTTGGTGGTTATTAACTTTGTAAGCTGGCAGCTGGGGTCTCTTAATTCCCTTCACCTCTTTTGTCCACCTCTCTGCCCTCCTTTCCTCTGGCAACTACCAGTTTCTTCTCTGTATCTGATTCTGAGAAAACTGATACTTCTAACAACTCTGAGTCCAGTTCTCCCTTATTATTGTTAGAACGGAAACAAAATGCTATAAATAAGAAGCAGAGTCAGGATTCTTCCTATTCCAGGAATGTTTTCCATGGGTGGCCTGGGAAGATGGGTCCTAAACGTTCCTTACAGAGAGATGTCAGCAGAGGACCAGTATGACTGTAAAAACTAATTAACAAAAGCCCAGGATCAAGAAAATAGCTTTTCTACTCACATGGCGGCTAAGAGGAAAAAAGTAACTCAGAAAAAGAAAAATTGGGCTAAAAATCAGTGCTTAAAAGTTTGGAAAGCTTTTAAATTTATTAGTTAGTTAAATTTAGACATTTTCCACTCAGATTCCTGAGATGAAAACCCAGTCCAATTTCTCTGGCACTAAACCATGCAGTTTCAGCAAGTACAGAAAGAACACGGGGGCCTGGTTCTATTTCTAACAATATTCCTCAGAGACCCTAGTCCTGATAGCTACCCAGTGCACTTCGGAGGCCAAATAGTGAAGGATCAGGAACAATGCCAGCCCTGAAGTCTGTGCTATCCTGCAATCTTCCCTCTGGTTCAGTGCAGACTAAATCATTTCTACCCTCCATTCTCACAGCCTAGCCCTAGTGCACAAGTTTTTCAGTTTCTCATCATATATTTTTTAAGTGCACCCATTACTTATTAACTATTCCATTAACTTTTTTTCCCTCAAGGCAACAGGAGCTCATGGTTTGTGACGCGAGGATGTTAAAACACTGGTTATCTGCTTCTGACACAGGCTCTACGTTCAGCCCCAGGTGCTCTCACTGAACTGTGAACAGTGATGGCCTAAGAAAGGCAGGTCACAGATCTCCCCAGGCCTCCCTTTCTCTACTGCTTCCCAGGGTCCTCCAAGTGATTCCTTCAGAAGCAGCAGGACAGAGAGAAAGGAGGGTCTGCTGAAGGTTGAAAGGCCTAGCTGTGCCCGGTAGTTCTCCCACTAATGACCACTGTTCCCTTGGAGGCAATAATCCTCTTTTAATTAGATGATGCTGGGAGAAGAATTCACATTGACCTAGAAAATAGAGGTTAAACCTGAGTTTAGGGTTGTTGGGGTTTTTTTGCTACTTAATAGAGCCACATTGCCAGGAGTTTGAACTTACTATAAATTTCTTTATCCTACCTGCTTTCAAAGGAAATCTGAAAAAAGTCATTCCCCCCGCCCTGTGGCTGCAAAGTGCAGTATGTGGGATCTTACTTAGTTACCTGACCAGGGATCGAACCTGTGCCCCTGCATGGGAATGCAGAGTCCTAACCAGTGAACCTCCAAGGAAGTCTCAAGAAGTCACTATTTTTATATTAATTTATCTTACATAATAATAAAATATTATATATAGTTACAGTATAACATCATAATTATTATTATAAGTAGTTGGTTCTCATAGGTATTAACACTTGTCAGGTACAAAGCAAGGCATTTTCCTTATGTCCATTCATCACTATTTACAATAAGCATTTCTTTTTTGGAGTAATGAAAATATTCCAGAATTACAGAGTTGTGATGGCTGCACAATACTGTGAATATACTAAACAGCAATGAATTGTATGCCTTAAGTGGGTGAATTGTATGGAATGTGAATCATATCTCAATAAAGGTGTTTTTTTTAAAAAGTACTCACATTAACACCCTCCCCCACCCCAGGTAGGTACCATCTTATATATGAGGAAGCTAAGGTTCAGTGAGGTTCAGTGCATCCAAAATTTCACAGAGGGAAGCAGAATAGAATTCAGAATTCAAACCCAGATCCCGGTATTCCAAAGCCTGTGTTCTTAAACACACTGCACCATCTGCCTGCAGAGGAGAAACACCACCACCCTCAGCTTTCATCTCTCAACCCCTCTCTCTTCTCTGTGATTCTCTCGCCCAAATCTCTGCAAGCACAACTACAGATGGTTATGGACTCCTGTACCAGCCTGCCTGTGAGAGCATGGTCCAAGTGGAAGTCCACATAAGTCTCCAGACTAGGCCACAATACTTAATTGTGGTCCAAGACAGTATTCTGAGAGTTCACCACTGGATTAATTACAACTAATAATAAAAAACAGTACTGACTCAATAGAAATTAACTTGAGCAAACTCCAGGAGGTAGTGGAGGAGAGGGGAGCCTGGCATGTTGCAGTCCATTTGGTAGCAAAATCAGGCGTGACTTGACAGAACAACAGCAACTTTCTCTCCAATTCTTTGTTATGTTTTTCCATCATGTAGACCTCACAGAAAGGAGAGTGACTGGCAGGGAAAGAGCTGGGTATCCTTGGGAGTACTGGCCACATGCTATCCATATAAAAAAGGCAGAAAGGGGACAATTCAGAGCATAAAGAAGACCAGACAAGAACATGCACGAATGATGGAAGCTATCCAAAGGAAGTTTAGTCTACTAAGACCTCAACTGTTAATCCAGCTCCAAATCCAGCCCATTGCTTCACAAGACAAGATGATAACTTGAGGGATGATGTTTTGTTTTGTTTTATGCAGGATCTTAGTTCCCTGATCCGGGATTGAACTCGGGCTACAGCAATCAAAGTGCAGAGTCCTAACCACTGTAAGGGAATTTCCACTTTCAGGGATGTTTAACAGCCATTAACAGTTCCCTGAAGGAAGAATCATGTGGAAGCTGCCAGAGACCTAACTTAGCTTCTTAAGCTACCTTTGGCTGTATGCTTAATAGTAAATTATTAAGAGAATAATTTTGTTTAAAACAAAAGAGAATGGAATATTTTCAACTGAAGATAACTTACAAACGTTACATGGGGCAGGTGTTACCTCTTGTTGTTTCCCTTCCCAGGGACTACTGAAAAGAATGACATCCACCATATCTCAGAAGACCATGCACATCTCTGCCTCCTAAAATCTTTGCAAAGGTGACTACTGTTCCTGAAAATGAGACACTGTCCTCTTCTGAGAGCAAAAAAGGTCAGCCAAATGTTTCTAAGTACAGGGTCTCTCTAAATCAAAGAAACTTCAGTGTCTCCATGAGGACCTATTGGTATATGAACTCTTGTTTAGTTGCTCAGTTGCGTTCAACTCTTTTGCGACCCCATGAACTGCAGCCCATCAGGCTCCTCTGCTCATGGGACTTCCCGTGAAAGAATACCTGAGTGGGTTGCCATTTCCTTCTCCAGGGGATCTTCCTCACCCAGGGATGGAACACGTCTCTTGCATCTCCTGCACTGGCATGCGGATTCTTTACCACTGAGCCACTTGGGAAGCCCATATACACTGTACTCTTCTTTAAAGCTTAGGCAGAGAAGCACGCTCAAATCGCTGTGTAAAGCCACACAGCATTAGAGATGTGTGGGAAGAGAACCCACCCAGAACTGATGCTCAGTTCTGTCAAAGAATGAAAAATATTCAAGTGAGCAGGGCGCAATGAAGACAACTTACAACGATGTCTTGTCTGGTTTTGAAAGTGCTGATGTAGTGGCTGTAGTGGCTGTCTTCCATCTGCCGCAGGACGGCGATCATGCAAGCAACAAAACTCCCCTGGAAGGAGACGAGAAACACAATGAATCCCAGCTCCTGAGACCACCAACTGACAGAGCAAGATGTGGGTGCAGGGTCTTTGGTTTTCGCTAACCAATTAAGTGTGCAGGGACTCTGGCATGCTGGAAACATACTGAATTCTAAAGATCTAAAGGCATGTGCTTTGAAGTTTCCTGGTAAAAACAAGCTCCTTCCAGGTTCGAGTGGAGGGCTTCATGCATCCTGTTGTCAGCTCTGACTCTGAAATCCCGTAGGTAGGGGATACTGACTCGGAGATCTCAGCCAGATGACTAGTGAAGCTGAACCAACTTGCAGATGCTGAGTTGCTCGTTGAGAGAGATGGGTAGTAGAGACATCCAGAGAGAAATGCCAGAAATATTTAGATCATTGAAACAAATTTGAGCTTGAAGGACAGCAAAGAGGAGGAAGAGAAATAGTACAACTGAGTAGAGAAGCAGAGGAGAGGATAGGATAGGAGAGCTCCCGCTGGACCACTTCAGTGTCACGCCTCCAGCTCTGGAGTCCTTTGGTCAGTGATTCTTGCATGTTAAGCTGTGTTAACTGTGGACCTGGTTTGAAGAAAGGGATTGGATAATTAGATGTGGAATCAGTCCCTCAGTTGTGTCCGATTCTTTGCGGCCCCATAGACTGTAGCCCTCCAGGCTCCTCTGTCCACAGAATTTTCCAGGCAAGTGTACTGGAGTGGGTTGCTGTTTCCTACTCCAGGGGATCTTCCAGACTCAAGGATGGAACCTGCATCTCTTACTCTGACAACTGGATTCTTTACCACCTACTGCCATCCCTGGTCTAGATAATTAGGTGATTACCACCATTTCCATTTTTGAGGCCAAGAATTACATATTCAACTGGCTTTCCCCTAGTCCAATCATATTTGAGTCACAGACTTAATTTTCTAGCCTAAGGGAAGTACCCAAGGCAGAATCTGCCTGTATTCATATAGTTGTGAAAACAATACAAATTTAAATAAAGTTGGCACGGAGGGGAGGAAAACCTAGCTGTCCCTAGGATGGAGAGAATAACTTCCTACATACAAAAACAATAAAAGACTATCCATGGTCAGTCACCTCTCTCTGGATGAATGCCTTACATCGCTTTTGTTTAAAAAAGAGTTTATTTTTCTAATTACAAAGCAACTTCCTACATACAAAAACAATAAAAGACTATCCATGGCCACCTCTCTCTGGATGAATGCCTTATATCTCCTTTGTTTAAAAAAATGGGGTTTATTTTTCTAATTACAAAGCAATATAAATTTATTGCATTAAGGCTTTGATATTTATTGCCAAACTAGCATACAGTTTGCATTACCATCAGCACCTAACACTATTTATTTCTCCAGGCCTTTGTAAAAGTGTTTGTCCAAATTTTACCTTCTTGGGAAAGGTATTTTTGCGTGGAGGGAATGCCCTGAGGTTTGTGGGATCTTAGTTCCTGACCAGGGATGGAACCTAGGCACTGGGCAGTGAAAGCTCCCAGTCCTAACCACCACTGGACCACCAGGGAATTCTGAGGAAAGTCACTCTTTTTTTTTGGTCCTACCATGTAGCACGTGGGATCTTAGTTTCCCAACCAGGGATCGAACCCACATCCTATTCATTTGTGGAGTCTCAACTGCTGGACCACCAATAAGTCCCTAAAAAACCATTCCTAACCACCTTACATAAATTTGTACTACCTCTGTGACCCTGAATCCCCTTATTCCACTCATTTTTTTCTCCCCTCCATAGCACTTATCTCCTTCTAATATTCTGCACTTACTTTTTATTGTTATTCCTGCTAGAATGTAAGCTTCTCTACGGGAGCGATTTTTGTTCTGTCTTCTGATGTATTTATCTTGTCTAGAACAATATCTGGCTTATAGCAGTTTCTTACTACCTATTTTTTTAATAAATAGTTTTTGTTTACAGTAGCAATTTAGAAGAGTTCTTTTTCTATCCTCTAATTAAAATCTCATAGGAAATGGTGACCCACTCCAGTATTCTTGCCTGGAGAATGCTATGGACAAGGAGCCTGATGAGTTACAGTCCACGGAGTCACCAAGGGTTGGACATGACTGAGCAACCAAGCACACACGCATGTAGCTTATACAGCTGCAAGCGAAAGACGCTTCATGTTAATGACGATACAACTTGGTCTTTCAACAGTTACCTCTGGTCTCCATCACACTGTTTACCTGACATTTAGTAGACATAATAGTTGAAAAGCATGCTAATCCCAAGTTCTTTAAAAGATTTTCTTTGAACAAAAAGGGCTTCCCAGTAATACAGGGCACCAATCTATAAGCATATCAAGCATCAGGGGAAACAGAATGTGAAAGCGAGAGATGAATTTAGCAGAATTTCTCTCATGGTGACTAAGGTGCATAGTTGGGAACATAACTTGGGAAGCTTCTGTTGGGGGGCATGGCTGACAGCATCAATCACATGGTGGTTATGTAATCTTGTACAGGTTTCTGCATGTTTCCTCTTTTTAAAAATGGAGCTTACTATGAGTTTTCAGTGAACTATAAAGTGCTCAAGATATATTCCAGCACACACACAAAAATGAGCTACTAGTGACCACTACTATTAACATCCTTTTGGCTGAACATACCATTACTCTTATCATTCTAATGAAGGTGGATCCACATAAAACATGCAGACATTGAGAATTATAATTACATTGCTAGAGATACTAGAGGAAATCCTGAATGCAGTCAGCTAAACTAATTTTCTAATTCTCTGTTCACAAAGGCTCCTATTTCCCTTAAAGGAAATATTAAGTAAATATTTAAAGAGCATTGGGTAGAACTGGTCCTGAGTTCTCAGTCCACCTAGGGTGCCTGCTCATCTCAGTTGGTCTCTGCTTTAATGTATAATATTACACGAGGTTTTTGTTTCACTGTCCATATGAGTAAGACTCCTTCAGAATGGATTAACACACTTTGTATTAGTGAGATCCTTAATAACTGTCCCCCATTCATCTCCTCTACCCTCCTGTTGGCATTTTCCCTCAAGAGAAAAGTAGCATCAGATTTACTCATAGTTAAAAAGAAGAGTCACTCATCCAGGGAGGCTATAAAGTTCGAGGACCCATACAATTCCCAAGGGAGCTATGCCACCCAACACACAGGGGAGTCTAGAAACTGGGATGGGAGGGGCCTACGTGAATTTGGCCTCAAGTCACTGGTCCCCAAAGCCCCTCACTGGGTAGGTGGGATGGGACACTGAGCAGCTGCAGTGGCAGCGTGGGCCCTAGACAACACTTACAATATGGGGAGACTGTCGGCTCATCCCAATCACGGTTCGGTTGATTCTTCGCAGCAGCCGTTCCATCACCAGTTGTATGTGCTTCGCCGTGGGGCCCTAAGGAGGAAACACATGGACAACACACTTCTGACTTGCTTCACTTTTCCTAAGGAAACCTTAGACAGTCGAGATTTCTCTTTCATCTCGTTCTGGCACTTGCCTACAAAACAGTTTCTTATCCAAAAGGGGGAAACATCACAGAATGATACATAATGTTATTAAGGAATCTGCTTAACATCATTGGTTCTAACGTTTGAAAGATGAACATGGAGATGCAGGAAAAGAATGTCTCCCTAATAACCTAAGTCTTCTGGACTCACTGAGCGCTTCCTGTAGCTGCTGACCTAAAAGTTTTGGGAGGACTCCCACTAGTATGAGGTACTGGGTCCTGACCCTGAGTAGATCAAGTCACCCAGTAAAATCAGGCACATGAATGGGAAGCAAAATGCAAATATACAAAGTTCTTACCATCTTCTGTGTAGGAGTTTAAAAAAAAAGAAGAAATTCAAGTCAAGGACATTGTTATGGGCTGAAGGTTTGCCTTCAAAATTTCTACGTTGAAGCTCTAACCCACAAGGTGATGGTATTTGGAGATGGAGCTTTGGGAGCAAATCAGGTCATGAAGACAAACCTGGGATTGATGAGTTAGTATCCTTTTAAGAAGAGACACCCAAGAGCTTGCACTACCTAGGAAAGGTTACGTGAGGACATGGTCAAGGTGGCTGTCGGCAGGCCAGGAGGTCCTCACCAGGACCCAGCCATGTAGGCACGCTGACCTTGAACTTCCAGTCCTTAGAACTATGAGAAATAAATCTATTGTTTAATCCACACAGCCTTCAGTATTTTAGTAGAGCAGCTTGAGCAGACTAAGATAAGGAATTAATAATCTGACTCTGTCAGGTGTCTATGAGCAATTATTCAACTGTGCAGAGCCTTCAATATTCATAGCTACAAAAAAAAATAAAAAGAAAAATTCCTATACAGGAATTCGCTGGGCTGATGTACCCAACACTGCCTCGTGAATGTTTTCTTTCTTTTTCCTTCTTGTGATTTGATGTTACCTTCTTTCAGTTCCCACTTATCAATATTCAACTCGTCTTTTCAAAGCCAGTATCCATTCCTGATTCTTGAAAGATCGTCTGAATCTCCTGCTTAATGCTTCCAACAACTAGATCACTGCTATTTCTGTACTTTTATTAAAACAGCAAGTATTATTAGTACCCCCTCTCTCCTACAATCCCTTCTTTCCTTCCTTGCTTTTTATTATTTCTTTGAATGAAAGTGACTCATAAACCCTGCCTCTCTGTGGGGTGTTGTGTTTTCCTCTAGTTACATGAGTTCCATATGTTAGACCTCGGTAGGTGTGTCCGGTTTACAGGCACCCTCTGAGTCTTTAACAAATTTACACTTCAGCGGGAGGGTTGGGGCTTAAATATAAATAAGCAAAGCAAAAGTTTCCCCTGGAAGGTCAGTTTCACGAGGGGAGGGCTTGCTTCTCTTTGTTCACTGCTGAAGACTCAGCCTTTCAGAGTGTCCAGAGCACAGGGGCTGTGTAAGGAGTGTTTGTGAGTGGAATTTACAACTCAAGGAATGTAAGAGCCTTAAACCTTCAGGACAGAATAAAGGCAGCTAGCAGAGTGTGGGAATTTGGGCAGGGCTGCACCAGCAACCACTTCACGGAGGTGCTTAATGCAACTGGACTCTGAAGAATGGGGAAATGTGAAGATGTAGTTAGAGGGAAACAGGAGGGAATACTGGGCTGTAAAAAAAGGGGGGCATAAGAATAAACTTTAGTAATGAGAGCCTGGAATGAGCCGAGATGGTATAGGAAGACACAGGGAATTAGTTTGTACATATAAATATGTCTAGGGACTTTATGTAGGAGATCTGGGTTCGATCCTTGGGTCAGGAAGATCCCCTGGAGAAGGAAATGGCAACCCACTCCAGTATTCTTGTCTAGACAATCCCATGGACAGAGGAACATGGCAGGCTACAGTCCATGGGGCTGCAAAGCATCAGACACCACTGAGCGACTATACTACCACCCTCAGGGACTACACTGATGGTTCAGTGGTTAGGACTCTGAGCTTCCACTGTAAGGGGAATGGGTTAGATCCTTGGAATTAAGATCATGCATGCTGCATGGCTCAGCCAAATTAAAGAGATATTATCTAAAAAAAAAAAAAACAGTAGAAAACAACATTTAGGTTTCAGAAGGAAGGATCAGCATCAGAGAGTATATATGGAGAACTTCTCAGAAGCTCAAGAATAGGTACAGTAATGCTGTCAGGTACCAAAGGCATAAGAGGGTAGAGGTTTCTACCTAACAAGCCTACACAGAGCTCTGGTTCTGAAAAGTTCCCATAGAGACCTCAGTGATGGTCAAACGGGCTGGCCAGGAAAATCAGCCAGCAGCGGCCCCCATAGCAGGCAGACTTCCCCAGACCTAGATTTGCCTGGTAGGTTCTAGCCAGAAGCCTCTCTAAACACCTCTAAAGTGGGTACCGCCTTTAGATTCTCAACTGCCTGGGAAGAGCAAGGCCACACAGCTGTTCCTGTCCCCAGCCATGGGACCAGCATGAGCTGGGCTCCACATGAGGGACTCTTGAACTCACCACATCCTTCCTGTCCAGAACCTCCAGGAGGTAGCTTAGAAGCTGTGAGCTGGCCTCGTGGTCAGGCTTGCTGGAGTTGTCATCTAACTGGCCGCTGAGCTGGTCTATCAGCAGAGCAAGCAGCACATCCCTGCACTCTGCGGGCGAGAAGGCAGACCACTCACCAGCTGCCGGAGCACCCCTCCACACGGCCTGGCTCTTTCCTACAGCCCCCTCTCTGCCTGTCCCTCTAGCTCCCAGCTCTGGACTCAGCCCTGCAGGGGCTCCTCCAGGTTACCCAGGAGCATGTGATTTTTAGGCACGGAAGTTCAGCCCTCTACCTTGACCTTAAACGCAAAGGAAATCCTACCTAGTGGGCAGTCCCATGTTTATAAAGCATTGAACAATGTCTTTAGCTTTTGGGGGTGGGGGGCAGGGGTGGAGTTTCCTTTGCCTCAGATGGTGAAGAGTGTGCTTGCAACACAGGATACCAGGGTTCAATCCCTGGGTTGGGAACATCCCTTGGAGAAGGGGGAATGGCAACCCACTCCAGTATTCTTGCCTGGAGAATCCCATGGACAGAGTCTGGCAGGCTGCAGTCCATGGGGTCACAAAGAGCTGGGTACAACTGAGGGACTAACAGAGAGCATTTTTTTTTAAAGGCATAAAACTTAAAAAAAAAAAGACTCCGCCTTCCAGTGCAGAGGGGTGTCGATTCAACCCCTACCAGGGGGTTAAGATCCCACACATTTCAAGGCCAAAAAAACAAAACCCCTCAGAAGCCCTATTATAACAAGTTCAATAAAAGACTTAACAAATTTTTTAAATAAAATAACATTTTAAAAGGTCAACTTAGGGATTCCCTGGCATTCCAATGGTTAGGACTCAGCACTTCCACCACAGGGTGCACAGGCTTGATCCCTGGTCAGGGAACTAAGATCCCCAAAGTGATACTTGTAAGCTAAGTTATAGGAAGTTAATAAACTAAGCAAGTTATATGCTTTTCATTTTTTGACATGTTCTACTGAATGGATAAAATATACTCAAAAACTTCTATGAACACTAAGCTTCATCAGCACATTTCAGTGAGTTTCACAGACATTCTTTTCATGCTTTTGCAGATACCTGGACTTCATACAGGAAGGTGCTATCTTTCTACTACGTCTTTTTTCTGGGAACTTCATGATGATGAAATATTATTCTGATAAGTCCAGGTATTCTGGGCATGAACAGAAATGACTGTGAACAGTGATACTACTTTCTCTGTTGGGATTATGCAGTACATCCTTGCTCTTCGGCTCAAACGCCTCATCTTCATGGTCTCATTTATGCTTTCCATATCCTTAGAAGAAGTTATCACAGCAGAATAAGAGGTTAACTAATACTAGCATTTCTACTTTAGAGCACTCACTAGCTTTCTGCACTCCCCCTGACCATGTCCTTGAAACAGCTGAAATGTCTGAGCAAAAATTCAGAGGCTTAGAAAATATCAGAGCCAAAAAACACTGCTGAAAATATCAGAGCCAAAAACAAGTCCATCCTTTCATAGAAACAGAAGCTGAGACTTACAAGATTGTCCTTTGTTTGTCTGAAGTTATATAACTAGCCTGGGGCAAAGTCAAGAGGGTTCTCTCACCAACCTACTCGACATTTCCTGCTTTTGAGGTACCCTGGTGGTCCTCGGACCCTCCAGCCAATACACACAGCATGAATCACCCACTGGGACTCCTTGACCTGGTGGTAGCTTCAAACACAGCTCCCACAGCTGGCCCACCCTGACAAGTCTTGGGTTTACTGGGAAAGGACCAGGTGTGGGACCTCCTTCCCATGTCACCTTTGGGGCAGGAACACAGTGATTTACACCTGATGGCTACTTGTCTGACTAGTTACAAAATGAAGAGTCTTTTATCAGTGTAAGAGTTTTCTTCCCTCAGTGTCCTCCTCCACTCCTAGCAGTAAGGTAATAATCTGGCTCACCCACTGCTCCCCCCAATCCTCTCCGATTTACAGTGACTGCCACTACTCCCACCATGGTCAATTTTTTGCCACTGATGTGACATGACTGGGCATGGAGTGGAGGACAAATATGCATAACCTGCTCTGCTGAGCAAATAAAAGCAGCAAGAAGTCCATCACTGCCCTGGGGTACCACTGCCCCACAGCATCACTGCATCCCTGCCACAGGGCACCACCACCCCACAGCATCACTGCCCCATACCATGACATCATGGTATCACTGCCCGCCCTGGTCCCTGGTTACTGATATTATACTCCATGTCTAGGTCAAAGGAGATGCATTTGTTTAAAAGGACCATCTTTCATGCTTGCCTGTTGCTTTCTGGGGTTTGTATTTTGAGGACAAAGTTTGCTAATTAATTCAACATTTGCTATAGAATTAAACATTAAAGAATACATGATTTTGCTCTTTCATGGAGCTAGGTGAAATGCTGAACTCATTTCACCTTCTCCTTAAAACCAGTTTCCCAGGAAGTGCTTAAGTCTCACCAAGGACATAATTAAATTTTTCTTTTTAAAGGCAGCATTGGCTGAGGAAGACAATTTCCATAAGTGGCCATTTTTGCTAGAGACTCACCCGACTGCTGGAAAAGATTGCTCTCTACTATCTTGGTCATGCAGTTCAGTTTCTGGCGAACTAAATGGTTGTCAGGGATGCTCTGGATGAATTTGCAGAAGAGTACACTAGGAGAGAAACCCGGGTAGTCAGTGGTTTTATGCTGCCTTGTTGAAGGGAATTAGCTCTTCCTCTCTCCTGGGAGATTATTTGGGGATGGAGACGTTGACCTGGAATTCTCTCCTCAATGACCCAATAGTCTCTCTCTAAGAAGCCAAGAAGAGGCTATATTCTGCGTTCACTCTAGGACTCAGCTGGGGAGTTGAGTCTGCCTAACCTGAGGAGCAGTCAGGTCCATCACTGCTTTGCAGACCTGTCTTTATACTCAATTTCTGCAAAAGCCTTTTCTGGCTAATTCCACCCCAGTGTTAATCACCATCTGACCTGGCATTCCTGGGGTACTTAGGTGTATGGCTGGAAGCATATTATTATGTATATCTTTCCTATAGTTAATTTTATGTCTGTGCATTTTGTTTCTTTGGAGAAAGTGCAAACCTCTCTCAGGGGCCTTCTATCTTCCCTAGAACTGAGCACAGAAAGGTGTTCAGCCCATATGTGTCCATACATGTTAGAAGAATCCCAGCATGTATAGCAGTCCAAGCTGAAGCCCAGCAGGGAGCTGCATCTCCTGTTAAGAAACAACAGGAACTTCCCTGGTGGTCCAGTGGTTAAGAACCTGCCTTGCAGTGCAGGGGATGCTGGTTCAATCCCGGTAGGGGAACTAAGATCTCACAGGAGGGGAGCAACTAAGACTGAGCTTTCTGGAGCCCATGAGACACAACCAGAGAAGCTTGAGTGCCGCCATTAAGACCCAAGACAATGAAACAATTTTTTTTTTTAAGTAACAACAATTTTTGGCTATTTACCTGAGTTCAATAGGATCGAACACAAGTTTGACATCATTAATGATGCTAGGAAGGTACTTCAAGGCTGCCCCCTGCAAGAAAAAACAAAAAAGCAGATTCAGTCGTCAAGCAGGACAGATACACAATATCCTGTATAATCCCAAGAAGAAATGACTAATGCTGGGAAACAGGAAACTGGACATGAATGTTCTTGTGATGAAGAAGAAAGTTAGTATTGCTAACACACGATCTCCCATCATCTTTTTCCTAAAAAAATCTGGACAGACAGCTTTCCTTTATCCATTTAGAATTCATTTTTCTATCCAAGGAAGTAATCAAAATCTTGACATTTCCCTCACAAAGTTGCCAGAGAGAGAAGAAAATAAAGTTCAGATCTCAGCCCTTAGGGATTACATATTTTACATTTAAAAAACTGCTAAGGGTGATGATGATGGAGACTTTGGGTTTCTGGGGAGAAGGGAACCACTAAGAAGAAAGCCTGCTGCCTGAATCATTATCAAGATCAATAGGCTAAAATTCACAGAGACCATAAAAGTAACGCAAGGGATGTCTAAAAGGGTAGCTTGTCATCTTTGGGAAAATGTCTATTTAGGTCTTCTGCCCATTTTTTGATTGGGGTGTTTGGTTTTTTGATATTGAGGTGGATGAGCTATTTTGTGTATTTAGGAAATTATCCCTTGCAGACTGCACTGTTTGCAAATATTTTCTCCCATCCTGTGGGTTGTCTTTTTGTTTTCTTTATGGTTTCCTTTGCTATGCAAAAGCCTTTTAGTTTGATTAGGTCCTACTTGTTTATTTTTCCTTTTATTTCTTTTGCCTTGGGAGACTGATCTCGTCTAGAAGCTTTGGGTGCCATAGATTATATTTAGTTATAATTAGACACATGCAAAGATGCTCAACATCATTGATTATTGCAGAAAAGAAAATCCAATGCAATTTGATTTCACACAGGTCAAAAGTCTATAAACAATAAATGCTGGTGAGGGTGTGGAGAAAAGGGAACACTCCTATACTGTTGGTGGGAATGAAAATTAGTACAACCACTATGGAGAACAGCATGGAGGTTCCTCAAAATACAAAAAATAGAGTTACCATATCATCTAGCAATCCCACTTCTGGGCATCTACTCAGAAGAAAAAAACCTCAAATCTGAAAAGCTACACGCACCCCAATGTTCACAGCAACACTATTCACAATAGCCAAAAGATGGAAACAACCTAAGTGTCCATCAACAGAGGAATGATAAAGATGTGCTGTGTATATATGTATATGCGTATGCATGTGTGTAATGGAATATTGTAAGTAAGTGATAGTCACTCAGTCCTGTTCGCATTTTTGCCAGCCCACGGCCTGTACCCCGCCAGGCTCCTCTGTCCATGAAATTCTCTAGGCAAGGATACTGGACTGGTTGTCACTTCCCTCTCCAATAATGGAATATTAGTCAGCCATAAAAAAGACAAATATCATATGATATTTATATCTGGCATCTAACAATGAAACAAATGAATTTATTTATAAAACAGACTCATAGACACAGGAAAAAAACTTACGGTAATCAAAGGGGAGAGGGTAGGAAGGGATAAATTAGGATTAACAGATATACATCATGATATATAAAACAGATAAACAAGGACCTGCTGTATAGCACAGGGAACTATATTCAGTATTTTATAATAACCTGTAATGAAAAAGAATCTGAAAAAAATATGTATGTATAACTGAGTCACTTTGCTGTACACCTGAAACTAACACAACATCGTCAATCAACTCTACTTCAATAAAAATAGGTAGCTTGTCTTTGGGAAATGAACATTTGAGAATACAAATGTACATAAAAGTGAATACAAAAGGATTTCCCCTTTACTTTCTACAAGTCATTCTAAAATTAACAAGTTTTCCATGAATGAGGATTTTTTTTTATCATGCACTGCAAGTTTTTCGTTCCCCAGAATATCCTCACCCACAGTAATAAGAGTAGCCCAAGCTGACCTTAATCTTGACAGCTTCTTCCAGAGGCCTGTCCATTAGCGAATTGAAAGCAAGAAATAACTGGCGGATTGAATTACTAAATTCATCTCCATCTTCACTTTGGCCATAAAATCTTAACAGGAAAAAAAAAAAAAAGGCAGTCAGATATTGCACCTTTAAAAGACATTTTTCAATAGCTTTGTTGCCTACATGATGCCAGAGGCCCATGCCTCACTCGTAACCTCTTCACACTGTGCACGGGGCCATCACAAGTGCTCTGACTAAGGTGGTTCAGGGAGGGGCCCCGAAGCTGGGAAGGCATCACCACCTGGACAAAAGGAAGGCAGTGATTTGTATGTAAAGTCCTACAACAGCTCTCCTCCTGGTCCCCTGGAGCTGTCTGGAGGCCAGTCTTGGTGACGTCCTCCATCCTAGTGGTGTGTGGG
The DNA here is from genome assembly GCA_007570785.1 of Antilocapra americana. Lineage (NCBI taxonomy): Eukaryota > Metazoa > Chordata > Mammalia > Artiodactyla > Antilocapridae > Antilocapra > Antilocapra americana. Next base: position 26,859,014 of record ML661897.1, read on the forward strand.
CATTCATTCCTGGAACAGAGTGGGGGATAGCCAGAAGCTGCTTTGCCTCAAGTAGCAGATGAGCCCTGCCTACAAGCCCACCACCCTCAGCTCATCAGAACAATGTCCAATAAGCAGGGGACTTTCTCAGCTACCTAGACTGACAGCTCAGTCTTGCCACCTCCTGCCCTCCAACCCTCCCTCTCTCTCTCACTCTTCTAATCTTTCTATCTAATCACCCTGCCACTTGAATCATTCTGTCTCATCACATCAAGATCATTTGTGCTGAAGTTTCAGACAATAGGTAGTAAAGTTCTTCAACCCAGAAATGATCTGAAACCAATCTAGTCTGTGAGTTCAGTTAGCATTCTTCTATCTACTGACCTGGCCAACCTGCTCCACAACAGGGCCCTCACAGGAAACAGGCCACCTTGGTCTTCACTGATACTGTGCTTCGTTTCTTGCTTTTTAAATTAAAAAAAAAAAAAAAAAGCTTTTGGCTGAGCTGTGAGCCATGTGAGATCCTAGTTCCCCAACTAGGGATCAAATACACCTGCATCAGAAGCTCGGAGTCTTAGCTGCTGGATCTCCAGGGGAGTCCCTGATTCATGCTTGTTTAAGTAAGGTACCCTGCTTATCTATCAACTGAAAAGCTGGTTTTTCTCCTAAGTAGAAATTAGAAGGCTCATGTCTCAAGAAACACCGAAGTACCGAAACTGCAGTCCAAGTGCATAAGTAGCCATCTTACCACCAACTGGTCGAGAGTACAGATGGTCTGAATCTGGAATTTTATACATACACTCAAGTATAAATGCATATACATATTTATATTAGTCTCCTCCATTCACCTATAACCTATATGGTACTTATGGAATGTGAACTCCTCTGAAAATTATTCAGAGTGCTCCTGCTAATTCGCAATTCATCCATTCCGCAGAACTGGAAAAGAACTTTATTTGTAATTTAGTCCATGAAGTATCTCAAAATGAACATGTGCAAAATAGAACGCACTTGATTTTCCTGCTCATCTTTAAATAGTCCCCATCTTGGCAAGAAGCACACCAAACCTAGAAGTTATCTACAATTCTTCTCTCTCATTCTTCCACCTATTCTAACAGCAAGTCCTATGATCTCTTATCCCTAAATCAGTCCACTCTCTGCATCTCATAGGAGACAGACGCACTAGATCTCACATTTGAACTATAACAGCCTGTTGGAGGGAGGGTCAAGAGGGAGGGGATATAGGTATACATTACAGCTGATTCACATTGCTGAAACTAACATTGCAGAAACTAACACAACACTGTAAAACAATTACCCCCCAATAAAAAAAAGACTAAAACTTAAAACACAACAAAAAGCAGCCTATTAAGTGGTCACCCAGGTTTTACTCTTAACTCCTGGCAATCCATTTTCCACTTAAGAGATGAGATGATCTTGTACTGGGTTGGCCAAAAGGTCAGTTCAAGTTTTTCCACAGCATCCTACAGAAAAACCTAAATGAACTTTTTGGCCAACTCAGTAAAATGTAAGCCAGATATCACTACCTCTCTAACTGAAACCCTTCAGTGGTTTCCCATGACACCTGGAATGAAATCTCAACTCCTTACGATGACCTAGAAGGTCTTCATCATGCATCACTGCCTGCGAGGCTCTGTCCTCCCATTCTGGATCTCTGTGCCCCAGCAACCATGGCTTCTCCTGATTCCTCCCACAGTCACTCGGTGACCCCGGTAGGACACTTGTCATAACTGTTCCTGCTCCCCACACTTCTCTTACCTGAGACTTTCAGAGGCCAGCTCCTTGTCTTTCAGTCTCAACTCAAATGCCAGCCACCAGAGAAGTCTCTCCCACCAGCTCAGCTCAAGGAGCCTTCCCAGGTCACCGTCACATCAATGCCTTCCCTCTTAGCTCTTATCTATCTGAGATGATCTTGCGGGTTTATTATCTGCCTCCCGGACCTTGATGTAACCCACAAGCATCACTGGAGCAGGAACCTTGTCTCATCTGTGCTAGACCCCCAACACCCAGAGTGCCCTACATTTGTAACTTAAAAAAAGGAACCATGGACTTCTCTGGGAGTACAATGGTTAAGACTTCACCTTCCAACATTGGGGGTGTGAGTTCAATCCCTGGTCAGGGAGCTAAGATTCCCACATGCCCTGAGGCCAAACACCAAAACATAAAACAGAAGCATATTGTAACAAATTCAATAGAGACAAAAAAAATGATTAATTAATTAAAAAGGGACTAACATGAGATTGGAGGATTAAAACCAAACTTCTCAGTGTCCTATTGCATCTATAAAATCCAAGCGATTGAAAATAACAAAATTCTGTAAAGCAATTATCCTTCAATAAAAAAAAATTTTAAAAAATCCAAGTGATCAGAGAATATACATTGCCAGACTCTCTGTCCCAGCTTCAGCTCTTCTTTAGAATGAGAAAACATCAGGGGGAAAAATAATCATTAATAGGCCATATGGGCCTAAGTTCAACACAGTCACTCTCTTAGTTTCATGGGTTAATTAACTTGGCTTTTCCACTGTTATCATACAATTTGACATTGAAAATGATGAACACGATGTTGTTGTTCAGTCACTTGGTCATGTCCAACTCTTTGAGACCCCATGGACTGCAGCATGCCAGGTTTCCCTGTCCTTCATCTCCCAGAACTTGCTCAAACTCATGTCCATTTAGTCGGTGATGCCATCCAACCATTTCGTCCTCTGTTGTCCCCTTCTCCTCCTGGTTTCAATCTTTCCCAGCATCAAGGTCTTTTCTAATGAGTTGCCTCTTCACATCAGGTGGCCAAAGTACTGGAGTTTCAGCATCAGTCCTTCCAATGAATATTCAGGACTGACTTCTTTTAGGATTGACTGGTTTGACATCCTTGCAGTCCAAGGGACTCTCAAGAGTCTTCTCCAACAACACAGTATGAAAGTATCAATTCTTCAGCACTCAGCCTTCTTTATGGTTCAACTATCACACTCATACATGACTACTGGAAAAATCATAGCTTTGACTAGACAAACCTTTGTTGGCAAAGTCAAAAGCGAAAGAACACGATGGGCTGGATGCAATGAAACGTTATGAAGGGTAAAAGTCAGTGGATCATTAATGGAAATTTTTTTTTTAAATTTCATCAATTAAGGTTTTCTATTTATGTTTTTATGAGGATTCTTATTGCTGGACATCAGGGTTTGGTTTACTATACAAACTTTTAGGTAAGGGAAAGTTTCCTCAGTAGGACATCCTAACCAAATATGGAAATTCACTATTAATTATGAAATACAAATACAAAACAATACAAGACCATCTGAAAAGACTAACAGAGGGTGAGTATTCACCCTGCGCAAGGGGAACACTGCTAGCTTCTGCTAGGGAAGAAAGAGTTGTCATTTGTCCAGCTCAACTTTTAAGTCATTAAACATGTTTATAAACCATAAAAATATACAAATTCACTGTAGAAACTTTAAAAATGCAGATAAAAAATAAACCTACTTAAAGTCCTCTTACCTACAGTTTTACTCATATTAAAGTTTTAGCATATTATGCATCCAGTCCTAAACTATTTTTGAAATTGTGATGTTTTCTACCTTAGTTTTGAACCTATCAGGGTTATCTTGCCTCATTCAAATACACTACATTTGAAAGGCCACAATATACATACTGAAACATTCATCTTTGTTCATACTTGATGGATTTCTTTTCATAAGATAAATTTTTAGATGGTTTATTACTGGAAAAATGTGATACCTTCCTCTGCTTTGCATGTATATGTTTGATTTTTATTCACAGTGCCCAATTTCCATCCTTGAAGAGTTTATATTCCAATCAGCATTAAAACACATGGCTAAATCTGTCCACTCCTACCAAAGGATAAAGATTTTTCACCTTTATCAAATGTAGAGGTAAATATGGTGTATATACTATGTTTTAATAGTATGAATTAAAAAAAAATTAACTGACCACTTGTTTTCTTTTGTAAATTATATTTTTGGTTTGTATTGTATAAGAAAATTTATCATTCTGTAGTTGATTTTTAAGAGCCTTTAATTAGTAAATCTATTGACCTTTGATGACAGGGCTTCCCTGGTGGCTCAGAGGTTAAAGCATCTGCCTGCAATGCGGGAGACCTGGGTTTGATCCCTGAGTCAGGAAGATCCCCTGGAGAAGGAGTACTCTTGCCTGGAGAACTCTATGGACGGAGGAGCCTGGTGGGCTACAGTCCACAGGGCAGCAAAGAGTCGAACACGACTGAGTGACTTCACTTCACTATTGACCTTTGATCTTTACTGTAAGTTACAAGTTTTTTTCTGTAACTTACAGAAAAGTTTTTAAAAAGACAATGTTTAAAAAAACATACACATGTTCAAATCACAGGCTTCAAATCCTCTTACTTGCAGCTTTATGCCTATTAACATTTTAGTATGTTACCTATAGTTTCCAAAGTACAAATCTGCCTTAGAAATTAACAGTGTGGAAATCCAGTAGCGATGGCAATGGGGTTGTGGGCATTCCTAGAAAAGTTATTTTTTCATTTTTAATTTCTATTGTTTTTGATGGAGCACTTATCTTAGGAATTCAAATTGGTAATTATCATATCTTCAGGACTTAACTTTACCAAGTACCTCAGCTTGAAATCGGCAAAGAAACACAAACCTCAGAAACAAACCCTCCAAACAACTGCCACTATTTCCACCTACTTCCAACAATAGTTCATGATCCTAGATTTGCACATCCAATATCATCAGGAAGCCCCTTGCTATTTTAAACACAGTCTTGCCACAGAAACCTGACTTCCTAGCCTTTTGTCACCAACAAAGGCTCTCGTTTAGGTTGCACATTGTAGCTACCTGCATCCCTCAGTCCAACTGCCACTACTGCCTTAGAAATTCTGCTGACCCAAAAGGACTTGGCGTGACCCTTCTTTAAAGGTTGCACAGTCCACCCTTAGGTTTCCCTGGCGGCTCAGTGGTAAAGAAAATGCCAGCAGTGCAAGAGACACAGGTTAGACCTCTGGGTCAGAAAGATCCCCTGGAGATGAAAAGGCAGTCCCCTCCACTGTTCTTGACTGGGAAATCCCATGGACATAGGAACCTGGTGGGTTGCAGTCCCTAGGGTTGCCTCGAGTCAGACAGGACTGAGCAACTCAACAACATGCCCACTCTCATCTTCAGCTCTAAAGTTCTGAAATTTGACAGTTCCATGATCCAAAAGCTTACAGAGCTGAACGTGTACACAAGATATAAGAAAAAATACTGTCAGAGAGGGTGGAGAGCATCAACATCGTATTGCCATCACCATTACCTCAAGTAGAGTACTCTAGATTGGATGATGAACCTAAACAAGTACTTTAAGGCTTTCAAAGCAGCAAAAAGCAATTCCGTCTTGCTGGAATCATCTGCATTTGCCACGTAAAAGTTCAGTACCTTGGAGAGTTTCCTGAAAAGGATGAGAAAGAGAAACGCGTCAATGGGGCAAAGTGGTATTCTGGGGCCTAAGGTACACTATACAAAAGGGAACTTTGCTTCCTGGGGAAGTAGAGGTCATAACTATAGTAGTTATTTCTTCTAGAAATTTCGTCTTCACTGCAGTCTAGGCTTAGAACTTCCCTTCTGCTTAGAAACAAGGGATATTTTCTTTTCCTTTGCAGGATTCTTTTTAAAAGGATCAAGAAAAAGAGCTGAAGGGATGCAAATCGTGAGGGTAATCTCTAGTATCCTATACAGGGGCTTCCCAGGAGGTGCAGTGGTAAAGAATCCACCTGCCAATGTAGGAGACACAGGTTCAATCCTTGGGTCATGAATATCCCCTGGAAGAGGAAATGGCAACCTACTCCAGCATCTTTGTCTGGGAAATCCCATGGACAGAGGAACCTGGCAGGGTCGCAAAGAGTAGGACATGACTTACCGACTAAAACAACAACATGTTATGCCGACTTTTTGAAATGTTCCTGTAAGGACAGACTTGTTTGCCTAAGTAGTCACCTTAAAAGAAGTCTAATTCCCTCCAATCTGCCCCAACTTTTTAGAATCCCTAAACTGGAGCCAGATGAAAATTTTATTGCATGGGAAGAAGAAGAGCAGGCCAGAGTTCTGAGCATCTGAACAGATAAAATTGCTCTGGGATTGCTCTTTATGTTTTTCTAGAGTCTTTGAACTAAGCATGTTTTAATCTTGGGCCATCTCACATTTTTGAGGGCACTGAAATTTTGAACTTTTCTTCTGGAAATCTTTTTGAGTCTTCCCAGTATTAAGAAAAATTCACAGGAATCATGTAGAATTGATCAATTATTACAAATCAACTCAGATTACTAGAAGCACACCACTTGGAGTCCTGCACTTGGCTCTGTGTAATAAAGATCCAATGACATATGACCCAGCAATCCCACTGCTGGGCATATACACCGAGGAAACCAGAACTGAAAGAGCCACGTGTACCCCAATGTTCATCGCTGCATTGTTTACAATAGCCAGGACATGGAAGCAACCTAGATGCCCATCAACTGACGAATGGATAAGAAAGCTGTGGTACATATACACAATGGAATATTACTCAGCATTAAAAAAAAATTCATTTGAATCAGTTCTACTCAGGTGGACGGAACTAGAGCCCATTATCCAGAGTGAAGTAAGCCAGAAGGAAAAACAACAATACAGTATACTAACGCATATATATGGAATTTAGAAAGATGGTAACGAGAACCCAGCATGCGAGACAGCAAAATGAATGCAGATGTATAGAACAGACTCGTGGACTCTGTGGATGAGGGCAAGGGTGGGATGATATGGGAGAATGGCATTGAAACATGTTAATTATCATAAGTGTAATCAATCACCAGCCCAGGATTGATGCTCGGGGCTGGTGCATCGAGATTTCCTGGGGGGAGGGAGGAGGGTTCTGGAGGGGGAGCATATGTAAACCCATGGTGATAACATGTCATTGAATGGCAAAACTAATAAAAAAATAAATTTAAAAAAAGATCCAATGACAGGATTTCGTCTTTTTTCTTTTTTTGAGTATAGTTGACTTAAAACGTTGTGTTAGTTTAAGGTGTACAGCAGAGTGCATCAGTTACACATATACATATACCCATTCTGTTTTTAACGATTTTCCCATAGAGGCCATTACAGAATACTGAGTAGAGTCTCCTATACTATATAGTAGGTCTTATTATTAATAGTTATCATTTTATATACAGTAGTGTATATATAGTGTGTATATGACAATCTTCCAATTTATCCCTCCCCTCCTGTATCCCCTGGGAACCATAAGTTTGTTTTCTCCATCTGTGACTCTACTTCTGCTTTGTAAATAAGTTTGTTTGTACTATTTGTACATCACTTTGCCAAGGGTCCATATAGTCAGAGCTATAGGTTTTTCCAGAGTTGGACCAGAAAGAAGACTGAATGCCAAAAAATAAATGCTTTTGAACTGTGGTGCTGGAGAAGACTCTTGAGAGTTCCTTGAACTGAAAGGAGTTCAAACAAGTCAATCCTAAAGGAAATCAACCCTGAATATTCACTGGAAGGACTGATGCTGAAGCTATAACACTCTGGCCATCTGATGCAAAGAGCTGACTCATTGGAAAAGACCCTGATGCTGGGAAAGACTGAAGACACGAGAAGGGGGTGACAGAGGATGAGATGCTTGGTTGGCATCACTGAGTCAATGAACATGAGTTTTAGCAAACTCCGAGAGATAGCAAAGAACAGGGAATCCTGACGTGCTACAGTCCATGAGGTCGCAAAGAGCTACTGAGCGACTGAACAACAATAACTTTTTTTTTTAGATTCCACAAATAAGCAAGATCATATGAAGGGTTTGTCTCTTTTGGCTATTGCCTTGGAAATTCAGGCTACTGGGTGTAAAGAGCTGCCTCTCTGGTTTATCTGCTGCTTCCCTGAACCTACTGGGCATTATATCCATTGTGTTAATTGCTGATTATGTTACAGTGACACGTCTTTAATGTCACTTATGTTTTATTACATTTCTGAACCATTATGCAATTAAAACCAAGAACTTTCTTGTTTAGTTCAGAAAAAGACACATGGGATCAAAGGTCTGAATGACAGAGCAGGTCAGCAGGTAGCCTGACAGATCAGGTGGCAACAACTGGCACAATCAGGCATAAGCCACTGTCAGAAACATCCCTGCCATCTCAACTACACTCCTGTCACTATCGTGTTGCTCTGCACAAAAACCAGAATGCAAGGGGCTGGGGGACAGGTCACACTGTGGTGAGCTGGGCACTGCAAGGCAAAGCTGAGGATGACAGAATCCAAAGACAGAAAGAAGGCTTTACTCTGGGAAAGGTGGGGGCCATTCCCTCTTACGCAAAAGAAAGAAAACTCAACCTTCTTCTATCCTCTAAACCAGTGGTCCCTAACTTTTCTGGCACCAGGGACCAGTTTTGTGGAAGACAATTTTTCTACAGACCAGGGGAATAGAAAATAGTTTTCAGGATGATTCTCATGAAGAGTTTGTAATCTAGATCCCTTGCATGCACAGTTCATAGGAGGGTTCACTCCCATGAGAATCTAATGGCACCACTGATCTGATAGGAGGCAGAGCTCAAGTGGTGATGTGAGGGATGGGAAGTGGCTGTAAATACGGATGAAACTTCCTTCACAAGATCACCAGCCACTCACCGTCTGCTGTGGGACCTAGTTTCTATCAGGTCACTGACTGGTACCAGCCCATGACAGAGGGGTTGGGGAACCCTGCTCTAACCAATGACTTCTACAAAGCATTCGCTGTGTAGAGTTGAGGGCATGACCTAGAGTTCTATAACATGCGGTCCTCCTTCACCTTCTGACTGATCCCATTGGCACCTCTGGCTGATCCCACTGACAACCCCCTCCTAAGATCTTGGGTAGGGTCCTCTGTCCTGGATCATGCTCCTAGCAACTTCAATTCCTCACCTATAGATGCTCTGGATTCTTAAGGAAGTACAGCCTTACCTTTTCCATAACTTCCAGAAATGAGGGCCTGAATATAATCCTTTTTCCATAGTTGGAATTGTTGGATGGTTCCCACTTTCCACCAGGAAGTTTAGCACAAGGTTCTGCACTTTTAAGGTGCAGGTCCTCAGCTCATGAGTGTTTTGGTTTTTCAACAGCCCAGCCCCTTGAGCACAAACCGACAACCCAACCACAGACCCTTCCCGGGCCTGGTACTCACACGTAGGCCAGAGTGGCGCTGAAGTGCTTGTAAATGTAGGTCTCGAGAACAGGGTTGAAATGCTGGAACTTGATGTCTCCTATCAGTGAAATAATAAACACCTGCCAAAGGTGAAAAATATAAATAGCAGTACAAGCACAAACCCTGGCATTCAGTCAACAAACTGGGTCTCAATGCATGGGGTCTTCTTTTCCTTCTTGATTATTTTGGCAGTGTCCTCAACATGACTACTCCAGAGCTGAAGAGAAGTCTCAGGTTTCTTTTTCTTTAACATGAACAGAGAGACCACGAAGTGTCAGGCACTGTGGTTAACGCTGGGAGGCAGACAATACAATCCAGCACCCCTGGCCTCAGAGAGCTGACCGCCGCAGAGAGAGGGCAGCGCACAGGTAAACGTCAGGGAAGAAAGCGGAGAGGGGTTTCCTGGGAGAATAACACATACTGTCCCAAGGATACAGCTAATGAAATACTGAAGGACGTCTCTCCTCAGCGCAGTGTGCTGCTGCTGCTGCTAAGTGGCCTCAGTCGTGTCCGACTCTGTGCGACCCCACAGACAGCAGCCCACCAGGCTCCCCCATCCCTGGGATTCTCCAGGCAAGAACACGAAGTGGGTTGCCATTGCCTTCTCCAATGCATGAAAGTGAAAAGTCAAAGTGAAGTCGCTCAGTCGTGTCCAACTTTTAGCGACCCCATGGACTGCAGCCTACCAGGCTCCTCCGTCCATGGGATTTTCAGCCAAGAGTACTGGAGTGGGGTGCCATTGCCTTCTCTGCCTCAGCACAGTGTGGGTGCCCCTAAAAACTGAACTTCACCAGACTTCTGGGTCTCAATTTTCTGCTCAGATGTTAACTTTTATCAGGTCACATCTTATCACTACCAGACACACAACCAACAAATAACCACTCTGCACCTACTTACGATGCATGCATGCAAGCTCAGTCACTCTGCCATTTCTGACTCTTTTCAACCCTATGGACTGCAGCCCACCAGGCTCCTCTGTCCATATTTCCCAAGCAAGAATACTGGAGTGGGTTGCCATTTCTTTCTCCAGGGGATCTTCCCCATCCAGGGATGAAACCTGGGTCTCCAGCATCTCCTGCACTGCATGTGGTTACTTTACCACGGAGCCACCTGGGAAGCCCATGTTCTGGTTTAGGGCCAGAGTATCTTAAATCGGGTTAAAGGCATTCCTTATGTCAAATGTAACAAAATACCTCATTTTCCCAAATGAGAAAGAAAAAGCATATCAAAAAGGAAGATTTAACAGGAATCGAAGAAAAAAGGTCTTGGCTCTAAGTCAATCATCGTATCTAGGTACCACCTTGGTGGTCCAGTGGTTAAGAATCCATCTTCCAATGGAGGGGACATAGGTTCAATCCTGGTCTTGGGAACTCAGATCCCACAGACCACAGGGCAACTAAGCCTGAGCACTGCAGCCAGCAACTAAGATCCATCACAGCCAAAAATACATAAACAAAATTTTAAAGAAGTCAACTGTATCTAACATTACTTCTGGGAATGTCGCCTTATGAATTCATCAGAGAGATGTCTACAAATATTTATGCAGGAGGATACTGTCACCATTATTTATAATAGTGAACTATCAAACCCCACAAAGTTGTGAGAATGAACACTAGGTTTAACATGTGTAACTGCTTACCAGTGCATCAAACACGAGGAAGTCATATGTTTCATCATCTGACATTTCCATCATGATGTTAAAAAGTGCATCTAGTGTATCTTGCAAAAACTAAAGATAAGAAAAACAGAGAGGTTATCTGGTGCTTTCAGTTTAGCTCCAGAGTGCAGAAATACAAGGAGAATTAGATTTCAAAAGAACAGGTTTAAAAATAGCATTTTCTTAAAAACTGGCACACTTGTTTTCCAATGTAGACTAAGTATTACGTTTACACTCATTGGGTTCATTTTAAGATATTGAACTAAGGATGCGGTGGCTGTAGTCTTATCTGTGAATGAATAAACATACCTTCACAATCTCTCCTCCATCCACCTCCATTAACTTCTTCAAGTTGTGTTTAATATTCTGAGGGCTCGAGCGCCAGTTTAACAAGCCTAACAGGTCAACTGGGAAGAACAACCACAAACCATAAGTGTTAGACACAGATTTAAAGAGCAAACCACACACACTACTTCATGACACAGCGACAGAGCTCTCTAGAGAAGATCACTTCTCCTACAGGTGGCTAGAACCTTACACAGTCTTTTAGTTTACAGTCTTTTATCTAAGTCAAAGAAAACCTTTTAGTCATCTTTCCTTCTTCACAGAGGGAAAAAAAACCAACCACAAATGCACCAGAACCTAAACCAATTTCTGAATAGAACACACACCTCTCATATAAGATATCACCATCTTGCACATGAATCACTTAAATAACCTACCTACCTTTAATTTGCTGCAATGCTTAATTTGTCCCCTGTCACTCTGTGTGTCTTGGTGGGTGCAGAGAGGAAAATAAACTTACAAATGTACATTAATTCATTTAAATATCACATCCACACTGTAGAGATTTCATTGATTTTTTTTAACTTAAAAACAATATATTTTATGTTGGAATATCATTGATCTACAATGCTGTGTTAGTTTCAGGTGTATAGCAAAATGATTTAGCTATAGTGAGTGAGTGAAAGTCACCCTGTAATGTCCGACTCTTTGCAACCCCATGGACTATAGCCCACCAGGCTGTTCTGTCCATGTAATTTTCTAGGTAAGGATACTGGATGGGTAGCCTTTCTTTTCTCCAGGGGATCTTCCCTGGGTCTCCCAGGAATCAAATCCAGGTTTCCTGCATTGCAGGCAGATTCTTTACCATCTCTGAACTACCAGGGAAGCCAGATTTAGTTACAAGAATATATAATATGTATATGTAAAAAGAATATATAAATATATATGTTCTTTTTCAGATTCTATTTCCCATACAATTTATTACAGAGAATTGTTATAATTATAAAAGAACAAATAAAAATTATATTATATGTGCAATAATATATCACAATTGCAATAATATATAAGTATATTATAATAATATATAAGAATATACATAATATAAGGAATATGTGTAAGAATATAATTGTAATAATATATAATATATATATTACACTGATATATAAATATATAAAATTATATAACATATATATATGTATATATACTCTTTTTCAGATTCTATTTCCCATATAGATTATTACAGAGAACTACTCTGCAGTAGAGTTCTGTATGTTATACAGTAAGTCCTTGATGGCTAACTATTCTATATATAGTAGTGTGTATACGAAGAGAAGGCAATGGCAACCGATTCCAGTACTTTTGCCTGGAAAATCCCATGGATGGAGGAACCGGGCAGGCTGCAGTCCATGGGGTTGGGAAGAGTCAGCCACGACTGAGTGACTACACTTTCACTTCTCACTTTCATGCATTGGAGAAGGAAACGGCAACCCACTCCAGTGTTCTTGCCTGGAGAGTCCCAGGGATGGGGGAGCCTGGTGGGCTGCCGTCTGTGGGGTCGCAGAGTCGGACACAACTGAAGCGACTGAGCAGCAGCAGCAGTGTGTCATCCTAATTTCTCTCTCCACCCCACTTTTCCCCTTTGCTAACCATATAACAGATTTTGTTTCACTTTATTTGTTCCATTTTTGAGATGAAGAAACTTAAGCTTTGTGAAATTAAATTACCCGCCTTAGATTACACAACTGCCAGAGAACAGTATGAATGGAATTTAATGACAGATTTTCTCTGATTCCCCAAAACCACATCCTTGCTATTCTATCATACTCCCTTCCCAGAGTTCTTCAAAGAAATAAAACAGATGGCAAATCAGATGGGTTGCTACACTGAAAGATGGTAGAACAGATGAATGGCCTGCAGGGTAACTGTGACAAAAATCCTCGGGTGTTTTTGGATTTAAAATGCAGAATTTGGGATCTATAAGCCACTTACAATGGGCTTCCCTAGTGGCTCAGTGGTTAAGAATTCACCTGCAATGCAAGAGACCCAGGTTCAATTCTCAGGTTAGGATGATCTCTTGGAGAAGAAAATGGCAATTCAATCCAGTATGCTTGCCTGGGAAATCGCATGGGCAGAGGGGCCTGGTGGACTACAGTCCATAGGGTCACAACGGTCAGACATGACTTAGCGACTACACAACCACAAGCCATTTACAGGTCTAATGAACGTCTAGATACTAAAAGTATCACTAAAGCGATGCTTCAGTGTCATACTAAAGCAGGCATCTGGATCATTACTACTTTATCATTTAGTCTAGTGCATCAAGAAGAGCATTTTTTTAGTAAGAGTAGCACCATGTATTTTTTTAATCAATGGATTTGTATAAACACACACATAAGTAGTTGAAAATATATTCTGCTCATGAGAACAGCCAATTTGCTTCAGTGTGTTTGTTTTGCTGGCATGCACGTTTAGTCCCTGGGAAGCCTCCAATGCCTAGAGACAACCCACTGTCAACAAAATAAAATCCCAATAGCATTCACAGCAGAATGTGCTAAGGCTCCTCCTAGGGTTCACCTGCCAGCCCATCACAGGCAGACAGACACTCAACTGTCAGCAACTCAATACTCCCCAAGCTGTGGCATGCTCTGAAATCATTTCCTGTCTTTACTTGCCTTTGTTTGAAATGCCCAGAAATACTACACTGCTCTGACCAAAAATTTCATTCAGGTTTTTCCCATATGCTGTTACAGAGGACTTCCCTGGTGGTAGAGTAATTGAGAGTTTGCCTTCCAATGCAGGAAACACAGGTTTGATCCCTGGCCAGGGAATTAGGATTCCACATTCTACTCTACGGGACAGCTAAGCCCACGTGCTGCAACTTCTGAGCTCACACGCTCAGAAGCCTGCTTGGTGCAACTGGAGAGAAACCGCACACCACAACTAACCTGATACAGCCAAATAAATAATGCGTGCTTAGCTGCTCAGTTGTGTCCGACTCCTGTGCAACCCCATGAACTGTAGCTCGCCAGGCTCCTCTGTTCATGGGATTTCCCAGGCAAGAATACTGGAGTGGATTGCCATTTCCTTACCCAGGGGATTTTCCCAACCAGGGATCAAACCCAGGTCTCCCGCATTTGCAGGTGGATTCCTTACAGTCTGAGCCAACAGGGAGGCCCAAATAGGTAATAAATAAACACATTTTAAAATTCATTTTTTAAAAAAAAAGATGTTATGGAAAAACCCAAGCAAACTTTTTGGCCAACCCAATACTATGGATTTGGTTAGCTGCTACTTCTACCTCAAGACTCATCTCAAACTTTATTCCCTCTGGGAAGATCTAACCAATTATTCTCTTCTATCTGCACTCCTTGTCCATATACATGTACATTAGGACAAATCAGTAATGACACACTTGACATCTCTTTGCCTCTTCCCATAGATTGAAACACTCGAGGGGAGGGACCATATTGCATTCTTTCTTAAACCCATCACAGTGCTAGCCACCTAGCAGGTGTTCAGTATACGCTGGATCAAAGACGGAATAGCCGGACAGAATCAAAACCAGTCGCCCCGAGGAAATTTGTAGTTTACACAAGACAATTCTCCACTTCTTACGTAAATACTTAAGAACAGACACTGCGCTAGACCTATCCACCAGGCACTGTCCATTCCACCTTCCCATCTCCTATTTCTGCCCCAGGCTAGTCAACCATTCTGCTCCACTGGTTACCCTTCACTTCACAAGCGCTACCTAAGGAAAAGGATTTAGATACGCCATCAGCAGAGAAGAGTCACTCAGCAGATTTTAGCATCTGCCAAGCACCTGCTCATCAGCCTAGAGGTTTATTCCCTACAGACACTTTTATGCTCCATCAATGCTCATATTAAGAATGTATTTGGCAATGGTGAACCATAAGGTCTTAGGGCAAGAAAAGTGGTGGCACAGTCTTATAGAAATAGGCCTACACTCACAGTGTTTCTGGGATTCATACAGGTTGATGAGTATCTCTGACAAACTTCATTTCATTGCTGTACAGTATCTATCCCATTGTATGGAATTTCTTGATGCATTTTACTGTCAATAAACAACCAGATGGGGGAATGCTCTGCCAATCCAATGGTTAGGACTCCACACTTACA
Source organism: Antilocapra americana (assembly GCA_007570785.1). Classification (NCBI taxonomy): domain Eukaryota; kingdom Metazoa; phylum Chordata; class Mammalia; order Artiodactyla; family Antilocapridae; genus Antilocapra; species Antilocapra americana. Next base: position 26,874,284 of record ML661897.1, read on the forward strand.
TGCCAAGGGTCTGGGTTCAATCCCTGGTCAGGAAACTAAGATCCTGCAAGCCAAAGCGCCACAGCCAAAAACAAAACAAAACACCCTCCAAACCAGATGGGTTATTTGTGGTTTTGAGACATCATAAGCAACTGTGCTGTGTACATTCTCATAAGCTTCCTGGTATCCAGGTACAGCTGCTTACCTGAGGTATAAAACTACAGTATATTTCTGGGTTATCAGGAATGACCACCTTCAACCGTATCAGATACTACCTAAATGTTATCCAAAGTTGTTCCAATTTATATGTCCATCACAAGTATGTAAGAATTCATGATCCAGTGATTGACAGTCCCCAAATTCAGGGTAGTGATTACCTTAGGGAAATGATTAGGACCACAACATTAAAAAAAGAAAAGAATGACAAAAAAAAAACCACCCTAAATTTTGCTACAAATATGTATTTTCAGACCCAAGTCCATTACTTATGAGTTGAGGCACAGTATTAGGTAAGGTGTTACAGAAAAACTTGAACGAACTTTTTGGCCAGCCTAATATTTCGGTTTCTTAACTCAGCATTCTGATTAGCAAACTGAGATTAATGATATCAACATGGGTGTCTTCCTGTGCTAGGATGCCTGTGGGTAACATGAGATAGCTATGAAAGCCTGGTGCAGGGCCCGTACCTGCAGAGACTTGACCCCTCTCTTCCTTTTCTAGAACAAATCTATTCTCACGCTCCATACGGTCCAGCAACAAAATGATCCCATATAAATAGAGCAGTTCTAGATTCAAAAAAAATTCATTATGTAATGAAAGTGCCTACAGGCTCTGTTTGTGACAAAGTCCAGTGGCTTTTGATCTTTGGAGTCTGAACAGCCCTCCAAAGGCTAAAACAACACCTTTTGGTCTGTCTCCGTGTAAAAGAACAAGATACCTTCTTGATCAGCAAACACCCTTGTAGAGTTGACGGCTTATTCATGTTCCTCAGCTTCTTCTTTCTCAGAATAAATTCAACTGATTCCTTATCATTCCCATCATATTAGAAGAAAGCAGATAAACAACACTTAATGATCTGCTGCTGCCAATACCTTGTTTTTTCAAATATCCACAAGGTTGCCCTATCTGTGCCCTCTTCCTACTCCTGTCCACGCTGACAGCAGGTGATATGAGGAAACTGGGTCACAGTGAGATTAAGTGACTTGTCCAAGATGAACCAACTAGTAAGTGGCAGAGCTGGGAACTGAACCCAGGAAACTGGCTCCAAATTCTCCTTATATTTAAACAAAACTAAGGCTATATTCTAGTTCCAAAGAATAGCAAGGAGAGATAAGAAAGCCTTCCTCAGCGATCAATGCAAAGAAATAGAAGAAAACAATAGAATGGGAAAGACTACAGATCTCTTCAAGAAAATTAGAGATATCAAGGGAACATTTCATTCAAAGATGGGTTCGATAAAGGACAGAAATCCTATGGACCTAACAGAAGCAGAAGATATTAAGAGGTGGCAGGAATACACAGAAGAACTGTACAAAAAAGATCTTCACAACCCAGATAATCACGATGGTGTGATCACTCACCTAGAGCCAGACATCCTAGAATGTGAAATCAAGTGGGCCTTAGAAAGCATCACTACGAACAAAGCTAGTGGAGGTGATGGAATTCCAGTTGAGCTATTTCAAATCCTGAAAGATGACACTGTGAAAGTGCTGCACTCAATATGTCAGCAAATTTGGAAAACCTCAGCAGTGGCCACAGGACTGGAAAAGGTCAGTTATCATTCCAATCCCAAAGAAAGGCAATTGCACTCATCTCACACACTAGTAAAGTGATGCTCAATTCTCCAAGACAGGCTTCAGCAATCGTGAACTTCCAGATGTTCAAGCTGGTTTTAGAAAAGGCAGAGGAACCAGAGACCAAATTGCCAACATTTGATGGATCATCAAAAAAGCATGAGAGTTCTACAAAAACATCTACTTCTGCTTTATTGACTATGCCAAAACCTTTGACTGTGTGGATCACAGTAAACTGTGGAAAATTCTGAAAGAGATGGGAATACCAGACCATCTGACCTGTCTCTTAGAAACGTGTATGCAGGTGGGGAAGCAACAGTTAGAACTGGACATGGAACAACAGACTGGTTCCAAATAGGAAAAGGAGTACGTTAAGGCTGTATACTGTCACTCTGCTTATTTAATTTATATGCAGAGTACATCATGAGAAACTCTGGGCTGGAAGAAGCACAAGCTGGAATCAAGATTGCCAGGAGAAATATCAGTAACCTCAGATATGCAGATGACATCACCCTTATGGCAGAAAGTGAAGAGGAACTAAGAAGACTCTTGATGAAAGTGAAAGAGGAGAGTGAAAAAGTTGGCTTAAAGCTCAACATTCAGAAAATTATGATCATGGCATCTGATCCCATCACTTCATGGCAAATAGATGGGGAAATAGTGGAAAGAGTGTCAGATTTTATTTTTCTGGGCTCCAAAATCACTGCACATGGTGATTGCAGCCATGAAATTAAAAGACAGTTATTCCTTGGAAGGAAAGTTATGACCAACCTAGACAGCATATTAAAAAGTAGAGACATTACTTTACCAACAAAGGTCCGTCTAGTCAAGGCTATGGTTTTTCCAGTGGTCATGTATGGATGTGAGAGTTGGACTATAAAGAAAGCTGAGTGCCAAAGAATTGATGCTTTTGAACTGTGGTGTTGGAGAAGACTCTTGAGAGTCCCTTGGACTGAAGGAGATCCAACCAGTCCATCCTAAAGGAGATCAGTCCTGGGTGTTCATTGGAAGGACTGATGTTGAAACTGAAACCCCAATACTTTGGCCACCTCATGTGAAGAGTTGACTCATTGGGAAAGACCCTAACGCTGGGAAGGATTGGGGGCAGGAGGAGAAGGAGACGATAGAGGATGAGATGGCTGGATGGCATCACCGACTCGATGGACATAGGTTTGGGTAGACTCCGGGAGTTGGTGATTGATAGGGAGGCCTGGCGTGCTGCGATTCATGCAAAGAGTCAGACACAACTGAGTGAACTGAACTGAAGGCTATATTCTATGTACTGTTAACATTTTCTTATGTCTTTGTTTTGAAATACTGAGTTGGCCAAAAGCTCATTCATGTTTCTCTGAGGATGTTACAGAGGAACCTGAATGAACTTTTTTGGCCAACCCAGTGTTTTCACAGCCTCATATATTTCATCATTTAATAACATTATAGACTTTGACCTTACTGGATTGTTTGCAGTGTTCCCCCATTATGAATAATAGGGAAACATCATCCTACACAAATATTCGTGTACATCTCTCATTGTCCCTTTACGTTCACTTTCTAGGGGACACAGTACTGGGCCAAAGGGTCTGAAAATAAATATTTAAAATCTCTGATACACCTTCTTAATCATGTCTGATAAACCTTACACTATTTAACCTTGTATCAACAATTTATACTTACTTTTTCCCTAACAACAGTTATATTACGGATACAGTTTTATCATTTAAGTTCAGAATGCTTTCTGGCTTAATTTTTAAGGTATCTGTCTTTTCCTAATTAATAGACTTTGGAGAAGGAAATAGCAACCCACTCCAATATTCTTACCTGGAGAATCCCAGGGATGGAGGAGCCTGGTGGGCTGCCCCTGGTGGGCTGCTGTCTCTGGGGTGGCACAGAGTCGGACATAACTGAAGCGACTTAGCAGCAGCAGCCGCAGCAGACTTTATTTTTTTGAGCAGTTTTAGGCTTGCAGAAAAAAAATTAAGCCTAAAGTGCAGAGAGTTCCCAAATATCCCTTCAAGGTTGCAGAGTGTCCAGTATTATTAACATCCTAAATTACTGTAGTACCTTTATTACAACTGATGAGCCAACACGGATAAAGATCATTAACTCAAGGCTGTCATTTAAGTTAAGCTTCACTTCATATATTCTGTGGGTATGGACAAATGTACAGTGACATATATCCATGTATCCATTAGGGTATCATTTAGTGTATAGCTTTACTGTCCTAAAAATCCCCTGTTCTTTGTCTGTTCATCCCTTCCTCTCTCCCCAAGCCCTTTGTAATCATGGATCTTTTCATGTCTTTATAGTTTTGCCTTTTTTCTGCCTTCATTTTTGGTGCATGCTTTTCCTTTCCCATAAGTAATAGCTCTAAGCCTCACTCTCTTGAGACTAGACACTTGCCCAAGTTGAAATACTATCCATATTCTCTACCCAACCATGATTCACCAAAATAATCAACACTGACCCTTTCTAAAGATCTATGGCTATGCTATCTAATCTTGAGTATCTCAGCTGCTTGTCTACCTTATCATCTCTCTAAGGCAGAGCCCCCAATTGTTCTCAAAGGTCAAAGGGACTAATCATCCACACAGCACGTGGGATACAGAATTTTTAAAGCAAGTCCCCAAAGCAGCTAACCCTTGGATTACTATATTTAGCAGGACTCTTTAGAAATTACATAGGTTAAATGAATAAGAAGCTGCTATTGGCTATCAAATGCCATGATATACACAAGAAGAGTTAAAATTGCTATCAGATTTCAAGAAGGGACAAAGTGAAGCCGACTCTGAACTCTTCAGCTGATTTTATGGAAAATCTCTGACTGCTTGAGAAAAAAATGGGGAAAGAGAAGTCTACATGGGGACAGATGGAAAAGCTAACAGGAACTCCTCCCTGCTCTTTGCCATCCTTCTTGAGCAAGGGACTGCTATTTGCCTGCCAGTGTCCTTCCCCTGCTACCAAAATCTCTCATTATACACATCATACAAAGAACAGTATTAGAGCTCTTTGCTGTCTTGAAGGAATGAAACATAAGACCTTCAAATTTTACAGCCTCCATTAGAATACATTCGTAGGTTTTACCATATTTAAAAAGCACGCAGATGTTTTTCACCCTGGTTCAAAGATAGACAAAGAAGCCTCAGAAAAAGCTTTAGCTATTTAATAGTTCTACCTAGAACATCATGCAAAGAGCAGAATCCAGAGTGCCCAGGACCCCATCTCAAAAGACATACGGTCCAGTCTCCTGAATTTAACAAAGGAGCCCAGGAGGACCCAACAGAAAACCCAGGTCATGGCACTCACCATTCTGGGTGAGCTTTGTGGAACAGATGAGCGTGGCAATCTGGAAGCTGTCTTTTGTGCTGTCCTTGGCTGCTGCGAAGTTGGCTGTGTTTTTAGATGCTTGGAGCTCCTTTTCTTCCATCTCCACCTTGGTTCCGGGCAAGGTCAGGTAGAATTTAGCATCTTCCATCTTCTTGTTGTCACCCTGCAAAGGAAGCATGTCAGGGATGCCAGGGAGTAGACAACATCTCTTAGGTGCAAGTAAAATAATATTTATCATGAGCGCAGTGTATTTCTAGCATAAGAAACAAAGTTTTCATATTAGATCCCTTCTAACTCTGAGGTGTTATATTTTTCAGAAATCTGAGCCCAGAAATAATTTAAATATTGTATGAAAATGGAGTAAGTTATGAAGCAGAAATCAATATCCTAGTCTGTGTTATAAGTACGTGAGTGAAGAGTAAGGTTGGATTTCCTTTTCTTGAATGTGTAAATTGTCAGTTATACTTCATTGGGTCCCCTGAGAAGAAACAGCTAGCCATGGCTTCCAACACTATTTCTGAGCTCAGGAGCTATTAACAGAAATACTCGCCAGGCAGCTTCAGCTCAGAAAAGCTATCAACTGAAAAAAGCCTCCTTGACGTGGCTGGACAAATGAGATCTTCTCAACATCTACTTTCAACTCTAAAATCTCAGTGGGAATGATAGCTCTGCAGCACTTAGATGGAAGAATAAGGACAAAACTGATATCGGAAGAAGAGGGGCCCCAGAGCACAGAAATGGTGCCTGGCTTATGCTGATATGAAAACCACATCCTACCACACCCCACCACCTGCTAACCCAGCCCAACAGTGCAGTTATCAACGCTCTACAAGGGGTGATGCAAAGAACAGAAAGCCAGAGAGTGATTTCTGGCTGTTCACCTCCACGATGCCATTTGAAGAAGGAGGGACCATCATTCAAAAAAAAATTTTTTTTCTTGGCCATGCTAGGTATCATGTGGGATCCAAGTTCCCCAGGCCAGGAATTGAACCCAGGCCCCCTGCAGTGCAAGTGTGACTGGCAATCCCCACCGGACCATCAGGGTAGTCCCAGGACCATCATTTATTAGACTGGAACGGATGGGAGTCCATGAAGCTGGTGTGGCCACAGTCCTCTGGGATTTGAGACTGGTAGGTGCGAACAAATACAGCTCTAGAGAAGTTCCTAATAGTAATACTCAAAGTCTAAAAGGAGTTTTCAGAATCATTTTCAGAGGGAGTAAGGAGGTCCTCGGCCTCCTTCTTTAGCACCACCTTATACACCACCAGATCGTGCCTCCCGTCCTGCAGAGTGGTGCCATCCACGTTCATCAGCTTCACAAAGGATACGCCAAAGGCTCGCTCCGATTTATCTCTGGCTGAAAGGACAAGAATATATGTCTGAGCAGGGCAGAAGGATTCCAGCGAGCGAAGGCTGTGACAGCTGATGGCACACAGAGTGCTGAGAGTCGACTGCACTCTCAGCAATCAGCTCAGTGAGCTCCAATAAGCCATATGGATTATGCATGTGACTGCTCCCTGAAGGAAACAGTTCCTTAACTGAAATCTTCTGGTGCCCCCAACACATACCCTGCTCTTCTTGTATTTATGAATGAATGACACCAGAATCCACTCAAGCATCCAATCAGAATGAGTATCGGCACTGACCCCACCGCCAGGCTAACTCCACATCCCTAGAGCCTCTGGACACCTTTTCTCTCCCTTCCTGCTGTTCCCTCCTGAGTCCAGGCCACCCTCATCACTTCCCTGTATTCCCCTAAGCTCTTCATAACAGGTCTCTCTGTCTTTAGCCTTTCACCACCCAACACCTCTCCACTCTTTGGTATGAATTTTCAAAATCAAACCTAATCAGGCCAAATGTCACGCTTCCAAACCATTCCATGGGCTATCTCACTACTGCTGTTTTAAAACAGACTCAGTATGTATATACTGATCTCTCTGTATATATGTTTTATTTAGTTACATTTTGCTGTGCTGGGTCTTTGATGATGTGCACAACCTTTTTCTAGCTGTGGTGAGCAGGGACTACTCTCTAGTAGTGTATGGGCTTCTCACTGCAGTAGCTTCTCTTATTTTGGACCATGGGCTCTAGAGCACAGGCTGAGTAACTGTGGTGCGTGGGCTTAGTTGCTCCTCAGCAACTAAGATCTTCCTGGACTAGCGATGGAATCCCTGACCCTGGCATTGGTAGGCAGATTCCTAGCCACTGGACCAACAGGGAAGTACCTCAGCAAGTATTTTATTTATTATATTTCAAGGTTTGTGGACAGCAAGGAGATCCAAGCAGTCGATCCTAAAGGAAATCCTGAATCTTCACTGGAAGGACTGATGCTGAAGCTCCAATACTCTGGCCACCTGATGAGAAGAGCCCACTCATTGGAAAAGACCTTGATGCTGGGAAAGACCAAGGGCAGGAGGAGAAGGGGGCGACAGAGGATGAGATGGCTGGATGGCATCACCAACCCCATGGCCACAAGCTTGAGCAAACTCCAGGAGACAGTGAAGGACAGGGAAGCATGGTGTGCTGCAGTCCGTGGGGTAGCAAAGAGTCGGACACAACTTGGCTACTGAAAACAACAACAAGGTTGTGATGCCATCTAAGGTTTCTGTTCCACTCTTTTTCCAAGATGCCAACGTGCCAGGAAAAGGGGTCATGTGTTTCTTGTGGCATCTGGGAAGGAGAATCCAGCCTCTTGAGGAAGGAAAGGGCCTCCCTCCTGGTCTTCAGAGTTGGCCTCTGAGCTCACCATGTGCCCTACTCAGATGTCTATGGCTGGGGTGACTCATGGCCCCTTCTCACCACAGGCACACCTCTAAGCTCTGCTAGGTCTTGTGTGTCCCCAGACTGGCTGAGCAGGTATCTGTTATGAAAAGATCATCCTATAGTTTGTTCATATGTTCTCCATGGTTGGGAATACCATGACTAAAGCTGTTATAAATAGATACCAAATCACCACCTCCTATACTGGCAATCCCCTATCATTTTGGCACCAGGGACTGGTTTCATGAAAGATAATTTCTCCATAGACTAGGGGCAGGAGGGATGGTTTCAGGATGATTCAAGTGCATTACATTTATTATACACTTTATTTCTATTATTATTCCATCAGCTTTACCTCAGATCATCAGGTATTTGACTCCAGAAGTTAGGGACTCCTGACCTACACAACACTCTGTAGTACTCCTCTACAAGATGGTCTAAAAGAACCTTCACTTCTCATGATCCTGCTCCAGCCTGCCTGGAATCAGACTGCCGAAGTGTCAATCTGGGTTCTTACTAGCCCTGTGACCTTGGACAAAGTGAAAGTAAAAGTCACTCAATCATGTCCAACTCTTTGCAACCCCCATGGTCTTCTCCAGGCCAGAATACTGGAGTAGGAAGCTGTTCCCTTCTCCAGAGGATCTTCCAAACCCAAGGATCGAACCCAGCTGAGCCACCAGGGAAGACCAAGAATACTGGGGTGCACAGCCTATCTCTTCACCAGTGGATCTTCCCAGGAATTGAATCAGGTTCTCCTGCATTCCAAGTGGACTCTCTACCAGCTGTGCTACCAGGGAAGCCCAGCCTTGGGCCTAACATCTCTGTGCCTCACTTTGCTTATGTACAGATGTGGATAAAAGGAGTATGGATCTTATCAGACTACTGTAGATACTAAATAAGATAGCGTATAAATAGAGCTTCACATGGTATCTGGTACAAACTAAGAGCTTGAGAAATGCTCCTTTACAGCAAAAGAGATGCAGATGTATAGAGCAGTCTTTTAGACTCTATGGGAGAGGGCAAGGGTGGGATGATATGGGAGAATGGCATTGAAACATGTAAATTATCATATGTGAAATCAATTGCCAGCCCAGGTCTGATACATGATAGAGGGTGCTCAGGGCTGGTGCACCGGGATGACCCAGAGGGATGGAATCGGGAGGGAGGAGGGAGGGGGGTTCTGGAAGGGGAACACATGTATACCCATGGCGGATTCATGTCAATGTATGGCAAAACCAACATGATAATGTAAAGAAAAAAATAAATAAAAGAGAAAACAAAACAAACAAACAAAAAGAAATGCTCCTTTAGTATAAGGTAGAACTGGAGAAATTGCTAATATTTGTCCATCTGCTACTGATCTATAAAATTGGCACTTTAAGATGGCTCAATTTAATATTATAATTGTTCCCCCTTCAGCCTTCCTTTGCTTTTTCAAACACATTTCTCCACCATCACCCTTTGCTGAGTTAACCTCTGCTTATCTTCGAGGCTCAGACAGGATGTAGGAAATCTTAGGAGTAAATCCCCAGGCAGTGTTGGGTGCTAGGCATACACTCAACTGTAACTGCTGTAACACGTCACATTGATCTGACCTTCATCATCTGTTTTCATACTCATCTTTCTAACTAGATCACAGAGACTTTTCAGAGCAGTGCCTGAGTCCTGTCTGCTATTATCTATTGAGGGCTGGGCCTGCAGTCTGGTAGGTAGACGGCAGTCAAAAATTTCAGTTTGGAAGGAAGGACTGGACTTTCATGCAGTGATGAATAAGAACAACACTTCCAGACACATTGTGATCAATCGGAAAATAAACAATGTTCTCCTTTGTTCATACTTTAGAAAAGTCAACTCATGAACTATGATCTAAGATTTGAAAGAGTCCACTCATGAAAACAAAAATTGGGGAAACTAGAGATTAAACACTTTTCTGGCTTCAGGATTTCTCAGCAATATGACAACATACACTGTGAATGCCTGAGAGGAAAATACAATACACAAGCACTTCCTATCTATCCAACTGTGAAACTCATTGTGTCAGACAGCATCTACTAGCATCTCTGAGAAGCTTAGTACTCATAGAACACATTTTGGGGAAATCCTGATATAGAATGAACAACACAAATCTTGAAAACCTAGAAAAATTCATTAAAAAATATTTCCTTAGCACCAATGAATCCTGAAATAAAGATGTCAAGTACCGTGTTCTACCGACACACAAAAGTGCTGTCAAGCAGGAAGAAATATTGTTTTGATGATAATGTTGTAGACCTCCTAATACTTACATTCCTGAGACGACCGGTGTCGGAAGGTAAATCTTATATGGCAGCGAGTAACTTCTTCTATAGCAATGGACACCTGCATAATAATTTAGAATTACGAGTTTATATCAATTCAGTCCTTGGCACCCAAAGCTCATTTTATAAAATGAGGCCTATTTTAGTATCTGATCATAAGGAGTCATTGTGACAGAGTGAGACTCGGTGGAGAGGTTCATTCAAGAGAGGTTTAGCTATTTCTCAAAACCAAGTGAACTTCAAGAGATTATCTTTGCTATTTATCATAGATTCTAAAAGTGGAGATACTACAAATTTCTAGTGTCTTCTCAAATATGAAGCAGGAGATGGTTCAGAGTGAAAACATCAGTACTTGTACCTTTTGGACTACAAGCTATACATGAATATAGTAATATGTAAGGACTATAATAGAAGGAAAGGACTTTCCTGATGGCTCAGTGGTAAACAATCTGCCTGCCAAGGCAGAAGACCCAGGATAGATTCCTGGGTTGGGAAGTTTTCCATGAAAAAGAAATGGCAACCCACTCTAGTATTCTTGTCTGGAGAAACCCATGGACAGAGGAGCCTGGCAGGCTACAGTCCCTGAGGGCACAAAGAGTTGGAGACGACTGAGCACATACACACACAAGAAGAAAAAGATAAAATACTGGAGAAAAGGAAGCTTTTTCTTTTTGCTGGTTATATGTATGGAAGGGACAGGGAAAACAGGCATGGGGCAATGTACAGAGCAGAGAATTTCTGGCAAGAGTTTAATTATGGTATGGTTATATAATGGAGTATTATGCAAGTATCTATCAAACCTCAACATGAATCAGCCATAGGTATACATATATCCCCTCCCTTTTGAACCTCCCTCCCAGCTCCCTCCCCATCCCACCCCCCGAGGTTGATAAAGAGCCCCTGTTTGAGTTTCCTGAGCCATACTGCAAATTCCGATTGGCTATCTATTTTACATACAATAATATAAGTTTCCATGTTACTCTTTCCATACATCTCACTCTGTCCTCCCCTCTCCCTATGTCCTTAAGTCTATTCTCTATGTCTGTTTCTCCACTGCTACCCTGTAAGTTCTTCAGCATCATTCTTCTAGATTCCGTATATATGTGTTAGAATACAATATTTATCTTTCTCTCTCTGACTCACCTCACTCTGTATAATAGGTTCTAGGTTCCTCCAACTCATCAGAACTGACTCAAATGCATTCCTTCTCATGGCTGAGTATTATTCCATTGTATATATGTACCACAACTTCTTTATCCATTCATCTGTTGATGGACATCTAGGTTGCTTCCATATTCTAGCTATTGTAAATAGTGCTGAAATGAACAAAGGATACACATGTGTCTTTCTCAATCTTGGTTTCCTCAGGGTATATGCCTGGGAGTGGGATTGCTGGGTCATATGGTGGTTTTATTCCTAGCTTTTAAGGAATCTCCACACCGTCTTTCATAGTGGCTGTACTAATTTACACTCTCACCAACAGTGTAAGAGTGTTCCCTAATCTCCACACCCTCTCCAGCATTTATTGTCTGTAGACTTTTTAATGATGGCTATCCTGACCAGTGTGAGATGATATCTCATTGGACTTTTGATTTTATTATCCAAGTATCTAAAAATACAATTCAGAAGACGTTTTCATGTCTCAAGAGAGTATGAAAAGGCAAAATATAAATCTGTATGAACAGCATGATTTAAGACATATGAAGTATGTAAAACTGTGGAGGATGGTTCAGTTCCGTTGCTCAGTTGTGTCTGACTTTTTGCAACCCCATGGACTGCAGCAGGCCAGGCTTCCCTGTCCATCACCAACTCCCAGAGTTTACTCAAGCTCATGTCCAAGGATTTGGTGATGCCATCTAACAATCCCATCCTCTGTCATCCCTGTATTCTCTCACCTTCAATCATTCCCAGCACCAGGGTCTTTTCAAATGAGTCAGTTCTTAGCATCAGGTGGTCAAAGTATTGGAATTTCAGCTTCAGCATCAGTCCTTCCAATAAATATTCAGGACTGATTTCCTTTAGGATGGACTGCTTGGATCTTGTTGCAGTCCAAGGGACTCCTAAGAGTCTTCTCCCACACCATAGTTAAAAAGCATCAATTCTTCGGTGCTCAGCTTTCTTTATAGTCCGACTCTCACATCCATACATGACTACTGGAAAAACCAAAACTTTGACTAGATGGACCTTTGTTGGCAAAGTAATGTCTCTGCTTTTTAATATGCTGTCTAGGTTGGTCATAACTTTTCTCCCAAGGAGCAAGCATCTTTTAATTTCATGGCTGCAGTCACCATCTGCAGTGATTTTGGAGCCCTCCAAAAGAGTCTGCCACTGTTTCCCCATCTATTTGCCATGAAGCAATGGGACCAGATGCCATGATTTTAGTTCTCTGAATGTTGAATTTTAAGATAACGTTTTCACTCTAATCTTTCACATTCATCAAGAGGCTCTTTAGTTCTTTGCTTTCTGCCATAAGGGTGGTGTCATCTGTGTATCTGAGGTTATTGATGTTTCTCCTGGCAATCTTGGTTCCAGCTTGTGCTTCATCCAGTCCAGTATTTCTCATGATGTACTCTGCATATAAATTAAATAAGCAGGGTGACAATATACAGCCTTGACATACTCCTTTCCCGATCTGGAACCAGTCTGTTGTTCCATGTCCAGTTCTAACTGTTGCTTCCTGACCTATATACAGGTTTCTCAAGAGGCAGATCAGGTGGTCTGGTATTCCCATCTCATTAAAAATTTTCCACAGTTGTGATCCACACAGTCAAAGGCTTTGGCGTAGTCAATAAAGCACAAGTAAATTTTTTTCTTGAACTCTCTTGCTTTTTCAATGATCCAACAGATGTTGGCAATTTGATCTCTGGTTGCTCTGCCTTTTCTAAATCCAGCTTAAACATCTGAAGTTTTCGGTTCACATTGTGTTGAAGCCTGGCTTGGAGAATTTTGAGGATTCCTTTGCTGGCATGTGAGATGAATGCAATTGTGCAGTAGTTTGAACATTCTTTAGCATTGCCTTTCTTTGGGATTGGAATGAAAACTGACCTTTTCCAGTCCTGTGGCCACTGGTGAGTTTTCCAAATGTGCTGGCATGTTGAGTGCAGCACTTTGACAGCATCATCTTTTAGGATTTGAAACAGCTCAACTGGAATTCCATCACTTCCACTAACTTTGCTCATAGTGATGCTTCCTAAGGCCCACTTGACTTTGCATTCCAGGATGTCTGGCTTTAGGTGAGTGAGCACACCATCATGGTTATCTGGGTCATGAAGATCTTTTTTGTATAGTTCTGTGTATCCTTGCCACCTCTTCTTAATATCTTCTGTTTCTGTTAGGTCCATACTATTTCTGTCCTTTACTGTGCCCAGTACTATATACTATACTATACTATATACTATATTCAGTATCATGATCTCAACCATAATGGAAAAGAATATTCCAAAGAATGTGTGTGTATATATATATGGATGAACTTCTCTGGTGGCTCAGTGGTAAAGGATCCTCCTGCTATGCAGGAGAGGTGGTTTGATCTCTGGGTCAGAAGGATCCCCTAGGGACAGAAATGGCAACTCACTCCAGTAATTCGATGGACAGAGAAGCCTGGAGGGCTACAGTCCATGGGGTAACAAAGAGTTGGATATGACTTAGCGACTAAGCAAAAACAAAAACTAGAAATACATATGGATAATGGAACTGCTTTGCTGTACAGCCAAAATTAACACAGCATTGTAAATAAACTATACTTCAATTATGAAACAATAAAAAAGAAAGAGCTAATGGAGCCTGGGGTTCAGAAAAAGTGGGCTCTAGTGTAGACTCTGACATAGAGCAGCTAGAGGAACATGGTTGCTTCACTTCTCTTTAGAAACAGGGCTACTGTTGGGATTTCCCTTGTGGTCCAGTGGTTAAGACTCTGCATTTCAATGCAGGTGGTGCCCAGGTTGGATCCCTGGTGGGGAAACTAAGATCCCCCATGCTGCTCACTGTGGTGAACAATTAGCCAAAAAGAAGGAAAAAGGGCTATTGCAACTCAGACCATTTCAGTTGCAGAGCTATCGCAAGGCTCACATGAGCTGACTGATCTCGAGAGCACTTTGGAATCTGAAAAACACATAATTAAATTGAAAAGAGGCCCAGCAAACTTGGTTAGAGGCCAAGAAGGAGAGAAATGTTATGAAACTGCTCACGAAAGTGTGAAAATTTCCATTTGGTGCTGGACCATCTTGGCAGCCTCTTACATCATTACAACCACAAGTTTTTCTCCAAATTTCAACACGTTTATGAACTAGGACGTTATTTAAGATTTCTGAAGTTTCTGGAAGAGAAATGCTCTTCTGAAGAATTACAATGATCAGTTCATTTTTTATGGCACACCACAGGCAACCTATGTAAAACTTCAGGATACAAGAGGAAGCATTGGTGGATAAAAGGGTCATTTGTGGAGACATGCTTGGACCTAAAATCTGTCAGAGTGAAGTAAGTCAGAAAGAGAAAAACAAATATACTATATTAATGCATATACATAGAATCTAGAAAAATGATACAGATGAACTGACTTCAGGGCAGGAGTAGGGACGCAGACGTAGAGAACAGACCTGCGGACAAAGCGGGTGGGCTGAATCAGGAGACTGACATATATACACTACCATGTGTAAACAGACAGCCAGTGGGAAGCTGCTCTATGGCACAAGGGGCTCAGCTCAGTGCTCTGGGACGACCTAGAGGGGTGGGAAGAAGGGCCCAGGGCGGGGGTATACGTATACATACAGCTGATTCACTTCACTGTGCAGCAGAAACTAACACAGCATTGTAAAGCAACTATATCCTAATTTTAAAAAAGAAGACAGGAATCTGAAAGAGGTTTCATATATGATAAAGTTACCGATAGCACATTCTCACCTTGACGGTCTCATACCAACAGGGCTGCTTGACTTGATAATATACCACTGATTTGTACTCAGAAATGCCTTCATATCCAGCACCAGGATGAATCGCTTTCTTTGGATGGAAAGAAAAAATTAGGAGGTGATAATATTATCTAGATACTCAGGGTGCTCCACATGGCTAGCGCATGTCTGACACTGGCGCTAAGTTGATTACTGCTGGGGTGAAGAGTGAGACGACTTTCTAAGAAGATGTGGCACATATATACAATGGAATACTACTCATCCATAAACAGGAATGAAATAATGCTGTTTGCATCAACATGGATGAACCTAGAGATTGTCATACTAAGTGCTGAAGTAAGTCAGACAGAGGAAGACAAATATAACATCACTCATATGTGGAATCTAAAGTATGACACACATGAACTTATTTACAAAATGCAAACAGACTCACGGACATAGAAAACAAACTCCTGGTTTCCAAAGGGGAAGGTTGAGGAATGGGATAATTAGGAACTTGAGATAAAAAGAAACACACTACTCTATATAAAAGAGGTAACAAGGACCTACTGTATAGCACAGAAAACTATATGGAATATGTTGTAAAAACCTACATGTGAAAAGAATCTAAATAAGAATATACACAGATGATATTTAATGCTGCACAGATAGATACTTCGCTGTACACCTGAAATGAACACAACACTGTAAAGCAACCATATGTCAATAAAAGAAATTAATTAAAAACAACTGAGTTTTGGGCTTCCCCAGTGGCTCTATGGTAAAGAATCTTTCTGCCAATGCAGGAGACACAGGTTTGATCCCTGATCTGGGAGGATCCCACATGCCACAAAGCAACTAAGCCCAGGCACCGCAACTCTTAAGCCTGTGCTCTAGAGTCTGCGAGCCAGAACTACTAAGACCATGTGCTACAGCTGCTAAAGCCCGCATGCCCTAGAGCCTGTGCTCTGCAACATGAGAGTCGCTGAAGTGAGAAGCCTGCGCACCCCACCTAGAGAGTAGCCCCCACATACCACAAACTGGAGAAAAGCCCAGCAAAGCCAAAAATAAATAAATTATATATTAAAAAAAAAAAAAGAGTGAGTTTGTAGCACTTTGAGGGTCCAAGAGTCTCAATGCATAGTTGCTAAGGCACCCAGTACCAGCTTAGCATTCCTCTTTGCTGGAACTTTTACTTTCTCTTCCCTTCCAACCATATATTGTCTGTCCTTTCTTTCTTCTCTCCTCTTTCAGGGAATGGAGGTCTAGTGAGGGTGACCAGAGCTAGGCACGTTGCAGACACAAAGCTGTGTGAGGTCCTGCCTCCACTCTTGTTTTAAGGACTTGGTACGTAGGTGTGGTATGTCCACTAGAACTTAAGGTTGTAGCTCTTCCTAGAAAGGAATCACTTAGTTCAGCAGAGCCAGGCCTCCGTGGGGGTACTTCCAAGCTAGTTAGCAAAGCCATGAAGATGTGTACTTGAACTCTTGGGGTGAAAGGGCTCTCCTAACAGCACAAAGAAGTCACTCTCACACTGTGGCCCACGGCACTCTGCTTATCCCTCTATGCAGAGGACAACTTGTCTTTAAACAGCTGATTCCTTCGAAGATGAGCACATCCCCGGGGAAGTGGTGGATGGCGTACTCCGCTGTGCCCCCACCACGAGGCACTAGTGAATGGAGTGGACTCCCCAGCAGGTAACGATGGCTCACACAAGAAGAGCCAGAGGGCACTCGGGACAGTAAAAGCCTGCCGTGACCACCCCTTGCCTATCCTCCTCCATGACGTCAGAATCAAGACTCAGAATCAAGACTTAACTTCTGTTGGAGGAACAATGGACCGGAAGTCAGGACACCTGTGTCTGTTTCCTGCAGCACCTCTGGGTCCTGTGCTTCCCTGCGAGAACACCTTATCCTCTCTGGGCTGCAGTTTGCCAATCTCTAAAACTAAAAAGCATGGTAGTTGACCTCAAACCAAGAGCCCTTCCCGTGAAACAGCTCTACGCAGTGCATCTCCACTGGTTCAGCTCACTCAGGTGGAGGCTCTGTACCCTCCAGACGGAAAGGAGGACCTTATCAGATTGCAAGTGTCTAAATTACTTGACAAGGATTAAGAACCTCTACATCAGGGGCTTCCCTGGTGGCTGGGTGGTGAAGAATCCGCCTGCCAATGTAGGACTCGTAAGTTTGATCCCCCATCTGGGAGGATTCCGTGTGCCTTGGCGCAAACTAAGCCCAAGCACCTCAACTATTAGCCAGGAGCTGCAGCTACCGAGCCCATGTGCCTCAGCTACTGAAGCCCAGGAGTCCGTGCTCTGCAATGAGAAGCCTGCACACTGCAAGGAAGGGGAGCCCCCACTCCCTCCAACTAGAGAAAGCCTGTGCGCAGCAATGAAGACCCAGCACAGCCAAAAATAAATCAATAAGAGAGAGAGAGAATCGCTACATCAGAAGTGTACACCTGAAATCCTGGTGGCTTGAGGCCTTTCTCAGCACAGGAGAAATAATCAAATTAAGAGTCTATGTGAATTTATTAATAAAATTGGTAACTGCTAATCACAAATTTAATGGGTTTCCTACTTTTTTCTTGCGAAACACCAAATCCACTCTACAGTGAAGAACAATTAACATCAGGCCTGAAGTCCTGTAAAGGAGTGTATGATGGCAGTGGGACTACTGGGAACATCACTAACCTCCAAGAGCCTGCCCTCCTCGTCATGTACAGACATGGTCACCTCCACGTTCTTTGGTGTCTTCTTTTTCCCCTTGTCAAACTCCCCATGGATCAGGGTGACATAAATATCATTCCGAACATCTCCTGCAATACAACAACCCATCCTGTGAGTGGTGCTACCTGGAGTCATTTCTAAATTCCAGAGTGTAATAAGATGTAAATTATATGTAAAATATAAAATGCTCTGATTTTGTAATAAATTATTTACATAGGAGTTTTTACACGTATTGTTCCCAACAGCTTACCTCATCTTAACTCTCCATACATAGTACAGTCTCTGAAGCACAGTTTAGTGCATTTGTTGTATATGTGAAACTTATATAATATAGTACATCAACTATACCACAATAAAAACATGTGAGCAATGATTTATCCATAAGGATATTCATTGTGGTATTGCTTGTTAATGTGAAAACTTCGACACACCTTCAGTTTTCAACCACAGAAAACAGTTGGTTGAATAAATTATGGTACAGTGAAATGAAATAATATTCATTTACTCCTTTAAAAAACAGACTGAGCACAGACTCTGTTATGAAGCACTGTGCTAGGTGTTTGGGAGACAACGGTCAGCCATACACCCATCAGCCTTGCTCTTAGGCAGCTTATAGACTGGTGGGTGAGAGAAGCATTCTCAGACCATCATCTGATGAGATGCATCATTATAAAGTCAGGATCAATGGAGGGTGTGGGAATCTATCCTTTGGGTTGATACTGGAGGAATGAGAGTAGGAGGGAGAGTACATAGCATGTGCAAAGGCCCAGAGGTAGCAAACATATCCACGATGCTTTCAAGTGCAGGAAATCTGGCATGACATGAGGTTACGGAGACAGACATAAGACTGCCTGAGGGCTGAGGCCAACAGAAGAATTTGTATCTTCATACTAAATATAAACAGAAGTCACTGACATGTTTTCAGAAAGCAAGGAGTGTGATGACACCAGAAAGGCATTTGTAACAGACCATTCATGCTACCATGTGGAGAATGAGGTAGAAAGAACACAAACAGGGAAACCAGTTAGGAAGACATGGCAGTTGCCCAGGGAACTGATGACAGTAGCTACAATTTAGGGAGTTGCAGCCAGATAAAGAAGGGGATGGAGTTGAGAAGTTTTCAAAGGGAAAACTGGTGGATCTTCTCCCTCAATCCTGTGTGAGGTGAAGGAAAGGAGGTGTCAAGGGTGATTTCCAGGTTTCTTGTCTACACAAGTGGATGGATGAGGGGCTGTTCTCTGAGATAAAACAAAATAAAACAGTGAGGCCCAGATGCTTAGGATGACAAGTTCCAGGTGCAGATTTTGAGTAAAGAAATAAAAAGAAAGAATGATCCAATTGAGGGTGGGAGGAGAAGGTGGGAAGAGAAGGTCCTCTTCCTATCTGTAATTAAAGGAAGGGTCTTAGAACTAGAGATTTGAATTTATAGGCAACTAACACACAGAAGCAAAATGAATGGATGAGGACTTCCCTGGTAGTGCAGACCTCCCAACGCAGAGGTCCGGTTCAATCCCTGGTCAGGTAACTAGATCCCACATGCCACAACCAAGAGTTCACATGCTGCAACTAAGACCTAGCACAGCTAAATAAATAAGAAAAGAGTGGATGAGATCACCTAGGGAGAGAAGAGAGTGCAGAAGGAAAGAAAGGGGACCTGTTAAAGACTGAACTGTGTCCCCCTCCCTCAAATTCATATGTTAAAGAGGTGACTAATGTAAAAGGGGGTCATATGGAGAGCCCTAATCCAATATAACTGATACCTTTGTAAGACTAGGACACAGATGACACACAGATCAATGGGTGACAGTATGAGGATACAGTAAGGAGGTGGCAACCGGTAAACCAAGAAGAGGATTCCAAAGAAACAACCCTATAGATATTTTGATTTTTAACGTCCAGCCTCCAGAACTATAAGAAAATATACTTTCATGTTTTATATTTTGTTTGGCTATACCACGTGGCCTAACCAGGGATCAAATCCTCACCCGCTGCATTGGAAGCACAGAGTCTTTACCACCGGACCTCCAAGGAAGTCGCATATACTTCCACTGTTTAAGCCACTCAGCCTGTGGTTCTTTGTCGTGGCAGCCCAAGCAAACCAAGACAGGGCATAAGGACCAAATACTGAGGAACTTCAAAATTTGAAGGTGAGGTCAAAGATGATAAGTTGGCAAGGGAATCCCAGGAGAGATGCCAGGGGAAGAATAAAATGAGAAGAGTGTGTCATCACCAACGTGTGGTGGCGTTCCAAAAGAGGGAGTGAGCAACTGTGTCACATGCTGGCCAGAGATGATCATCAGGCTAAGAATATGCACTGGACTTAGAGACACCGTCATCTCTGGTGAGTAGTGACAGCCGTTCTGGACAGAGAGACTGACAGTTAAGAAGACAGCATGTAACTGCTTCCAGGAATTTAGCTACGAGGGAAATGCAGGAGACGGGAGAATTAAAGAAGAATCTGGAGCCTGTTCAAATGGTGATAAATAGGACCCCAGTGAGGGATGCTGGCCCAGATCTACATTTCTCAAACCTGGCCAATTACCTGAATCCCCAGGAGAACCCGATAAAGATCCATACAGTCAAAACTATGTTTCCAGTAGTTATGTATAGCTATAAGAGGTGGACCATAAAGAAGGCTGAGTGCTGAAGAACTGATGCTTTCAAATTGTGGTGCTGGAGAAGAGTCTTGAGTCCCTTGGACAGCAAGGAGATCAAACTGGTCAATCCTAAATGAAATCAACCTTGAATACTCATTGGAAGGACTGATGCTGAAGCTCCAATACTCTGGCTACCTGATGCAAAGAGACACTCTTTGGAAAAAACCCTGATGCTTTGAAAGATTGAGGGCAGAGAAGGGGGCAACAGAGGATGAGATGGTAGGATGGCATCACTGACTCAATGGACATGAGTCTGAGCAAACTCCAGGAGATAGTGAAGGACAGAGAAGCCTTGTGTGCTGCAATCCATGGGATGGCAGAGACTCCGACAAGACTCAGTGACTAAACAACAACCTGGAGAACCTGGATCTTACAAACTGAATCAGAGTGTGGAAAAGTCTGAGAATCTGTATTTTAGTATTACCCAAGTAATCCTGATTGGTTGACCCAAAGACTTACATTTGAGAACCATCATTCTGGATGATTTTTAAAGTCTATTATAGCCCTGGCAGTTTATGAACTAATACTATTAAGTAGAAGGACTCTTTCCAGCCAGATTTCAAAAGTAAATTCACTTTGTCCAAAGAAAAAACTCGTCTATTTCATTTTTTTAGGTTTCGGTCTTGCTGAAGCAATAAAACGGCCATCAGTTACAGGAAGAATACCAATACTTAAAGTTAATGAAAATGTATTAGGGTGAAACAGTTCTGTAAAGGATGAAGCAGATGAAAACTACTATTCGTGAGCAAAGATGATGATGATCTCCATTTTAGAACTCTTTCATTTGTTCATTCCAAAAATATTCTTTTTATACTCACTATGTACACAAACACGTGAGGCCATCGAATTATTTTGTGTCTGTATGCTTAGTCTTAGTTGTGTTCAACTATTAGCGAAACAATGGACTGTAGCCCACCAGGCTTCTCTGTCATTGGGATTTCCCAGGCCAGAATACTGGAGGGTTGACATTTCCTCCTCCAGGGGATCTTCCCCACCCAGGGATTGAACCACGTCTCCTGCATTGGCAGGCGGATTCCTTCCACTGAGCCACCGGGGAAGCCCATCAAATTATTACTGCTTCTTAATTTCACCAAGGAGGAACAAGAGCTTCAATTACTTTAAAAGAACCTAGGGACTTCCTTTGTGGTTCACTGGTTAAGAATCTGTGCTTCTATTGCAAGGGGCACAGGTTCAATCCCTGGTGAGGGAACTAAGATCCCACATGCTCTGCAGGGCAGGTAAATTAAATAAACAAATAAAAATTTTTTAAAAACCTGAATTTTTATGCAATAGGTTTTCAAGAATTTTTCTAACACACCAAGGATTATTTATTCATATTTTTTCTAATGAATATATAACACATTTGTGTTTTAATATTTATAATACATATTTTATATAATATACATATATAAAGTTCCTCAAGGGGATGATGTTCTTTTATCACTACAATGATCAAGGAAGTAAATGGGTCAAATAAGTGAATTCCCAGGAATACATATGCAGATCACTGTCATGCGGTGGCAAAAAAAGATGAAGCTACAGTAGGAAACTGCAAAACGTTTACATTCCTAACACCACAAGAAAGGGGAGAGCAGAGAACCCAGCTGGAGCTAAAGCCAATGCAGCAGAAGGTCCAGCTGAGTTGGGCAGAGGTGATGTCACCATGAGAAGGGGCACATGGAGATGAAGCAAGTTATGCTCGGGGCAGAGAAGCTGTGCTATTTGGTGCTACTCCGTGGGCGGTCGAGGAAGTATTTCAGAAGGCCTTGTGCAGAACACAAAGGAAGAGAAAGCAAAGAGAAAAGCGCTCTCTTGGGCTGGCAGACTGGGTAGTTTTCTAAGAAACCGCAACTTGCAAACGATGAAATTTGATCCATGTTGCCTCAAGGGTCCCATTAGAGCACTCCAAGGTCACTGCAGCACTATTTACAATAGCCAGGATGTGGAAACGACCTAAATGTCCATCCACAGAGGAATGGATAAAGAAGATGTGGTACATGTATAAAATGGAATATTACTTGACCATAAAAAGGAAAAAAAAATTTGGGTCATTTATTGAGACATGGATGGAGCCAGAGAGTGTCATAAAGAGTGAAGTAAATCAGAAGACAAAATTCATATTCATACATATATGTGGAAAAAACCTGTTATATATATATAATCCTATTCATAAAGAAGAAATAGACACACAGACATGGAGAACAAATGTATGGACACCCAGAGGGGGAAGGGGTTGGGATGAACTGAGAGATGGGCCAATTGACGTATATACACTATTTGTGCATGTTGTGTTAAGTCGCTCAGTCATGTCTGACTCTTTGCGACCCCCTGAACTGTAGCCCACTATACTCCTCTGTTCATGGAATTCTCTAGGCAAACACTATTCATACTATGTGTAACAGATAACTAATGAAAACCTATGTATAGCACAGGAATCTCTACTCAGTGCTCTGTGTTGATCTAAATGGGAAGGAAATCCAAAAAAGAGAGGATATATATATAGGTACAGCTGATTCACTTTGTTGTACAGTAGAAATTAACACAGCATTATAAAGCAACGACACTCAAATAAAAATTTTTTTTAAAGTGCTGGCTACATGGAAGAAAGTCCTAGAGGATGCATAACAGGTGAATCAAGCAAAGTGTTTACCTGGAAGGATTATCTCAGGAAATCCCATCTTCCGTGCGATAGCTGTGGATCGATCAACCAAGTGTGAAAAATTTTTCTGAACTTGTGTGAGGTCTCCTGGCAATAGCTTCAAGGACACCCAAAGTCCTTCAAAGAAAAAACCGACAAATTTTCAGCTCATTGTTATGATCTATATAATAAATGCATACTCGAATGTTAAGAAAAATATATGCCTGTTATTAATACACAGATACGTTACTGTAAAGACATAAATTCTCCCCCAGTTAACTTAGAATTTTAATGACACTCCCAACAAAAGCATAGCAGGATTTCTTTGAGAATTTGAGAGAGGTAAACAGATGTTTGCTCTGGGGGTAGGGGGAAGATGGTCCCTACCAGATACCAAAATACTGTGAAGTTATAATAATGAGTGATATTAGTAGTAAAGATATACAAATCAATGAAATCAAGTACTATTATATACAGCTATTAAGCATACAGCAAAAGAGACATAACAAATCATGAAACAATGGATCAATTCCATAAATGTACTGGAATATTCTACTCAGAGCAGAATCAATCTAGCCTCTCACCTTTCATTAAAATAAATTCCTAATGAAAAAGATAATAGAAAAACAGACCAGAAATTAAAAAAATAAGTATACAGCTTTCTGAACCATTTTTCTAAGAAACAAATGAAGAAATCACAAAAGCAAAATAATTATACAAGCTGAAATTTTGATATTCATAAAAAAACAAAAGGTATACTTCATATTCCATACACTATATACAACTATAAAAGGCATGGTGAAATATTTATAAGAAATTATGAGTTTATACTCACTAGATGAAAAATATTCAGATCACAAATAAACAAAACATGAATACACAATTCACCAGGAAATACAAGAAGTTTATAAATATTTAGTTAACCAGAAACTAAAAAGTATGCATCTTAAGTAGATGGACTATTACTTTCAGTATACAAAGAGTTTACAAAAACTGAGAATGAAAACTTCAGAAAATTATACATATGAATGCCAGATAATTCTTACTGTCATTTTTTTTTAATGCAACAGAGTCATAGAAGTCAACTTTTCAGCCCTCAAACAGGTAAAGAATTTTAAACAGTTTGCCAAGCAGGCAAATAGTAATTAGTGCCCATCTATGGAAAGCATTCTGGTGAGATGTGGGTCTCCAGTCATAAGCTTATTCCCGTCATCTGATCCAGAAATCCTACTTCTGGGAATTTTCTTGGGGAGCCAGTCCTAAATATGACAAAGATAGTATATATCTTTTATAGTATATATCTTATGTATCTTCACGTATAAAGATAGTCACACCAGAGTTATTTAAATTTATAACGGTGACAAACTAGAAAGTACTTAAGTATTTACCTAGAGGATTCCATGCTTGGGAAGAAAAAAAAAAATAATCCAAGCAATGGAATATTACACAGCCAAAAAATATTTATAAAGAGCATGAAAACATTTGAAAACGATTTTGTTAGGAAGGAAGAGAAGGAATATTTTCTTACAGTTTTGATAAAAAAATATTATACAGACATAGCAATCTATTTAGCTTAAGAATTTTCCACTCTAACAAATTACATCCTTAGGTTAGGAGTTCTCAAACAACAGAAATATATCTGGTTATTCAGTTTTAGAATCTGTGTTTCCTCACATCTATTTCTCACTCAGGGTAACTGTCAATATATGGCAAACTAAATATGCCAAAAATAACGTTTCCTGATTGCTTCCACTTCAGAAGACAATTACAAGGTCGTTTAAAAAAAAAAAGTAACTCAATCTTCAAAAACTAATCCTCGATCATCACCACCTTGGTATCTAAACTTTAACTATTTTCCCTTGTTACCTGCATTAAAATTTCAGTTTCAATCAGCAAAACTCCTCGGAGTTAAAACTAAGTCAATAAAATGACATATGGAGGTACGAAACGATTTGCTGGAAAGCCCATTATTTTATATGAAATCATATTCATCTACATGACTTTGGTCTCTTTCTTCTCAGGTTTTGGAAATGTAATGGGATAAACCTATACAGAGAGTGGAACATAATTATCTTCAAAACTCTTTTTCTTTGTGCCTTAATTTAGAGCACTGCAATCATAGAGCAGACAAAAGTGAGGAGACTCATCAGATGAGAATTTGTTCTACAGAATTTACAAAACACAGCTGGGAGACAATGCTCTCAAGTCTGAAGTGCTGTCAGTGTTAGTCGAAAGTTGAGGCAGGCAGTCCCCAGCACAGTCTGTTTTATATCAGAGAAAGATAATGAAAGGGCCAGGGTCCAAGGACTCAGCTCTGAGCACCTCCACTCTGGAGCCCCACCAGAGCTCCCTCCCCGCTTGGTACATAGGGCCGAGTACCTTGTCCTTTGTGATTCACTTCTTTGGTTGCTATAACTTTATTCAAGACTGATGTGAGTGGTTCATTCTCCCCGATCACGTGGGATGTTATCAGGGGCGACATGATTAGCTGCCTCTGTCGGATATACGTTTCCATGGCAATTCTGGGAAAATGAGAAATAACCGGTAAGACAAAAAGAGGAAGTCTCTGCAGCAGAGCCTCAGATACTGCTGGGTCCGATCGGCCTATCATTTGAAAATATAAACAGTAAAGCAACCTAACTACAGGATACTTTCCATCTTTCTTTTCCCACTGGGTGCCTATCTTAGCAAATTCATCTCGAAACGACGTGGGGGGGGGAAGGGGGGAAAAAGCAACCCAGGAACAAATAAAACTGATGGTCAAATGATCAGACTGAAACCAGAGGCAGTGCTTGATGTGCTTTCCAAGGTGGGAGAGGCTGCAGGCATGGAACTGTAAAGGAAGGGTGGAAGCAGGGGCAAGAGACCCAGCCCCCAGTTCTGGTTCTACTTGACAGTAAGCTCTGCCGGAGTCTCCCCTTCAGGCTTCAGTTTCTTCATCTGTAAGGAAATAGACCTGAAACAATGCCTTGAAAGCTCCCACCTACTGCCAACACGCAGTGTACAAGAGTGGTGTGTATGCCGCGGATTGTGGATGGTGTTTACAGAATCCCACGTGATGATGAACTATTTGTAGGGCTGCAATGGCACAGGCACCAGCAAACAAGCCTCACTTTGACAATCACATCAGGCTGAGATCCTTGCAGCGTCATCAAAGAGGGAAGCACAGCCTCCCCTCTATGGAAAGGCCAAGCACTGCCAGGAACTCCCTATCAGCCCGTGTAGGACAGCGGTCGCCAGTCTTCTCTGCTGTGGTTTTGGTTTCTTGCCCACAACACACAGGCCAGCTTGCTCTGCAGGGTTCAGACCTGTATCCTGACCGTACACAGGAAGCTTAGTGCGGTACAGGAGCGTGGTGGCTCAGTCGGTAAAGAAACCACCTGCAATGCCGGAGAACCGGGTTCAGCCCCTGGGATGGGAAGATCTTCTGGAGAAGGAAATCGCAACCCACTCCAGTATTCTTGCCTGGGAAATCCCATGGATGGAGGAGTCCATGGGGTTGCAAGAGCTGAACTCGGACTTGGGGACTAAACAACCACCACACTGCAGTTTGTTCCTAAAAAGTGGGATTGCTGCAGAATGCACTGTTTTCAAATGACACCCTCTCAGTCTAGCAGGATAGGCGTATAAAACTCTCCCAATACAATCACTCTCCCAATACAATCGTTGTAAAGTTTTTGAGGTTAAGTTACAAAAGCTCTGCTATAAATCTTGGGAGTTCAATGCCAGAGGCCATGATTTGCATCCTGAAAGCTTTAAAGTGGCTGCTGGCTGCAAAGTGAGTGGTAATCAAATTAGGGCTGAGCTCCTCAGAGACTCAAAGCTTGTGTTATTCTGTGGTGGAGACAATCTGAGGACTCAGTGTTTCAAGGCAACTGCTAGAAAGAGCTGGTTCTGAGAGTAAGTGTAAGGCACATAACAAAACCAGAAACCCACCTCATATAGTGAGACAAATACAGAGAAATGCATTCGAGACAATTCATATCCATAATACTGCTCCTGTTCTACAATTATTTATATTGTTTGTATGGAGCAGATTAAATTTCATGTCCAAGAATGCTGCCTTGATTATTTATATATACACACATAATATTGTATCATTTTTTTGTTGTTGTTTAGTTGCTAAGTTGTGTCCCACTCTTTGTAGCCCCACGAACTGTAGTCTGCCAGGCTCCTCTTATCCATGGGATTTCCCAGGCAAGAATACAGGAATGAGTTACCATTTCCTTCTCCAGGGTATCTTCCCAGCACAGGAATCAAACCTGGGTCTCCTGCACTAGCAAGTGGATTCTTTACCGCTAAGCCCCTGGGGAAGCCATTGTATCATATATATAGATATAGTATAATGTTCAAGAATCTGCCTACAATGCAGGAGACCTAGGTTTGATCACTGGTTTGGGAAGATGACTTGGAGAAGGAAATGACAACCCACTCCAGTATTCTTGCATGGGAAATCCCAGGGAAAGAGAAGCCTAGTGGGCTACAGTCCATGGGGTCACAAACAGTCAGACACAGTTGAACAACTAATAGTTCATATTCATGAATGCTGCTCCTAGTACATATATACATATAAAATATATTTATATACGCAGTGCCTAATAATTTTTGTATATATGGCAGAAACAACATTCACAGATATGAAAATTATCTTTATCATAAGCATGTTTTTATAGTTTAATAAATTCATGTCTATGCTATGTATTTTAATATTTATTGTATTATACAAGACATAGTAATATATCTGATATATTAAATCATTTATTAGTATTATACTAATTTTCATATATGTATTAAATTATATTTATATTTGAAATAGTGACATATAATACCTATTTATTGTAGAAAAAATAGAAAACAGTTAAACAAAAAGGGATAAATCACCTAAAGTTACACTAACAGAAATGATCACTATTATGCAGTATATTCATTAAAATGTCTAAATTTTAAGGCTTTTAATACATTCTAACAATTTATATTCTTACAGGAAGTACTTCTTTCCCCCTAGTTCCTTTGCCCCACAGAGTTTTGTGTGGTTCTATATATTCTTTTCTGCTGGTCAGTTACTCCTGTCTGCTCTCAGCTGGTGTTATACATGTACTTCTATACGTAGTGCTTCTTCATAACCACCAAACACTGGATACCACATATATTTTTAAAACTTGGTCGACCCCAAACTAAACCTTATGGTTTAATTTGCCTTTCATTGATTCTCAATAAATTTATAGGCCTTTTTTTACATGTGCATGTTTCCTTCTTACATCCTTATAAACTTCTATTAATTTATTTTAGGAACACTTATCCTTTTTTCAAACAAACTGCCAAGATTTTATTAAACTTTTTCTATGTATAAGTTGTTCAAAATTTTTGTGTGGTTAAATCAATTTCTTTTTTTCAGTCAAATCTCTGGTATTTGACTCAGAAAGACTTCCCACCATCACATCGTATAAAACTTTTCTTTTCCTAGAGTACTTTAAGATTGTTGGCTCTTACCCTTTTATGTGTTATCATCTGGAATTTACAATGGTTTAAGTTGGGAGATGAGGATTTAACTTATGTTTCTGAAATGGTTGGCTAATCTTGAACAATAGCTTTGCATGGCTTATCTTTCTCCATTGATTTTTAAATTAACATCATTTAAAAATAATTTTTAAAAATAATATAACCGTATTATTGGGGTTAGTCAAAAAAGTTTGTTAGGAGAGTTTTCCACAACATTTTATGGAAAACCCTGAATGAACTATTTGGCCAACCCATTACTTATTATTAATAAAATCTCATTAACTCAAATATCCTTGGGTCTAGTTTCTGGCATTCTCAGTTTATCACACTGATCTGTGGTGGTGGCTCTACAGTGGCCGAGACAATCATCTTTTCTCACTGACATGATGTCTCGTTAGGAGTTGGATCCAGCAACGCTCCCCGACCTGTGCGAGGTTAAGTGGCCCATGCCTGCTGGGGTCAGTCATGATGTTCACACGCACGCTCACTCAGCCACAGGGATGGAGCACAGCTCTCCAGCGTCCCCCAGCGGCCCACTCAGGGCTCCAGCTGCTGAGGCTTGAGTGCAGATTGGGGGAAATCCTTCCAGGCACTCCTGGGCCGGCTTTCCTCCACTGGCAGGAACCCAGGGATTAGTCCACCCTTCACTCTCACCAAGTGTGTTCCCCAGACCTGCCACAGCAGCATCACCTAGAAGCCCATTAGATGGAGACTCCAGACCCACCAGACGGCGTTCTGCATTCATCCCGACAAGATCCCAGGTGATTCGTGTGCAGGCTACAGTCTGAGAAGCCCTGTGCTGTCCTACTTAATTCCTGGTCCTCTGTGATAACTGTTGCATACGGCGAAGTACAGGTAGACCCTGGCATTTATACGGTAGATTTGTCCTTATGTTGCTTCAGTCATTTCTGTAGAATCAGAGGAAGTGAGGTTACCCTCTTAAATTGGAGTCTAAATATGAGGACTTTGAATCCAGCCTTCTGTCAACTCCGCTCTCAATTTTCCCATTTAAGAGTCTTCCTTCTTTAACTGGGCAAAAGGTTCCGGGCACTTGGTTCTGTGTTGATGCACCCCCCAAAGGCCTAACCCAGGTCTCAACTAATCTGGTTAAGTGCCAAAGTACTTACTGTTGAAAGGGAATAAAATGCTGCTTTTCTTCATCATCCACCTTGCCATGCACAATATCAGTAATATCCATCACTAGGAAAAAGGTAAAACTTCATTAAAGAAAATAATTGCTGGACTTCCCAGGTGGTGTTAGTGGTAAAGAACCTGCCTGCCAACACAGGAGACATAATAGATGTGGGTTTGATCCCTAGATTGGGAAGATCCTCTGGAGGAGGGCATGGCAACCTACTCCAGTATTTGCTTAGACCCTCCTTCACCGTTCACCTGAAACTATCACAACATTCTTAATCGGCTATATCTCAATACAACATGTTTTTGGTGTGAAAAAACAAACATAAAATTGAAAAAAAAAAGAAGCTAATTATTTCAGGCCTCAGTGAGAAACTCTGGAAAATTGCAGTATCAGCAAACATAGAATCCTGGAGGAAGAGAGAGCAGGCAGAGATGTTTCTTTATTTTTTGTCAACGATGACTCCCAGTGTCCCTAGGTTGGCAGAAGAGCAATTCATCATGGTCCTTGGCAGAGGTCTGGCTATTCTCAGATCAACCCTGCAGACGACCTTCTTTAAAAACTCTTAAAAAAAAAAAAAAAAACCCCTACTATCCGGGACATGCAGGCAGCTTAAAAGTTTACTGACAGATGAAAAAAAAGATGTGGTTCCTATTTACAATGGAATATTATAGCCATAAGAAGGAATGATACTGGGTCATTTGTAAGTGATGTGGACAGACCTAGAGTCTGTCATACAGTGAAGTAAGTCATCAAGAGAAAAAGAAGTATCTTACATTAATGCGTATATATGGAATCTAGAAAGATGGTACTGTTGAACCTATCTGCAGGAACAGAGACACAGACAGAGAGAGCAGACTTGAGGACACAGCAGGAGAAAGGCGAGAGGGGGATGAATTGCGAGAGTAGCACTAACATATGTACCCTACCACAAATAAAACAGCCAGCCAGTGGAAACCTGCTGTATAGCACAGGGAGCTCAGCCTGGCGCTCTCTGATGACCTAGAGGGGTGGGATGGGGCGTGGGAGGGAGGCGGTATATGCTTACACACAGCTAATCCATGTTGTTGTACAGCAGAAACAGGCACAACACGGTACAGAAACTATCTTCCAATTTTAAGAGATAAATAAAAAGAATAAATATGAAGAAAAATTCTACTAGACCAAGTTGCTAAATTCTTGAGTCACATGACACTGACAATTTTTAGTAAGCCCACATTCTAAGACATAGAGAATACATTTCTTTTTTTTTTTGGCAGGAGTGTCAACAAAATAAAAGACCTGAGAGAGGAACTCAAGACGTGAAGTGGCCCACTCTCCCTCTGATGTGACATTTTCTCACCTGGTTTCCACATAAATGAAGGCGGCAGGTCATTGGGCAGCACAGATTAGAAGACCATATATTGATCTGCTCTCTCACATATGAGAAGAGCTATTAAGCAAGCACTATGCTAACCTCATTGCATATATTATCTTTTTTATACAAATATTAGTATCAGCCTTACTTTAAGAGATGAGCAGGGAGGCTCAAGAGGGAGGGGATGTATGTATACTTATAGCTGACTGGCACCGTTGCACAGTAGAAAACAACGACAACACTGTAAAGCACTTATTCTCCAATTAAAAATAAATTTTAAAAAAAAGAGGGGGTGCTCTGGTGATCCAGTGGTTAAGAATCCTCCTTGCAATGCTGGGGATGTGGGTTTGATCCCTGGTTGGGGAACAAAGATCCCACATGTTGCAGAGCAGCTAAGCCTGCATGTCACAATGAAAGGTCCTGCACGATGCAACTGTGTGCCGCAATTAAGACCCAACGCAGCCAAATAAATAAATAATAATAAATTAAAAAAAGAGACAGATGAGGAAACTGACCCCCAGGGAAATGTAGGTCATTTTCCCTAGGTCAGAAGTGTCAAGTGGTTAAATTCAGGGTATGAACCCAACAGTGATCACAGGGCAAACCATTTAACCGAACTCTGCCTGCTCCCTAGAGAACGAAGAAGTGGGGCATTGACTCCACAGGCAGCTGAGGGTAGACAAGGCCCCAAGGCAAGAGGCCATCAAGCCTTGGTTAATAAATTACAAACTAGTCATAAAACACACTAATAATCCACGCCCTAGGTAACCTGTTTGGAGATTAAAAGAAATACCAAGCTATGAGACAATAATCATAAGAAAAACTAAGGAAACAGGAGGAAACGCTTGCTCAAAGTAACCTAAACACATAATGTATTAGGCTTGGGAATTAATGTTAGTGTATGGAAGCTGTAAAAAGCAGGCGTGACATCAACTTGCTGTCAGCTCTTAAAAGACCCCTGCAAACATTGTGTGTGAGTGCATACACACACACAGACAAATACTGCAAAATTTGAATTTAAACCCCAAGTAGGCAGTGCATTTGTGGACATCATCTAGTTACTGCTAACCCTGCTAATGTTTGGCATTAAGGCTTAAACTAAATTAATCTCCATGCCCTGAACATACACACACACAGAGAAATACAGGAGCAAATAAAAGCCTCAAGCTTGATGTTCCAATCTCCTTAGCCCAGTTTGAAGGACAACAACCTTGAAAACGCCTTCAACTTCTATGAAGGAACACATTGCTGTGTAGGAGGCTAAACAGTCCTGGGCCAGGGCTGCTTGCCTTTCCTGAGATTTCATTTTAATTCACCATCACAAATAGTGCTGCCCCTCTAGACACAACCTGGTCAACCTCGAGAGGAAGGAGGGTGCAGGGCGGTTCAAGGAACCCACAACGCATGCAGCCTCCTGGGGTACAGAGGCCACGTCACCAGCCACGTGACCCACAGGTCAATCTTGACAATGTGGAGTTCCCAGGTCCTTGTTCCAGGAGCAGGATTGATGGCTTTCAGTAAGACCAAAAACATTTATCCTCCATTTAATAAACTACAGAGGAAAAATGGAGGGACTCCTGGAAGGTTATCGAGTCTGATTGATGCCAATGACCCTCCTTGAAAGCAATGCTGCCTTTCATGAGTAAATTTCCTAGACAGGCAAACAGCTTTCCAAGGAGACTTTTATTCAGTTAAGATCAATACGTGGCTGCAGGCAAGGGAGATTCCAATAGACAAACAGAGGCTTTACCCAGAGGCTTGCTGTGTACAAGACAC
Source organism: Antilocapra americana (assembly GCA_007570785.1). Lineage (NCBI taxonomy): Eukaryota > Metazoa > Chordata > Mammalia > Artiodactyla > Antilocapridae > Antilocapra > Antilocapra americana. Next base: position 26,907,116 of record ML661897.1, read on the forward strand.
AGAACTGGGCAGCGAGGGAAAAACAAATATGGGGTATCTACATGAGCACCACCAAAAGCTAACAACTGCCAGTTCCAAGTAGTGAACGCGGTATGTCTGAGGCTAACACAACCAAATTCATCTTGCACTGTCTCTGGGTCTTCTCTTTCCTTTTAAATTATTTTTATTGTGGAAAAATAAATACATAACATGGGGCCTCCCAGGTGGCGCTAGCAGTAAAGAACCCACTTGCAAATGCAGGAGACCTAAGAGACTCGGATTCAATCCCTTGGTTGGGAAGATCCGCTGGAGGAGGAAATGGCAAACCCACTCCAGTATTCTTGCCTGGAGTATCCCATGGACAGGGGAACCTGGCAGGTTATAGTCCATGGGGTTGCAAAGAGTCAGACACGACTAAAGCAACTTAGCATGCACGCACACATACATAACATGACATTTACCATTTCAACCATTTTAAAATGTACAGCTCAGGGGCACTGAAAACTTTCACACTGGGACTTCTCTGACAGGTCAGGGCTTAAGACTTTGTCTTCTACTGTACAGCACAAGCAACTCTACTCAATACTTTGACCTAGATGGGAAAAGAATCTAAAAAAGAGTGGATATATGTATATGTGTAACTGCTTCACTCTGCTATATACCTGGAAATAATACAACGTTGTAAATCAACTAAAAATAAAAATTTTTAATAGAAAAGAAGAAAAAAAGACTTCATCTTCTAATGCAGGGGTGGGGGCTCAGTTTCTAGACAAGGAGCTATGATGCCACATGTCTTATGGCCAAAGAACCAGAACATGAGCAGCAGAAACGATACTGTAACAAAATCAATAAAGATTTTTAAAAAGGTCCACATCAAAAAAAGTCTTTAAAACATTCACATCTTCATGCAGCCATCACTACTATCCACCTCCAAATGCTTTCTTGTTCCCAAATGGAAACTCTGTACCCTTTTAAAAAATACCTCCTCATTGCGTCCCCTCACCCTGCCACCTGTGTCTGTAGGAACTACCATTCTACTTGCTGTCTCTGTAAATGTGATCACTCTAGATTCCTCATAAAAGTGAGTTATCATATAGTATTCATCTTTTTGTGACTGGCTTAATTCACTTAACGCAGCATCCTCAAAGTTTCTTCGTGTTGAAGCACGTGACAGAATTGTCAAACTGCTTCAGGCTGTTCCATCGTAGGGACAGACCCTTTTGTTTATCCATCCATCAACAGACACCTGGGTTACTCCATTTGGCTATTGTGACCAATGAGCTGCTGTAAATAAGAGTATAAGGATGGGCATGTACACACTGCTATCTTTAAAATGGATAACCAACAAGGAACTACTGTGTACAGTGCATGAACTCTGCGAGGTCGTGTGACAGCCTCGATGCAAGGGGGTTTGGGGGAGAATGGATACATGTATAGGTATGGATGAGTCCCCCTACGCTGTCCACCTGAAACTATCTCAACACTGTCAATTGGCTATACCCCAAGACAAAATAAAAAATTCAAAAGAAAAAGATAACCAAGATTGATTTAATGTATAGCACAGGGAACTCTACTCAATATTCTAATAGCCTATATGAGAAATGAATCTGAAAAAGAATGAATATATGTATATGTATAACTGAACACTCTGTATATATATAACTCAACACTTTGCCATACACCTGAAACTAACACAACATGGAAATCAACTGTACTCCAATCAAAGATTTTTTTAAAAGTTAAAAGAAATATAGACCCTGATTTTACTTGGTTTGAGTGTAGGCAAGTAGGATTGTTGGATCCTAAGTTCTACGCTTAATTTTTTTTAGGCCCCCATCATACTGTCTCCCCAGCAGCCACACCATTTAACATCCATCTTGGCGTCTTTCTGTACCTGCTACTCCAAAGGGTCTCCGGAGACCACAGGTGTGCTTCTTGCCCTCCTTCAGCTCCATGTGGCCGACCCGGACAATCTGGCACACGAGGCTGATGCGGGGCCGGATGAGGTCTGTGCTACTAAGGTCCTATGGGGCAGAGGGCACAGAAAAAGGAAGTCACATTGCATCACCTTCTCACCTCCAGTTTTTCCTGTTCACTCTACAATAAAATACTGTTTAGAGCAAACTTTTTAAAAATTATGTATTTATTTATTGGCTGTAACTGTTCTTAGTTGGGGCATGTGAGATCTAGTTCCCTGACCAAGGATCGAACCCAGGTTCCTTGCATTAAAAGTCCAGAGTCTTAGCCACTGGAGCACCAGGGAAGTCCCCAGAACATACTTCTTAATGCTCAAATATCAGAATGACTCCTCTCCTCCCCCTATCCACATCCAGCCAAGAACTCTCTGGCGTCATAGGAAAATGACTGTATTAAAAAAAAAAGAATTAAAAAATTCCCCAGCTCCTACTTCAAATTTATAAATCAGATCATATTCATCTTCAAGTCTCCAGCTTATTCAGGGTCCTTTGCCACATCTACTTTATATCCTGCCAGGGCATATCTGAGCACCAGGCGCCTTCCAGTGCCAAATGAAATTAAAACTTATGAGACACTGACATTTATTTTGTATCCACACAGGCTGGTGATATTTCATTTTACCTTCCAAATAATCCTGTGAGGCAACTATAACACAGAAATTTACATGCCCTGCTTTCTGTAATTATTGCTCTGTTTTCTGAGAGGTATCCATTGAGAGCTTCTCAGAGTATGTTGATTAATGAGAAATGTGTGGATGAAATGACTCTGTCTTTTTGTGGCTCATGCTCTAAGCTTTTTTGTACTCTTAGGATGGGTGAGTAAATCCACAAAGCTCACATAACTCATTCACCTTAACATCAGAAATGATTTTAACGGCATCTCAAATTCTTTTCATGAAACAGGTTCCCAAGGCCTCTTTACTGAATCAAGAAAGAACTTATTAAACAATCAGTTCAAATCTATCCTCTATAATCAAGTTAACTCAGGGCTCCAACCTAGGAATATATACCAATGACAATATCAACCTTGAGTTTCTACTCTAGATTTTGTGAGGCTTCTTTTAACAGAAAGAATTCAAGTGCCTCAGACAGTAAGAATCCATCCACCTGCAGTGCAGGAGACCTGGGTTCGATCCCTGGGTCGGGAAAATGCCCTGGAGAAAGGAATGGCTATCCACTCCAGTATTCTTGACTGGAGAATTCTATGTACAGAGGAGCCTGGTGGGCTGCAGTCCATGGAGTTGAAAAGAGTTGGACATGACTGAGAGACTAACACACAACACCACAAGTGCCTGGTTACATTTACTGGGGCACGGCGATATTATTAATATGCAATCATTTACAAACGAACTTTCTGTAGAATGTTTACCGACCAAGGAATCAGTCACGTTTTATCTAATAGAAAAAGTTAGACGTGAATTTGCATATAGGAAAAGCCTAATTGGTAGGGGGAGGAAGGAGGGTGAGTGAATCACAACTACTCTAAAACAGTGTTAATTAAAAGATGGGCCAACAATTTAATATTACCTTTTTAAATTTTTTTTTAAATACTGTACATATTGACTGATAAATGTCTTTTTATTTCAGGGAAAAAATCACATATCTCAGAATTGAGGAAATACTGTTTTGGGAAAGTTCTAGGCTCTTTCTTGTCCACACTTACTAGGTGGTAAAGATATGGATGGGTCAGTGCAGGGATAGAAACAGACCACTCTCGTCCTAGGGATAGAGTTTTAATGGATGGAATGAACAGCAAAAAGTTGGAAGGAAGGGAAGGAGGAAGAATAAGCCTATACTGGTGTTGCAGGTAAGAACAAAACCTGATTGCATATTGGATCTGTTTACTTTAACCTTTGCTTCCCATAGCTTTTGTTCACTAAAAAGATACTGTCTATACATAATGGCCTGCCTCAGGGATCCCTGCCCCTCTGCCTGAAGGTTACACCATAGTGCCTTTGTTCAGGGAAACATCCTGATCCTGTCCACCTGCGAACGGCTTCAAAATGGGAGAAATGAACACATCCCCTCCCCAAGGCTGGCCATTCCAGGATATATATGAAAGACTTATGGACTTCCTCCCCTCCTCCCCCTTCCCTGTTCTATAAAAGAAACTGGCATCCAGACCCTGATAAAACGGTTATTTTGAGACACCAGTCAGCCATCTTCTTGGTCAGCTGGCTTTCCGAATGAAGCCGTTATTCATTGCCTCAACACCTTGTCTCCTGACTTACTGGCCTGCCCTGCGGCAAGCAGAGCAAGCTTGAACCTGGTAACACACAGACCACTGCTCCTATCACTTCCTTTGGTACTTTAGTCTTAGATTCTTGTTTTCTTTGCTGTAAGAGGGACTAAGAAGAATAAGCAGACAAAATACGGGGGTGGCTTAAGGGGAAAAGGAAGACAGGGGCGTCAGTATCTCTTTTAGGCTAAATGGGAGCTGGGAAACCCACTCACTGCTCAAAGCAGTCGGCAGCGGCTCCAGGGCTTTTTAAGCACTGATGTCAACAAAAAGTGCAAGAACCCCAAGAGGGTCTCTAGCCTATGAGAAAGAGTCAGGAGACTCCAAGCTATAGCTCAATACATTTCCTGGCTCTCAAGCCATATATAGCAGCACACCTCCTGCCCTGGGGAAACGGAGGAACAGAGGGAAAAGTCCATTAAAACACAAGTCGACAGAAAAGTCTAGCGCGGCCTCTGTCCAGGCAGTAACTTTGGCCTGGAAGACGCCTCTCTCTATCTGCACAGCTTACTCCCTCTTCAACTGGAAGTTCTTACTCCAAAGCTCCTTCTCAATGAGAGCAGCCCTGACTTACCTATTTAAGACAGAAAGCCTCCCCCAGCCCAGAAACTCCCAATTCTCCCAAAGCACTCATGACCTCTAACATTCTGTACAACGTACTCATCTACCTGACTACTGCTTATTATTGTCTGCTCCTTTGGGACAAAAAAAAAAAAAAAAACTCTTGAGAATCAGGACATTCTTACCCGACGTGTTCACTGATGTATGTTAAGTGCCTAGATCAGTGCCTGGTCTCTAATCGGTGCTCAATAAAGATTTGGTGAATAAGTGAGCGGATTATTCCTGCTAGAGGGATTATGAGAATTGTTATTTTCATGTTTTCAGTTTTTAAGTTTTCCATATACTTACCAGATGCACTCGTGAACATCATAAACTAAGGAAAGGGTTAAACATAGGTAGGACTTACAGTGAAGACCGCTTGAAGGTTATTGAGCTTCTCGATTTCCTTGGGCATTCCATTACTGCCCCAACGAATTAGGTAGTTTTCACTGGTGAAGGGAAAGAAAAATATTCTTGGTGAGCACCTGACTGGGGAGGAAGCTGCTCTCAGTATAGGCTTAGTAGGGTCTAAAGGCAGTCCAGAAGGACTCAGTGAAATTCATCAAGCAGGACTGAGACTATACCAATGACCATTCTCTGTTCTTCTGGCTGCAGCCCAGTTCCTAGAGGCACACTGAGTACAGCCCCATGACAAGCACCACTCAAGATGGGCAAAGACACAGTACATTCTACCAGATTCTATCTGGAGTCTTTCTTTCATCTCAAATCCTCTGTATAAATTTCAGCTTTGCTGAATCAGGATTATAATTTTATAAGAATTGTTCCAAGTCCATTCCCTGGAATCCACATCAATATATTCCCATAAGATTTCTATTTTAGAAACAAATAATTTTAACCATCTTCTCAATAATAAATATGCTTTCTTAGCTACTCAGCAGCAGATGACTGTAGGTTAAACAAAGCCTATTATTATTCCTTAAAAGTCTTTGAAATTTTATAACCATTACTTTTTTAAAGCAGTTTAGATTCATAGCCAGTTGAGAGGAAGGTACAGACTTTCCTATGCCCTACTCCATTCCCGGGCTTCCCTGGTGGTTCAGATGGTAAAAAATCTGCCTGTAATGCAGGAGACGCAGCTTTGATCCCTGAAATGGGAAGATCCCCTGGAGAAAGGAATGGCTACCCACTCCAGTATTCTTACTTGGAGAATTCTATGGACAGAAGAGTCTGGCGGGCTACAGTCCATGTGGTTGCAGTCAAACACGACTGAGCAACTAACAACAACAACATCACTCCATGCCCAGCCTCCCCCTTTATCAATAACTCCCAGCAGATTGGTGGATTCATTGTTATAATCACTGAACCTATCCTGAGATGTCATTATTACCCAGAGTCTATGGTTTATATTTGGGGTCACTCTTGGTGTTGGATACTCCATGGGTGTCGAAAAATGTGTAAGGACACACATCCTCTATGACAGTATCATATAGGACGGTTTCACTGCTGGGTCATCTCTCCCTCATCTCTCTCCTTCAATTTTTCGAATTCCTTCATCCCTGTTGCATGGTCTGATGAGTTTTAATTATTTTTAATTAAAGAATAAGTGCTTTATAATATTATATTGGTTTCTACCATGTATTAATATGAATCAGCCATAGGTACACATATGTCCCAGAGAAGGCAATGGCACCCCACTCCAGTACTCTTGCCTGGAAAACCCCATGGACGGAGGAGCCTGGTAGGCTGCAGTCCATGGGGTCACAAAGAGTCGGACACGACTGAGCGACTTCACTTTCACTTTTCACTTTCATGCATTGGAGAAGGAAATGGCAACCCACTCCAGTGTTCTTGCCTGGAGAATCCCAGGGACGGCGGAGCCTGGTGGGCTGCTGTTTATGGGGTCACACAGAGTCGGACACAACTGAAGCAACTTAGCAGTGCAGCAGCATACATATGTCTCCTCCTTCTTGAACCTCCCTCCCACCTCCCACCCCATCCAGGTTGTCACAGAGCTCCCTGCATCATACAGCAAATACCCATTGGCTATTTACTTTTTACACATGGTAATATATACATTTCCATGCTACTCTTTCACTTTGCCTCACCCTCTCCTTCCCCTGCTGTGTCCACAAGTCTATTCTCTATGTCTGCATCTCTACTGCTGCTCTGCAAATAGGTTCATCAGTACCATCTTTCTAGATTCCATATACATGCGTTAACATATGATATCTGTTTATCTCTCTCTGATTTACCTCACTTTGTGTAATAGACTCTAGGTTCATCTACCTCATTAGAACTGACTCAAATGCATTACTTTTCATGGCTGAGTAATATTCCATATTACTCATATTGTATATATGTACCACAACTTCTTTATTCTGATGAGTTTTATGTGATTTCTCAGACCCAGTGAAGACATGAACTATTACTGCACTGTTTCAGTGGTCATTTAGAAAAGCATAGCAGCCCAACGGGGTTAATTTTCCACTGCCTTGAAATCCTCCCCTTCTTCTCCATCTTCCCTTCTCAAACTCAGCAAAGAAATCCTCAGAGAGGCGCAGAAGGTGAAGGTTGCGTATTGCCACAAGATTGACAGCAGACGACCTGGGTCTCCACTACCTGATGAACTTGGACTGGTCCGGGTCATAGAGGGCCATGAACAACTCTGCATCTTCCCCAATGTTGCAGACAAAGTTCTTAAAGTTCACGAAGAGGCCATAGGTGTGGACGGCACTGAAGATGGACTGGCCCCGCAGATCCAGGTTCTGCAGAATGGACTGAACACAGAGGACAGGAGAGAAAATCATCTTGGTTTCAGCAAATGGAAAACGCCAGCAAAGACACTGAACCAAACCAGGGCCAGATATAATTACTGGGTTGGCCAAAACATTCATTCAGGTTTTTCCATACAAAAGACAGAAATACACAAACGAACTTTTTGGCCAACCCAGTACCACCCAAAACAAGCACTTACTAAGGAAGTAAATGTACGGAGACAAGTAATCGAGTGAGCAAAATAGGATTATTATTTTAATGAAGGTCTTATGAAAGGCTTCATTTATTGACCCAAATAGTTCAATAAATGCTGTCTTTGGGAGAATGACTCTCATCATAAATAAGACTCCACTGGACAGGTCTGTCCTCAGCCATAGTTAGCCATTAGATCCAGAAACACAATGAAATGTCATTACAGCTGTACTAAAAAAAAAATAAAACCTACCAATTAAAGAAAATAAATAGTACTCTTTACTCATTAGAACAGAAAGACTGGAAGAACATACACCAAAACATCAATATGGTTGGGCAGTCATTATGTAGGTGAATTTTTTCTTTTTCTGTATCTTTCAAATTTTTATTTATTATCCAGTTACAATTTTTAAAATCTCTCAAAAACTTCATTTGTAAATATTATTTCCTTTAGAAATCATAATCTATAGACTAAATACAAAAGTTTAAACAGTCCAAAGGGTTCTCTCCCACCCAGTTCTACTCAGAGGCATCCATTAATGGTCGATTTCTTGTCTGTCACTACAGAGTTAGTCTACATAGAAGTAAGCACAGATGTATATTCTTTTTTGAAATACATGTAACAGTATTTTATACACATGGTTCTTGCATGTTGCTCTTTTCCATGTAATATATATCTTTGCACTCTTTCCAGGTCAGAACTATACTGCTGCCTTGTTCTTTTCATGTTTTGCTTCTAAAATGAGAAAATGGGTATTTCTTCTCAACAACATTGCCACCTCTGCTGTCAATGACTCCCTTTCCTTCATTAAAAACAAACAAACAAAAAAAGAGCAAAATAACAAAAATAAAAAAGCAGAAGCAAAAATGGAACCTCCATGGCCAAGGTCTGCACATTTTAGGAAGCTCACCTTCTCCTCTTGGATCTTTTCCTCAATCCTCTTTGAAGCCATTTCATGGGCCTTGAAGAGGGCGATGGTGCTGGTTTCATCTGGGTCCAAGATGTTCCCGTTGTCATCCCGCACGACCAGATCCAACCCCAGCATTCTAGAAACAAAGGAGTGGTCAGCTGGTTCTCCCCACCATGGGCAGACTCTTTTCTGAAGAATCTTCATGGAGGGACAACCCTGGTGGTCCAGTGGTTAAGAATCTGCTTCCCAGTGCAGGGGTCACGGGTTTGATCTCTGGTCTGGGAAGATCCCACATCAACCCTGGGGCAACTAAGCCCACACGCCACAACTACTGAACCTCACCTCTAGAGCTGCAAGTGCTGAGCCCAGGCGCCTAGAGTCAGGGCTCTGCAACAAGAGATGACACTACAATGAGAAGCCCAACACTGCATCTAGAGGGCTGCTCCCACTCGCCACAACTAGAGAATGCCTGTGTGCAGCTACAGAGACCCAGCACAGCCAATAAACAGAAAATAAGAGATTCATGGAAGAACCCAGAGGATTTGGATGAAAGGCTGGGTGCTGGACAAGTTAAGACGAGAACTTACTGAATTTTCTTTCAATTTCTGCCTTCTTTCCAAACAAAAACAAAAACGAAAACATTTAGGATAATGCTACACAAACTTGTAAATGATATACACAGTAATTTGGTCCCAAGAACCTCAATGGAAAATGCAAAATTGGCACTCATTCTAACCAAAATCCTCTAACCAATGCTTCTTTCCCCCTTATCATCTGTAGTGTGTTATGGGAATGTCTATCAAAGACAAATGCTCAAATATTGGGGGACTTGTCCTGATTTCCTTAAAGGCACAGGCATGGGAGATACTACTTCATTCAAGATTATCTTAAAGGAGACCAAGGAAATAAGTCCTGGCATTAGTATCACAAAATCTATCTCAGAACATGGACTTTGGTGTCAGCTGAACCAAAATTTACATCCTGGTTTTAACATTTGCTAGCAAGGTCATTTAGGGCAGTCTACATTAAAAAAGAAAAAAACACACACACAAAAAACCAACTTATTTATTCGGCTGTATCGGGTCTTAGTTGCAGAATACAGGATCTTTTGTTGCAGCGTGCAGCTTTCTCTTTGGTTGTAGCTCATGAGCTTAGCTCCCCAACCTGGGATTGAAACCACTGTGCTGGAAGGTGGATTCTTTACCACTGGACCACCAGGGAAGTCCCTGAGTAATCTATTTAGTTTTGGAAAGCCCTGGGTTCCTCACCTGTAAATACACTCTGTCAGGATTACAGGGGAATTTAATGAGATAATGCACATAAGGCACCTAATATCTAGCAATATATCAGGCTTTCAATGAATGTTAGTTCTGTGCAGCAACTGGCACAGGAAACCTCTGGCTGTGTTAAGTAAACATAGCTCTGGGTGCTACATGGCAATGGTAAGGGCCATAGGCTCCCTGCCTGGCACCATCCCACCAAGGCTTTTATACCCAACACCAAAGCAGAAAAAACTGTTTAGTTCTAAGAAGCTGGGGATTGTGGTGGAAACACGATACTGCAATCTGAATTCCCAGTGAGCATTCCAGGCACTAGCAATCTAGGGGTGGAGATGTCCAAACGGCAAGAAAATTCAGGAATAATAGTGCCAAGACATGTACTAAGTCTTTGGGAAGACAGCAAAAATGCCTAATTTCCCTCTGCCCTGTTTTATGGCTTCTCCATCAACTGATTCAATCTGGCAGGTCCCTTGTCATGGGAGCCAGACCCACAGGCCACCCAGGATCATAAGCAACGGCCCATGTTGGCCTCTCAGAGACTGAATCATGGATGCACCGATGGAGCAGCTTAATTTGTCAAGCTGCTTCCAAGGGCTGGAAATAGAAGGCAGGCATGTCCTGCTGTTTGTGGGATGTTACCATCTTGTAGCAGAGACTGGGGCCCCCAGGGTGATGCCACACTGTGCCAAGACTCAAAAACACACTGGCAGCATATGTGCCAGAGAGAGCTGCTTATCTCTTCTTAGGTGTTTAAGAATCTCCCAGTGTTGCTTTCAAGTTGTGGTATTGGAGAAGACTCTTGAGAGTCCTTCGAACTGCAAGGAGATCAAACCAGTCAATCTGAAAGGAAATCAACCCTGAATATTAGAAGGACTGATGCTGAAACTGAAGCTCCAATACTTTGGTCACCTGATGCGAAGAACTGACTCACTGAAAGAGACCCTGATGCTGGGAAAGACTGAGGGCAGGAGGAGAAGAGGTGAGAACAAGATGATTTGATGGCATCATCGACTCAGTGGATATGAATTTTAGCAAACTCCAGGAGACAGTGAAGGACAGGGAAGCCTGGTGTGCTGCAGTCCATGGGGTTGCAAAGTCAGACATGACTTAGCAACTGAACAACAACAGAAACTGAAACTAAATGTCAAATGAATCATCAACAAAAACTGAGAAACTATTCCAGTGTTTTAGAAAAAGCTGGGCAGGAGGGCTGAATCCCAGGTCACAATCAATTTTGATGAATTAATTGAATCTTTCATTTTCCAAAGGGGCAGTAGTATCAGGAACCTACATATATGCTGAAGCTTAATTAAGAGGTTACTGAGGTTATAGTGGTTACTGAAGACATAACAGAAGCTAAAAACATGCTGTACTATTCTGGCAAATCTGGTTTGCACACAACATAAACAACAGTCCCTCTTAGGGGAAGACAAAGAGAAAGAGACAGAATGAAACTGCTGATTTAAAATCTACTGTCAGAGTTCTGTGATGACCTAGAGGGGTGGGTGGGACTAAGGGGAGTACCAAGAGAGAGAGGACATATGTATAAATATAGCCGATTCACTTCATTGTACAGCAGACATTAACACAACAGTGTAAAGCAAATATACTTCAATAAAAAAATGTAAAAAAAATTCACTCTTAGAATTAACATAGTGAGGGAAGGAGGGATAAATTAGGAGTCTGGTATTAACATATATAACTACTATATAAAATAGTTAATCAATGAGGATCTACTGTATAGCACAGAGAACTACTAAATATTCTGTAATAATCTGTATGGGAAAAGAATCTGAAAAAGAATAGATACAGGTATAACTGAATCACTGTGCTGTACACATGAAACTAACATAATATGGTAAATCAACTATACTCCAATATAAAACAAAATTTTAAAAAGAATCAAAACAGAGATTATCACAGGTCCCAGAAACTGTCAGTTTCTGGTGCTCAGACCTTCTGAGTTTGTCTGGCAGTGGAGTTGCTTCCATTCAAGCCCCAGATGCCCTGCACATTTGTTATCTCCTTGAGACCAGAGATCCAGCACAGGGACTGTGCTGGCCCATGAAGGGCACTGGCAAAGTTTCTTCTACACAATTAAATGTTTCCCAAAGCTGAAAGAAAGCAGTACGCCCTATTCTTTGGTGACTCCAAGATCACAAGCCCTTGGGAAGGTGTGTCCTCAGCCTGAATGTGACTAGGTTTTTCCAAGTTCTCAGTGAGACGTCATCCCTGATTTACCTGTTCCCATGATCAATCTTGGCTGTGACCTTCTTCTTGAGCTCTGCCAGTTCATCTTTGGGGAGGGTGCCAGACAGGATCTGAGACCGCCACTCAATCAGGCTGTACGTCATCTGCTGCAGCTGGCGGAAGAGTGTGACCTTGTTGTTCTAAGGTGGGAAAATGAGGCAGAGGAAAGGACCAAAAAAAAAAAATGGTGTGATGGCAGATAAGAACGTCTTTTGCCTTGATCCTTTATAAAGTGTTATTTAACCAATGCAGGAGATGTGGGTTCAATCCCTGGGTCAGGAAGATCCCCTGGAGAAGGGAATGGCAACCTAATCCAGTATTCTTGCCTGCAAAATTTCATGGATAGAGGAGCCTGGTGGGCTATGGTCCATGAGGTCACAAAGAATCAGACATGACTGAGCAACTGAGCATGCATGCACAGAGTGAGCTGTGCACTTTGAAGTGACCTCTTTATATCACTGGGGATGGCTTTGCCCTGACCCATTCCCCCTTCCTCCTCTGCTGCAACTTCAGAAAAAGATACCACTTGTAGGATGATAGGATGGAGGGTTGGTCCTAACTCATAAGTGTACCAATCATCCACATGCCTTAAACTTCTGCCCATGTTCTTCCTTTGGTTGAAACCAGCCACTTGGGACTTCCCCGGTGGTGTTAAGAATCTGCCTTTCAATGCAGAAGACATGGATTTGATCCCCCTTTGGAGAACTAAGATCCCACATGCCGAGTGAGGGGCAAGTAAGCCCAGCTATCGAAGCAAAGATCGAGCACCGCCAACAATAAAAAGAACAATAAAAACATCCAGTGATTTCCACCATCCTCCAGACACACTAGATCATGTGGTAAGTCTCTTCCCATCTTGGTTCCTACCCACATTCCCAGCCACAGTGTACACTGATCACTACCTCAGAAATCTATGCTCCTTCCACGTAAAGCCATGGGTATTCTCCCATTTGCTCCAGATCCTCACAGTAATGTGACTCTACCTGGAACCACTTTCCTCCTCTTCCCCTCCAACCCTCCACATCTCACTCACACAACACACTCTCCTCTAACTGCTAATTCTGACATCTACAGGATCTTAGAATTCTCTTCCTCAAAACCATAACTCTGGCTTGGTTGTCTCTCCCACAAATGCTGGGATTTGCTCCTCTCTCAGCACTCTACCTGTACCACACTGGCTAATGTTTCTCTCCCCTTAGATGATAAAGAACCTACAGAATAAAGTTAGTTTTGCATCTCTATGAGATGGTACAGAGTAGCCATTCAATAAAATGTACCGCATGAATGAATTTTGGATGGGAAAAGAACTGTAATGTCAGAGATAAGGGATCACTGAAAAGAGAATGTGACCCATTATTATAAAGTCCCCAGAAAGTTAAAAACGTTAGACCTGGAATAAATGAAACCATTATTCTGGGCTTCAGTAAGAACTTCCTTAACTGAACTAAAATGAACTTACAACCAACTAATTATTTGTGCCTCAATCATTTTAAGAGTCTAATGCTTGATATTCATACCATTACACCTTGGTTCTATCCAAAGGATTCATCCATTTCATTTAAAAAAGAAAAAAAAAAAAACCAGTCAATAAGAATTTACCACGTGCTACAAATAAGGTTCCTGTATGTTCTAGAAGGAGAAGGCAGCGATAAGTTTTAGATGTAAAAATATATGAAAATACTAAAATATAAACATTTAAATAATTAACATCAATATCATGTGATAGTTACATAAATTACATGATATAATATATATGTATACACACACAAGATAATTTCAGAAATGATAAAAAGTACAAGAAGGGGACTCCTCCGGTGGTCCAGTGGCTAAAACTCTGCACTCGCCACGCAAAAGGCATGGGTTCCATCCCTGGGCAGAGAACTAGACTCCACACGCTACAACTAAAGAGTTCACACACAACTACAGATCCTACATGCCGCAACTAACACCTAGTGCAGCCAAATAAATAACTAAAAATAAATATTAAGAAAAAGAGAAAAAGGAGGTAGAGCAACATGATAGGGCATGCCTGGTGGATGGAGGCCCCTTTAGACAGAATAATCCGGAAAAATTGTTTTGTGCATCCTTTTTGATACACCAATATATGCCATAAAACCCTCTGAACACTGTGAGGCCACTTTTTTTTTTTATTCATAGGTGGGAAGTCATGACACAATTGGATAACATATACTTCCAGAATTATCAGGAATATGACGATCTCCTGTAAAATCAATGTTTAAAGAAAAAAAAAAAGCCGCACAAAGAAGTGGCTGACAGCTATCAGGCACATTCCTTAGTGATGCTCTTCTACATCTATCCCAGGGACAGATGCCTGGCCCACGTATCGACAACAATCAAGGCTGAAAATATCCAAGATACTCCTGAATGAAGAGGAAATGCAGGGGCTTCCCTGGAAGTTCGGTGGATAAGAAGACTCTGCCTTCCAGTGCACAAGGTGTGGGTACAATCTCTCGTAGGGGAATTAAGATTCCGAATCCTGCATCTCACTGGGTGTGGCCAAAAAGTATATTTAAAAAAAAAAAAGAAGAGTACATGTGGAGTGAAGAGTCCTTAATCTGAGTGGACAGTGAAGACAGCAATGGGATTAGTGGAAGAGTCCTTCAAGAAGTTCAAGGTTCTAGGCAAACACAGAGGAAAGAGATGAAGAACACATTTATCTGTGATTGCAATACTCTCTGATAATCCCCTAGAGAAGCAAACGGCATCCACTCCAGTATCTTGCATGAGAAATCCCATGGTTAGAGGAGCCTGGTGGGCTGCAGTCCATGGGGCTGCAAAAGAGTCAGACATGACTTAGCATCTAAACAACTACTACCACCAATGATCTGAAAAGCACAAAACACAAATCTTATTAAAATCATGAAACCACCTGCATTTTAGGGTTTTAGCATTTTCTGAATTGTCTCTTCCTCATCAGTCTTTAGAAAAGCATAAATAAAACTTTTTTTAAATCTCATTTCTGAAAAGGTAAAATAACCCTGCTTTTTTTATTCATTCATTTCCATATAAAATATTTCCACTTCTTTGTCTTTCAAACTGAGACATTAAGCCCATAAAATTTTGCCTTTCAAAGCCACTAGGCAGAAAAGGATCTTTTTCTCTTTTTTTTTTTTGAAAAGGATCTTTTATTTCTTGCAAATTATGTTTGCTCCCAGTTGTTCCCCCCAATATTTTCTCATTTTAATTAAGATATTAGGTCTTATAATACGGTAAAGAAAGAGCTCCAATTCTCCAGGGACTACCTATGAGAGACAGTTCTTTGTGTGGGGTACTTTTTCACAAGTTCTTGGTCTCAATTATATTAGACACTAGCCAAGGCAATTTAATTATTGCCTGTCCATATCAGCCTGGTTTGCCAAGAGTTGCCCCCAAGAAGTATGAAGAGGGCCATTCTTCTCATGATCACCGTGCCAAGTCAGTTCTGAACAGACAAGCTGAAACACACCAAAAGGATGCAGTCTCCCAATTGTAAGAAAATGGATTTTATTACCACATTCCTAAGATTGTTCTAAAAGGATGTTCTGTGCAGGAGCTGGTTCCTGACACTTTATGGATTCCTGGGAAAGCAAGTGAGGACAGGAGGGGGAAATCAAGCTCTGCCTAAAAAAACAGGAGTCAAGGACTCAGGTCTTCATCTTTACTACCCGTTAGTGTGCCTTTCCTACTATCTCCAGCCCTACTAATTTCAGTCTTTGTACTAGTGGGCACTCCCTGATGGCTCAGCGGGTTACGAATCCACCTGTGATGCAAGAGACACAGCAGACATGAGTTCAATCCCTGGATCAGGAAGATCCTCTGGAGAAGGCAATGGCAACCCATTCCAGTATTCTTGCCTGGAGAATTCCATGGACAGAGGAGCCTGGGGGGCTTCATATAGTCCATGGGGACACAAAGAGTCAGACACAACTGAGTGACTGAGCACACACACATTGTCACACAATTCAGGAGGGCAAGGAATATATTTAATAATGTCTTTGATCCTCCCTGCAAAAGTCAGCACAAGTCTGGACACAGGAGTGAACAAAAAGCAAATTGTGACAGCTCGGACTTAAAATGACCCTCTGGTTTCAGTTCAAGGAACTTTTTAAAATTAATTTTTATTGTAGTTGCTTTACAATGCAATGTTACGTCCTGTTGTATAGCAAAGTGAATCAGTTAGACGTATACACACATCCCATCTTGTTAGGATTTCCTTCCCATTTAGGTAACCATAGGGCACTGAGTAGAGAGCTCTGAGCAACACAGCAGATTCTCCTTAGTTGTTGAGCTACACAAAACAGAGAAATCTAAATATTCCTTCAACCAGACAGCATAGATATTTCTGCATTTGCTGAAAACTTCTCCCTCTTGGCGACCTTTGAGGTTTCACGTTTTACATTTCTATTCTGGGTATCTTTATATGATTCTTATGGTTACCTGGGGGTACAGGGAGAAGGGAAGGGATAAATTGGGAGATTGGGACTGACATATCAATACTACTATATATAAAATAGATAACTAATAAGGACCTATTGCACAGCACAGAGAACGCTACTCAATGCTGTTATGACCTATATGGGGAAAGAATCTAAACGTGTGGGTATATGTGTAAATATAAATAATTCACTTTGCTACACACCTGAACTAACACAACACAGTAAGTCAATTATACAGCTATTCTTATTGCTATTTAGTCACCAAATCGTGTCCAACTCTTCGACCCCATGGACTTGCAGCCTGCCAGGCTCCTCTGTCCACGGAATTCCACAGACAAGAATACTGAAGCAGGTTGCCTTTTCCTTCTCCATGGGATCTTCGTGACCCAGGGATCAAATCCATATCTCCTGCAAGGGCAAGTGGCTTCTTAACCGCTGAGCCACCTCCAATACAAATCATATATTCAAAAAAAAAAAGAATTTCTGGTGATAGAGACAAAGTGACAGGAGGAAAAGAAAAACAGCTTTGTCTTCAATAGTAGCAGGAATACAGAAACCATCCATTGAGTAATTTAGACATTCCAGGGTCATGGAGACAATGGTATCACTCATTGGGTGTCAGAAAACCCAGATTCTATTCTCCATCTTCTTTACCAAAGAATGCAGACCACAGTCAAAAGCCTCTTTTCTGGCCTTCTACCTCACCTCTCCCTCTGCAAAAGAAACAGCATTTCCTCTGCTCTCCAGCCTCTCCTCTTCCATGTAAATGCTCTTTGCTGGAAGTACAGGAACTTACTTAGTTTCTACCTTTAATCTGATCACCAACTTGCTAAGTGACTTTGAGCAAATTATTCCCTCTGGGATATGACCATCTGTAAAATAAGGGGACCAGCATTGAGATCCGTTCCCCAGGATAAGCGTCTTAGAGTCTATGGCTGAGATATTAAATTCAATTACTCCTCTAAGCTTCCTGATTAACTGTATCTGACCATCTTACTCTGATGTATTCACACACTAGGGTGGCTCTGTATCAAATTGCCCCCACATAATAATAGCTCTTCGAAATGAATCTCATGTCTTTTCCGAGTATCTGGACCCCGTGGGATCCAGGATGGCATCCAGGTCTCTCTGTGTACTGTGTTGCACAGACTCTCAGTTCTGGGAAGATGGGAGCCACACCTTCCCACTCAGTCTAGTGCTTTCTCTGTCAGACAAAGGCTTTGCCTGGCTAGGGAAAGCTCAGCTTTGAAAGAAAAGATTCCAGTAAAAGACAGTTTTTGCCTCTGGAAGCAGTGCAAGAAATCCTAAAAGCCAGGTACCAAAGTCAGAGGAAATCAAAACTGGAAAAATACCCAGCACCCCCTCTGCCCTGTTCTGGTCATCATCCCATCTCCTCTTGCCTCTCATGATAGCCACATGCTGAAACAGGGCTTGTGACCCACAGATGAAGAACTCTGACACCAGGGCAAAGGTTTCTACAGGAATTTTCTGTCCTTTGGGAATAAGTGATCAGATGTCAGTTTCAACCAGTACTTCAACCAGCTTAAGTACTAAGGGAGTCAATTCCTAGGCAGACTGATAAGAAGTCCTGGGTTCCGAGGAAGAGAAAGGGTCTGAGGTTCTCGAGGAGGAGATGGAGTCTGGAATTTTCAAGGAGGAGGAAAGGACAAATGTTTCTTTTTCCCCCCCT
Organism: Antilocapra americana; assembly: GCA_007570785.1. Classification (NCBI taxonomy): domain Eukaryota; kingdom Metazoa; phylum Chordata; class Mammalia; order Artiodactyla; family Antilocapridae; genus Antilocapra; species Antilocapra americana. Next base: position 26,925,405 of record ML661897.1, read on the forward strand.
CTCTATTCCTTAGTCATATAAAATGTTTTTTCTTTAAACCCAGAATTGATGATTACACAACAAACAACTCAGTTTAAACTCTGTACTAGGGATTATACAACAACAATGTACTCTGCTTGAGGACCGTTTCTCCTTCCTGAAAACCTTCAGACTAATCCCGATATCTTAAATGTATATTATGGGAGTGGGTCTGGTAGGATCTTTCTATTGTTAAGTTTTAATCCTGTTATCCTAAAATGTAAATTGTGGGAGTGGGTCTGGTAAAATTTTCACAAACTTGAGACAGTCTTTTGATTTATTGTAATAATTAAAAAGTATATAACTCGCTTGCTAACACTAGCCAGGGGGGCACTCTCTGTCTCCCTTCTGATGTCTATGTCAGAAGCTTCCTCTCTCCCTTTCCATACTTTAATAAAACTCTGCTGCACAAAAGCTCTTAAGTGATCAAGACTGGTCCCTGGTCTCAAAGCTAAATCTTCTTCGGATATCACAAATCCGACATCATTCACAGTAAGCTATCATCCTGGGGGCTGGTCCAGGATCTTCAGGACAAAGTAAGAATACTCAGAGCTCTAGCCTCTCTGCTTTCTCAGTACACGTTTCCTGCTTCACTTTACTAACTCTATCATGTACTTGTGTGAATGAATGACACGCCATGCGTGAAGCGAGCATTGAGCCCTGCTCTTCGGTTTCCCAGTGCCTCATAATGACTGAAGGCAGCGCCAAAAGGGGGAGCCTTATTGGGGTTTTAACTGATCTGCCAGTGGCAAGAGACACCCAATATCCCTGCGAGGGGAGCAGTCAGAAATGGGTGAAGCATGTCACTGAACTTTCCTTTCTCAGTCAGCTTTTCCTGGTCTCTTTGACGACTTCATAATCACGTGCGGAATTAGAACTACTAACCTAATCTGTCAGATCATAGACTTTCAAGGGACTTGTGATCCATGCTGTTATTGTGTACTTTTACTTAGAAACCCATGTATGAAAGCGCTTAGCCTTGCTAGACTAGGCAAGCCTTGTTAGAAAGTTACTAGGAGCATGCATGGAGAGAGGTGCAACTCTAGCTCCAGGAATGACTCTCAGGATAGAGGTTACTAGCTTGGCTGCCTGCCTCAGGAGCCAGCGACCTGAAAGTGAGTCCTTGCCATGATTGTGCTTCCTATCCATATGGTTAGAAGCACTGCTGGTGACCATGGGAACGGCAGGATCTGTTCAAATTGGAAATACAGTGGGCTTCTTCCTTTGGTGGTGCTAGCTCTTAGTGGACCAGAGGAAGCTCTCTGGTGACCTTTGTCTCAACTCCTTACGTATTCTTTTGTGGAAGCTATGGAAATGAACTGGAATGATTAGTCCTAGCTCGAGGACAAAAATCACTTTTTCCTCGCTAGCCAACCCTCCACCACCTCTTTTGCTATACTGATGTGGCAATGACTCACCACTTCTACTGAGGTCAGGACAGTACTCAGGAATGGGCACGGGCACACATAAGATGGATCCTTCCCCTAGTAGTACTAGATTGGGAAACATTCTGGGAAAGCTACTCTGCTCCACCTCAGGTGGCATCAGAAGAAAAGGGAAAATCAAAAGTTTTGGTGGTATGAAACTCAGTCAGTCTGGGATGCCATCAGGTCTACCCCTGGTACATCTCTACCCTGCCTTGGTGGTAGAACCAGGAGGGACGAGTAAGAATCCTGTGTTGGTAAGGGACAGACTAAGTCCGACCAAGGATGGAAAGCTTTGGTGGAGAGTCTGTCTATACCCCCATCTAGAGCAGGGAAGGATGCTTCTGTTGGAAAGAAGCCATGGCTGTGGATGCCACTTTTTTCTCTCTTACAGATGGGAGCTAGCAGTTCTGAAACCACTCCTTTAAAATGTATTTAAAAAAAAAAAAAACTGGGACAAGTTGGATCCCCAGAATGGCAATGGTATCCTTTGGAAAATGGGGGAACACTGGCCTGTTAAAGGGTCTCTCAATTATGATACCATTTTACAACTAGACCAGTTCCGTAGAAAAGAAGAGAAATGAGTAGAAGTGACATATGTGCCACTCTTCATCTCTCTGAGAGACATGCCAGACTTACGTCATAAGGGTGCAGATTCGGGTGTGAAACCTTCAGCTGCCTCCTGTTCTCTTACTTCGCCCCTGTATCTGGGGCTCCCAACTGAACAGGCTGAGAATTAGGGCACCCTTCCAGTAGGGGTTGCCTCAGTCTCAGTAGAAATTCAAACAGTACCAAATGCACTCAAAACTATTTAGAGGATTCAGAAAAGTACATAAGTAAAGAGCCTCTTGATGAAAGTGAAAGAAGAGAGTGAAAAGTTGGCTTAAAGCTCAACATTCAGAAAACTAAGATCATGGCATCCAGTCCCATCACTTCATGGCAAATAGATGGAGAAATGGTGGCAATAGGGGCAGACTATTTTTTTGGGCTCCAAAATCACTGCAGATGGTGACTACAACCATGAGATTAAAAGATGCTTACTCCTTGGGAGAAAAGTTATGACCAATCTAGACAGCCTATTAAAAAGCAGAGATGTCACTTTGCCAACAAAGGTCAGTCTAGTCAAGCCTTTGGTTTTTTCCAGTGGTCATGTATGGATGTAAGAGTTGGACTATAAAGAAAGCTGAGCACCAAAGAATTGATGCTTTTGAAATATGGTGTTGGAGAAGACTCTTGAGAGTCCCTTGGACTGCAGAGATCCAAGCAGTCCATCCTAAAGGAAATCAGTACTGAATATTCACTGAAGGACTGATGTTGAAGCTGAAACTCCAATACTTTGGCCACCTGATGCGAAGAGCTGACTCATTGGAAAAGACCCCGATGTTGGGAAAGATTGAAGGCAGGAGGAGAAGGGGACAACAGGAGATGAGAGGGTTGGAGGGCATCAATGACTCATCAATGACATGAGTTTGAGTAAACCCGGGAGTTGGTGATGGACAGGGAGGCCTGGCGTGCTGCAGTCCATGGAGCCGCAAAGAGTTAAACCCGACTGAGCAACTGAACTGAACTGAAAAGTATATAGAAGCATTTACGGGACTAAATTTATGACATTACTTGGAGAGATGTGATGCATGTCTTGGGACAGATGCTGACTCCTGACTTGAGAGCTCGAGTTTTCGGGGAAGCTACTACTTTTGGAGATGAACAGCTTGAACATGAGACAAGGAGAAAGAGGGAACATGAAATAGCCTTCCTTCCTACTGGGAGCCAAACAGTTCCCAGAACAGAGCCACTATGCCAGATATATTCTTGTAGGACTTAAGTAAGCACACGCCAAGACTTTAAACTATGCTCAGTTGGCTGACATAGAACAAGGAGAGAAGGAAATTCCTGATAAACTCCTAGTACAGCCTACGGGAGGCTCTTCACAAGTTTACTGATGTCAATCTTGAAAGTGCAGAAGGGAGAACGATCTTAAAAGACAGATTTCTCACTCAGTCAGCTCCAGATATCTGCCGTACGTTACAAAAACAGGCGTTTGGAGCAAATCAGTCTTTAGAAAAACTGTTACAGCTGGCTCAGACGGTATTTTATGGTAGAAAATAAAAGGAGGAAAATAAGAGGCAAAAAAGAACAAGGCAAAAGGCTGACGCCCCAACAAAGGCTGTTGGACCTGCTCCGAAACAGCCTGAGAAAAATGCCCAGAGGGAGCCAGGTGAAAAGGGACGGACTTGTTATTACTGTGGAAAGGAGAGCACCTCCAGCAAAAGATTGCCCTCAAGCATCTAAGCCGCCCCCGGCTCCAGGTCCTGTCTGCAAAGGACCATACCAGAGAAGAGACTGCCCTCCTAGGTGCAGGCCCCAGGAGTCAGACCCTGGAGACAATCGGAACTGAAGGTGCCCGAGAGTCCCCACACGAGCTCCAATCCTAGTAACACTTGAGGAACCCCAGGTGTTATAACTGTGGAGGGCCTGTCAGTCGATTTTCTTCTGGACCTTGGGGCAACTTTCTGCTCACTAAAGCCCCTGGTCTGCTTTCCTCCTGATCCACTACCGTAATGGGGCTGTCGGGATGAGCCAAATAGTTTTCAGTCATTGATTTGAAGGATGTTTCCTAGAGTTAAACCTATATTAGATCATCCTCTACCTACGACTTTAAGACAACTGAGAGGATTCTTGAGCATCACAGGCTACTGCCACATTTGGATTCCAGGTTATGGGGAACTTGCCCAGCCTTTATACAAACTTATACCTGAGACTCAGCAGGCCCAAACCAACAAACTGATTTGGCCTCTAGTTACTCAAAAGGCTTTAAGGCTCTTCAGGTTGCTCTCTTGCAGGCTCCTACTTCGAGCCTGCCCACAGGATCAGAGTTTAGTTTGTTTGTTACTGGAAATAAAGGCTATGACCACATTGCTTACGGGTAATTGTTACTACTTACTATTGTTTTGCTAATGCCTAAAGCGCATTAGTTTATTAACGGAAGAAATTTTACTGTACTGACTTCTCCTGGTAAGTGGCATGTTAAACTCAAAAGTTCAGAGCAACAATGATCCCCCTTTCAAGCTGCTGTAACTCAAGGGGTGTCGAAAGCTCTAGGAATAGAATATCACTTACACCGTTCCTGGAGACCCCCGTCTTCAGGACAGGTAGAAAAAAAGCTAATGACACTATTAAGAGACATCTGCATAAGCTAACTCAGGAAACACAAGAGAGTTGGTTTAAAGTTCTACCCGTAGCTTTAATGAGGGCTCAAACTGCCCCTAAGAAGAAGGGACTGTCTCTATGACAGACTGTTTTCCTGGACAGATATTGGCATAAATCCTGAAGACTTAAAATTAACTATGTGACTCAGCTTTTAGCTTTTCAGCAGACATTACCGGGAGGTTAACACCTGACCCAGTCTTTGAGTCAAACAAGCCACTGTTGGGCCAGGAACTGAGATGGGCCTGAGAAACTAGGTGGGCTTGCTTCTGCTGACTCCAAAAGTCCTGAGTCTGCTGTTTGACCCTCAGGGCAGTGCCTTCCAATCCTGGAAGTTCCTATGCTGCATTCCACAACTGGTCTAATTGCTGGGTATGCAGAGCACTCCCCTCCTCATCAATTGAAGACTTTTCATGGCGAGTTTCTCCACTTCAAGGAAAGGACTTTCTTCAACTCTGAGGATACCTTCACCAACAACAATTATATGTGACTCCTCTTCTTGATCTGATGACATCTAACAATCCTAAGATGAACTGATGCAACTATGGACACAATGTAACTTTTATTTTGATTATGTTTTAATGACTATTTTGCTGCACATAAGAAGGTAAATGGGTCTAGCTATGGTTTTCTACCTGATGTTTATCAAATACGGGATGAGGTCATATGGCTAACTCCTAAAAAGGGATGCCTACTATCTAATGCCCTCATATGCTGGAAACAAATAAGAGCCATCCCCAGAAGTTAGCCAACCTAATTATAATGATTGGAAACAACTAGAATTTTTGCCTCAATAAATATACAATGCAATCATTCCTGGTTTTCCAAACCCAGTTTGGTCCTCCTCTTGCCTGGCCAGGAACTGATTGAGATTGGATCTCTCAGTCACGCTGGTTTGCTCCAAACGGGACCTGCTGGATATGTGGCTCTTACCTACGGGTGTGGCTTCCCCCTGGCTGGATAGGAAGATGTACCCTAGGTCTAACTTTTATTCATGGCTTCTTCTTTTCAGAGCTTCCAGAGAAACCTACTAACCTGCCACACCTTAAAACTCCTTGGGCAGGATCTGTATTTCACTGGTATGATCATCTGGCTACAATATTCGTTCCCTCTCTGGGAACTACAGATCAGATGTTATACTACAAGTTGATGCTCTAACATTCAGCCCTTAATGCTGAACAAATACAGATTAGAAAAGTGGTTTTACAAAACAGATTGGCCTTAAATATTCTAACGGCTGCACAGAGAGGAACTTGTGCCATTATTCATACTCAATGCTGTACATATATAACAGATATGAGTACTAATGTTACTCACTAAACACATGAACAAGATGATCCAGGTTTATGGATTCTCAGTCACCTCACTTTTAGAAACATTAACTAGCTCCCCACAGTGGAAAACTACCTTAATTGTAATAATTCTAATTGCTCTGTTTTTACTGTTTGCTCCCTGTATCTCTAACTCTATAACTGGATTTGTTTCTAACCATTTGAAATCTTCTAAGTTACAAATGGTTGTCCAGGGTCATACGAGTGCCACAACCTCCTCCAACTATTACTTGGGGCTCCTGGATCAGAGACCCTCGATATGAGGGTGCAGAGAATATGTTGCCTCAACAATTTAGGAACCAAGTAGTAGTTACGGAATGAAAATGATGCCCCTTTCCCTTGGCATCATAATTCTCCTAAAAGAAAAGGAGGGAGAGAGAGAGTCAATTCCTAGGCAGATTGAGAAGAAGTCAAGGATCTCTGAGGAGGACAAAGAGGTCTGGAATTCTCAAGGAGGAGAAAGAGACAAATGCTTTTTTTTCTCTCTACATTCCTTTTTTTCCTTTAAACTCAGAACTGATGATTAGAAAACAAACAACTCAGTTTAAACTCTATAATAGGGAGTATATAACAACAATGTATCCTGCTTGAGAACAGTTTCTCCTTCCTGAAAACCTTCTGACTAATCCTGATATCTTAAAACATATATTACAGCAGTGGGTCTGGTTCAGTTCAGTTGCTCAGTCGTGTCCGTGCTCAGTCATGTCCGACTCTTTGCAACCCCATGGACTGTAGCACGCCAGGCCTCCCTGTTCGTCACCAACTCCCAGATCTTACTCAAACTCATGTCCATAGAGTCAGTGATGCCACCCAACCATCTCATCCTGTCATCCCCTTCTCCTCCTGCCTTCAATCTTTCCCAGCATCAGGGTCTTTTCCAAGGAGTCAGTTCTTCGCATCAGGTGGCCAAAGTATTGGAGTTTTAGCTTCAGCATCAGTCATTCCAATGAATATTCAGCACTGATTTTCTTTAGGATGGACTGGCTGGATCTCCTTGCAGTCCAAGGGACTCTCAAGAGTCTTCTCCAACACCACAGTTCAAAAGCAGAAATTCTTCGGCACTTAGCTTTCTTTAGAGTTCAACTCTCACATCCATACATGACTCCTGGAAAAACCATAGCCTTGACTAGTCAGATCTTTGTTGGCAAAGTAATGTCTCTGCTTCTTAATATGCTGTCTAGGTTGGTCATAACTTTTTTTTTCCAAGGAGCAAGCCTCTTTTAATTTCATGGCTGCAGTCACCATCTACAGTTATTTTGGAGTCCCCAAAATTAAAGTCTGTCACTGTTTCCCCATCTATTGGCCACAAAGTGATGGGACCAGATGCCATGATCTTAGTTTTCTAAATGTTAAGGTTTAAGCCAACTTTTTCACTCTCTTTCACTTTCATCAAGAGACTCTTTAAGCTCTTCTTCACTTTCTGCCATAGGGTGGTATCATCTGCATATCTGAGGTTATTGATATTTCTCCCAGCAATCTTGATTCCAGCCTGTGCTTCATCCAGTCCAGCATTTCTCATGATGTATTCTGCATAGAAGTTAAATAAACAGGGTAACAATATACAGCCTTGACGTACTCCTTTCCCGATTTGGAACCAGTTTGTTGTTCCGTGTCCAGTTCCAACTATTGCTTCTTGACCTGCACACAGATTTCTCAGGAAGCGGGTAAGGTGGTCTGATATTCCCATCACTTGAAGAATTTTCCACAGTTTGTTGGGATCCACATAGTCAAAGGCTTTGGTGTAGACAATAAAAGAAAAGTAGATGTTTTTCTGGAACTCTCTTGCTTTTTCGATGATCCAGTGGATGCTGGCCCTAGGTTCTATTTGGCTGGCAAATTTTCAATGAGAGGAGACTGATACTTTCAACAAGGAACATTTAATTAAACTTTTATTTTTATATATTTATTGGCTGTGCCACGCGACATGCAGGATCTTAATTCCTTGACCAGGGATGAACCCCTGTTCCCAGCAATGGAAGTTCAGAGCCTTAACCACTAAACCAGAGAAGTCTCATCAGTGAAGCTGTTGTTTAGTTGCTAAGTTGTGTCCATCTCTTTGTGGCCCCATGGACTGTAGCCTGCCAGGCTCTTCAGTTCATGGGATTTCCTAAGCAAGAATACTGGAGGGTGTTGTCATTTCCATCTCCTGGGAATCTTCCTGGACCAGAGATTTAACCCATGTCTCTTGCATTGGCAGGCAGATTCTTTACCACTAAGCCACCAGAAAAGCCCATATCAACAGAGTACATTTTAGCAATTAAGCTCACTTGATTCAATAAGATGTATTAGCCACCTTCCACCACTAGGCTCTTTTGTGATCTCTTTCCCATAAGAGAATCAGATCAGGTTCAGTCTCAACTTGTAGGAACAAAACAATCTGGCTGACTGAACCTCATCAAACCATTTCTCCAACTGGAAGGTGGGAAACAGCACTTAATCTCAGGGTGAGGCGAGAGAGAATGTGTTTATGACAACCAAACATCTCACAATTCCTGGAACAGTCCGTCTGACAAAAGGTTTGACCCCAACACCCACACAAATATACTTTAGGGAATTCCTTGGCCATCTAGTGGTTGGGACTCTGCATTCTAGAGCAGGGGCAGTCGGGGGCTCCGGTTTGATCCCAAATTAGGGAACTAGGATCCCATATGCTGCAGAGTGTGGCCAAAAATTAAATAAATAAATAAAACTCATTAAAAAAATATAATCTAACTTGCCAGTTTTCAATACCTGATTTTAAGTTGAGAAAACAGGACATTTGGAAGGTAGGATAGAGATTTGTGCATATTCAGAAACTATAACTGGATTATCGCTAGAAAGGTAAACTTAAGATTTTATATCCACCTGTCACATAGAAGTTTTTCAATGCATAGGAGTCCACCATTCTATCTGGGCGAACTCACATGGAGCATGGAGGAAGGAAAAGAAACCGAAGTTCAACTCATTGGATCTCCTTTCCTCGTCTAGAGAAAAGCTGAAAGATCCTAAGAGGCCACAGAAAATAAAAGTTGAAATACTATTCACCTAATGTAGCTGAGTAACCCTGTGTCTGGAAGGGAACCCATGGGGTAGGTGGCAGACACACCCTTAGACAACTTCAGGGCAAAATTCCACCTGGATCCTTTCATCACAGATCAGCTCTTTCAGGAAGCAGTGTTCTAAAGGGAGAGTCAGTCAGGGGCTGTGACATCTTGCCCACAAGATGCAGGTACTGTTCCAGGAGCTGAACACAGATGATCCTACTGAATTCTACAGCCAATCTGCAATGCATGTATAATATATAATTACCACTGAGGCTGAAGAAAAGAAAACTTAGGTCAGAGGACTTGCCCTCTTTGCAAAATCCACCAGTGGAACACCGTGAATCAAAATCTGTGCTCTCAGAATTTGTTCTTTATGTTTGCATTTGTTTGTATTATCAGGTTTATTATTTTTTCTGAATATAATAAAAGTATATATATATAAAGTAAGGGAACAGGAAATGGCAACCCCCTCCAGTATTTTTGCTGGGAAATCCCATGGACAGAAGAGCCAGGTGGGCTATAGTCCATGGAGCTACATAAGAGTCAGACATGACTTAGCAACCAAACAAAGGGAGCCAGTCAGAATTTTTTTTTCTGGCCACGTTATGCAGCTTATGGGATCATAGTTCTCCGACCAGGGATTGAACCCAGGCCTCCAACAGTGAAAGCGTGGAGTCCTACCCACTGGACCACCAGGGAATCCCCAGCAAGTCAGAATTTAAGAAATGGCTCTCTGTCTGCCCCAGTGTCCCCTGCTGCTGCTACTAACTCACTTCAGTCATGTCTGACTCTGTGTGACCCCCAGATGGCAGCCCACTGGGCTCCCCCGCCCCTGGGATTCTCCAGGCAAGAACATCAGGTGGGTTGCCACTTCCTTCTCCAATGCAGGAAAGTGAAAAGTTAAAGTGAAGTCGCTCAGTCGTGTCCGACTCTTAGCGACCCCATGGACTGCAGCCTACCAGGCTCCTCTATCCATGGGATTTTCCAGGCAAGAGTACTGGAGTGGGGTGCCATTGCCTTCTCCACCAGTATCCCCAGTGTTGCCATTTTACCAGGCAACCCCTTCCTCCTTCACCATGTCCCCTCCTTTCCTGTTCAAGCACTGAAAACACACCGAGTACATGGGCTCCAACTGAGCGTCAGCAGGCACGGCTCACCAGAAACTGCAGTAAATTTGCAGGACACACTGGCATGCTCCCTCTTTCCTTTCTGGAAAGATCTCTGCCTCCAGGACTGGAACCTAAGCTAAGGAGGCTCACACTTCTATGGGTAGGGACACGTAGCCAGGTTACTGAGAGCTCAAGGCCACACCACCCAAGAGGACCACACAAGCCAAAGGCAGCGGCCTTCGTTTGGGCAGGGAGGTGGGGCGCAGAAAGGAGCTTCAGGGTCTCCAAGTCAGGACACAGGAACACCAAGCCAGGCTGTCCCAAGGGAGGACACCCAGGACTGCAACTACTTCCAGCTAAAACATCAATAAGTTCATGTTTGGAACTTCCCTGGTGGTCCAGAGGTTAACACTCCGCCTTCCAATGCAGGGGGTGTGGGTTCGATCCCTGGTCAAGGAGCTAAGATCCCACATGACTGGCAGCCAAAAAATCAAAACATAAAACACAGAAGCAATATTGTGACAAATTCAACAAAAGCTTTAAAAATGGTCCACAGTAAAAAAAAAAAAAAGAAAAGAAAAACTTAATAAAAACGGTCATGCTCACATTGGCAGGGTCCTTGATAGTTTGTCTACACAATATTTCACAGCCACCATCTCTTTATACTCACATGACTCTATGGAGTCAGCAAGGCACATTTTACATCATTTTTAGAAGGCCCCAAATTCAGCAGATGCATGGAGACTTCCAGCTCTAAAACCAGGGTCAGTTACAGCAGAGCCAAGATGAGAAAGCAAGCCTCTGAATTTCTAATCCCCGTCTGTCCCCTACAGCTTGCTTCTTCGCCAAAGCACACAGGGAAGGTAATTAAAAGAAAAATCAATAAATAAGATAAATACAACAAAGAGAAAAGAGGGAAAGAGTGGGAACTACCACTTCTTTCTAGTCTGGATGAATGGGGTCCCCTTTCCCTAGCACGGCCACCCCCCACACACACTTTAAAACATATTTATGGTAATTTCACAAGCTTACAGTCTGAATGCTAAGAAGAAACCAGAATTATACAAACATCTTTCCTTTCTACAATAATTACATGGCCTCAGTCTGGTTAAGAGATTGCATTTTCCTCTCACTTAAGACACTGTATCTACCCCCTAATTTTCTCACGAAGTGAGGCTGAAGAGAACTAAGACACGTGTTACAGAGAAATGCAGAGGTTCTGAGATGTTCTTAAAGACACCAGAGAGAATGCCTAGTTTGATAATCAGTGGGAGAAAATGCATGAGAGAGAGAAGTACTGATGTGTTTTAGTAAAATCTGTATTTATCTTTACACAGACTGAAGGAACTGACACAGAATCAGAAAACATCAATAAAAGTGTAGGGTATGTTCTACTCAGGTGGACGAACTGGAGCCCATTATCCAGAGTGAAGTAAGCCAGAAGGAAAAACAACAATACAGTATACTAACACATATATATGGAATTTAGAAAGATGGTAATGAGAACCCTGCATGCGAGACAGCAAAAGGAACGCAGATGTATAGAACAGACTCGTGGACTCTGTGGAAGAGGGCAAGGGTGGGATGATATGGGAGAATGGCATTGAAACATGTTAATTATCATATGTGAAATCAATCGCCAGCCCAGGGCTGATGCTCGGGGCTGGGGCACCAGGATGACCCAGGGGGAGGGAATCGGGAGGCAGGAGGGAGGGGGGTTCTGGAGGGGGAGCATATGTATACCCATGGCGATTTCATGTCATTGTATGGCAAAACCAACACAATAAAGTAAAGAAAATTAAAAAAAAAAGTGTAGGGTGTGTATATGTGCATCCACATGCACGTGTGGATGTGAGCACACTTGCGTGTCTCAGAGTGTGTGGGGGGAGTGGACCGAAAGCTATAAATTTGGGTTCCTTTTCCTTTTTTCCCAGTGAAGGCTTGCTACTTTGACATAAAAGATTTTTTAAAATTTTTATTTTATATTGGGATATAGACAATTAACAATGTAGTAATATTTTCAGATGGACAGTAAAGGGGCTCAGCCACACACATACATGTATCCATTCTCCCCCAAACTCCCCTCCTATCCAGGCTGCCACATAACATGGAGCAGAGTTCCCTGTGCTATACAGGTTATCTACTTTAAAAAGAGGAGTGTGGACATGTCCATCCCAAACTTCCAAATTTTTGAGAAAGCATTTCAGAAATTCTGCCTGAAGTGAACTGTCGATGCTTTAGGAAGGGAAGGGGGGCACGGGGAGTGGAGAAAGCCAAGATTTCCATATGAAATGGATCATTTCTGAATGGGTGAGCCTTGTCACCAAAAGCAAGAACAAATTCTCAACCTTATCAACTGATGAAGACTCCCAAATTGAATGCCTTTTAGTCAAGCAACTGCAGCTCTAAGTCATCAAAAAATATTCACAAATAACAAAATAATTATCTCATGAGAATCAAAATTAAGATGGGAAATGTGCTGGTCTCCAAGAGGGGGGTGGATTTCTTTTAACTTAGAACTCCAGTTCTGCTATTAAATAGTGGGACTTCCACACGGGAAGTTCCTCAACCAGAGCTTCAGAGATCTGGAAGCCCAAATACACGAACCACGCGTCTTCCTCTCAGCCTCACTTACTTCTCATTTCTGCTCAATAGCAGACTCAGCGCAATGACCTGTGGACATGGACTAGACACAGACAATGAACTAAAGCATGACAGTTGTGTTTCAACAAGCAGAAATGTCTAGTTCACCCCATGCTTGTATATTACAGCTATAAAAATCTCATTTCCCAGTACTTACTAGCTAACCCGTATCACCACTCGCCAATTTCCAGAAAGAATCCGTTAAAGAATTAACCCATCTATCAACCTCGTTACATCCTCCACGAACCAATCAATTCACTGGAACCAGAGAGTGTCTTCAACAGAAAGACAAGATGATCAATGGGGATCAAAGGGCTTAAAACAGCATCTCTCTCCTTTCCTACCTTGTGATTTAAGGACTTATAGGTCAGCTCTCTCCTGGGTGAAGCATAAAGAGATCAAAAGACCACTTGCATTACAAAGCAGTGTGCCCCAGGGGCCAGATCGATTTGGCAGTAAGTGCTCCCACCATCCAGAAGCAAACATTATGGATTGATGGGTTTAGAAGACACATTATGAAGAAAAAATGACTTAAATGGGGCCTTGAAGGATGTACTGGCTGAGAAAAATCACGTGACTTTCCACAGAAGGGGCTGATGATTTCTACTGAATGTCCATCCTATACAACCACAGCCCTGGGAGATGAAATATCTCACACTAACTCTTAGAAGTTAGGCTAGGATGAGTTTGATTCCTGCTTTTAGTACTGAGGTCTCAATAACTTAGTAAGACTGGCTTTTGAGAGTTAAAATGTAGAATCCACACATGACTGAACAAAAGCCAAGATGAGCAGAGCCACATAAAAAAAGAGAGAGAGAGACTGCCTCCCAGGCACTGAGCTGAGTCCTTTACCTCACTGATGTCAGTCACACATAAGGGAATATAAACTGCTGGGAATTCTTAGCCATGGAAGTCCGGAAGATGCCCACAGAAGGCAAAACTTAGTGATGCTTACCCATGAAGCCTACAGGAAAGAGGAAACTTTAGGAAACAGTGTCTGTGCATTTCAGTGTTGAGCAAAGAGCATCCTCAAGTGGACACCAGTGCACCGTTGGTGCCACGAGACCCAGAGTTCTTGGTCTCCTGCAAGATGGCTTCCCCAGGTGCTCTCAGCCTGACAAATACTTTAATATATTGACTTACATTTATCTGGTTACATCAGGTCTTAGCTATAGCACGCCAGATCATCACTGAGGCATGTGGAATCTTTAGTTATGGCATTCAAACTGTTAGTTGCAGCTTGTGGGACCTAGTTCCCTGACCAGGGATTGAATCCAGGCCCCCCTGTATTGAGTGAGTGTGTGAAATCTTAGACACTGGACCCCCAGGAAAGTCCCCAGCCTGATAAATATTAAGTGCTAGATATACCTGTCTTTAAACACAGCAAAAATGTCCAATTTTTTTAGCTAGGCAAAAATTCATAATTTTCTAAAATATATTATCCATACTATATATGTATGCAAAAGCTTTTCTACTATGCTTGATAAAGGCTTAAGAAAGAACAACTACAACAACAAAATAAAGATGGAGAAATTGGAAAACATAAACTAAATGAAATGGGAGCACTGAATATGTAGATTTACCTTGTCTTGGTTACAAACCCACACACCCAACTTGGGAGGACGGTTTATGAGGGAGTAAATGTGCTGGTTTCTGCGTCATTTCCCACTGACCTGGCCTATTAGCATCCTGACGTCAAGCCATTGATGTGAGAAACAGTACCACCAGTTGGCCTCAAAGAGATGACTCTTAAGAGCATGGTTTAACGTGACCCACATTTAAGCATCGCTAGGGTACACTGGGCACAGTAGGGAAAGCGACCATCATGGGAACCCTCAACATGGCTGAGCATGACAAGTGCCAAATGCCTATTCACTGGGTTAGATGGAAAGGCTAAGAGCATGTCCTCCAATTTCCCCACTGATATTTTTAGTTGCTCAGTCATGTCCAAGTCTAGGGGACTGCATGGACGGTAGCCCACCAGGCTTGTCTGTCCATGGAATTCTCCAGGCAAGAATACTGGAGTGGGTTGACGTTCACATCTCCAGGGGATCTTCCTGACTGATCTGAACCCAGGTCTCCTGCACTGTGGGCAGACTGTTTACTGTCTGAGCCACCAGGGAAGCCCTCCAATGATAAACTGGCAATAATTACATCTGCTTTATAGGACTAGGACTGCTGTGATGATGAATAGTTCCAAGCACTTAGAAAGGATGATGGATTTGCAGTTGTCATCCTCATAACCTTAAAGCAGCATGTCACCTGGGAAAATACTAACCTAATGTCTTATGGACACTTCCTCCACCACCTTATCATCAGCCACCCTCCTCCAGGACAATGGAAGTCTGCAGGTTATCAGCCATTGTACTGTCCATGTAAGACGCACCCACTCCACATACTGAGCTAAGGAATGGCCGACCTCTTGTAGCAGAACAGATGGGCTGAGGGCCCAAGAATAGTGCCACCAGCTCCAAGCCTGGGGATAACTCACCACGTAGAGCTTGCGCCAGATGACAGCCCATTCCCGCAGCGTGGAGGTGAGCTCTTGCACCAGGGGGAGCTCCCCAGGAATCACGGTCTCGTTCTGCCTAAAGAGAATAGACACAGACTCCCTTCACTCTGGGGGGATTGTCGGTGATTTTCCTGATGGACATCATGATCCTCAGAACTCAAAGATGGGGATGGGGCTGGTTGGTCTTGAAACCAGGCAAAATTTGTCCATTTAGGGGAGCTTTGGCAATTTTTATCACATCTAGCATCCAAAAAGAAAGAAAGAGCTTAACACACCACAATTCTCAAAATGAATTGTGTCTACAGTGGAATAGATATGGAATCCAGCCTCTACTTTCTCATTTTTTGTTTTGCTTTGTTTTCTGGTATTTTTTGTTGTAGTTCTTTTTTTTTTGGCTACACCACATAGCTTAGGGGATCTTAGCTCCTGGACCAGGGACTGAACCTGGGCCCTGGCAGTGAAAGTGGTGAATCCTAACCACTGGTTGTTGCTGTTCAGTCACCAATTCACGTCTGACTCTTTGCAACTCATGGACTGCAGCATACCAGGCTTCCCTGTGCTTCACTATCTCCCAGAGTTTGCTCAAACTCACGTTCATTGAGTCAATGATGCCATCCAACCACCTTGTCCTCTGTTGTCCCCTTCTCCTCTTGCCCTTGATCTTTCCCAGCATCAGGGTCTTGGCCAATAAGTCGACTTTTTGCATCAAGTGGCCAAAGTATTGGAGCCACTCAATGAATATTCAATGGACTGCCAGGGAAATCCCTCTATTTCCCCATTTTGGATCTTTACAAGAACTCAAGTACAGTAAGTCCCCTACATACAAACCTTCATGTTGCGAACTTTCAAAGAGTCTAATGTGCATCTGGTTCCAGCAAGGAACCAGCACCTGTGCCGTCAACATCAGGTGTGAAATCACAGTTTGCCCTCCGTCTCTTATTGCTGATCATCCTTCATCTCTAGCATCTCCCTCCTTCCCTCCCTCCTCCAGTCAGTAACTCTCCTTACCTGTTCACTCAATGCCAGCTACTGTACTGGACTACTATACTTTCCAAGGTATTGTATTCTAAGATTAAAAATGCTTTTTAGGTATTATTTGTGTGAAAAATACTATAAACCTATGACAGTACAGTACTATATAGCTGATGGTGTTAGTTGGGTACTTAGGCTAACTCCGTTGGACTTACAAACACACTCCTGGAATGCAACTTGTTCATATGTAGGGGACTTACTATACCAAGCTAGGCTGGCTTCAGCAATTTCCAGGGATGGAAGCCCAAACTGAGTCCTTTCGCTGGTTCTGCCAAGTTGCCATTTTATTAGCAAGGGTGGGCAAGTGGAGGGGTATTTGTGGCACAAGGTCCTGGGGCTTGTAACCTCACACAAGACCTGCTGTGGGAGGGAAGTGGGGCCCTCTTTTACAACAGTGCTTGGTTTACTTCTCATCTGCTGGCTACCTGCACAGAAAACGTACATACACCCAAATCCTCACTTACTCACAGTGGACTTTTAATACAAGGCAGACGTGACATTCATACACATAAATCCTGTCTGGTATTTTATGATTAGCAAAAGGAGAGAGTGGAAGCAATTTAATAAATGGGGATTACTAGTGGAATTTCCAGACATCGATAAGAATATAAGATGCCCCATTAGGTTTGGATTTCAGATGGATTAATTTTTAACTGTAAGTATGTCTCAGGAAATACATGGGATATGAATGTAAATAAAAATTACTTATTACCTGAATTTCAAATTTAACTTGACATTCTGCATTTTACCTGGCAACCCTAGTTATTGGGAACATGCCCTGAACTCTGCCTTTCCTCCAATGTGGCCACGGCTAGTGATCCTGGAGGCTGCCCAGGAATAGTCCATCAGAAAGAAGATTCTCCAGAGACTTCCTTGTGGTCTAGCAGTTAAGAATCTGTCATTTAAAGCAAGGGGTGGGGGTTCGATTCCTGGTCAGGGAACTAGGATTCTACATGTCCCAGAGTGTAAACAAAAATTAAAATAAATAAATAAAACTTGCTTCTGCTTTTTCTTTTTAATTAAAAAAAAAAAAGGGGTGGCGGGGGAAGTTCTCCAGTAGGGGCAGGACATATGGTTTTGAGTCCTGATTCTGTGTGAATTTGGACACATCTCCGTCTCTTATCTATAAAACGATGATGCAGAATTTAGGGCTGAGAATGTTCTCCGTGGCTGTGAGCTAGTATGCCTGTGACCCACTCCTTTTTAATGGCCCTGGAATTCCTGCTCCAGGCTTTCTCTATTCTCTCCTTGATGCTCCTGCTCACTGACTCACTATCAATTAAGTGAATTTTCTCTGCAGAGCACAATCACACATATTAGTTAGTTCATACAATTTTACATCAAGTTCACAACCAGGGACTTCCCTGGTGGCTCAGTGGTTAAGACACTGGGCTTCCACTCCAGGGGGTGCTGGTTTGATCCTTGTTTGTAGAACTGAGATCCCATATCACAGGCCATGAGGTACAGCCAGGAAAGGAAAAAAATAAAGTTCAGGGCCAATGTGGGGCCAGATTTGTTTTCTCTGATTTGCAGAGGGAAAACCCCAGGTGCATGCACACACACAGAGGCATGCATTAGTGAGCAGTTGGTTCAAGAGGAAGCTATAGGCCCTCTATGTTCATTCATTATCTGCCTCCACTGACCCAGGGAAGGATGCAAGGGAGGAGAAAATATCAAAAGAGAAGGCAGAAGGAATGATGCCAGGAAAAGAATTTCTCTTTCATCCAACAAGTGGAATTGATGACTTGAGACAAATAATGAACAAAATGATACCTTACGATTTCATAAAACCTGTAATGATATTGTACCTTTATCACACCTGTTAGGCATTTTTCTACATTAGAACTTACCCGCGGTCTTCCACAGTGGCCTCTTTCAAATGGATGTACGTTTCAGGGAAAATACCCTGCAGAGAGAACAACTTGGGTTATGCAGCCATAAAAATCCCAGTCCAATATACTCTGAGGAAAACATAATTCAAACAGACACATGTACTCCAATGTTCACAGAAGCACTATTTACAATATAGCCAGGACATGGAAGCATCAACAGATGAATGGAGAAAGAAGATGTGGTATACTATGTACACTGGAATATTACTTAGCCATAAAAAAAAACAAATTTGGGTCATTTGCAATGATGTGGGCAGACCTACTGTTTATCATCACACAGAGTGAAGTCAGTCAGAAAAACAAATACATATATTAATGCATATACGTGGAATCTAGAAAAATGGTACAGATGAACCTACTTGCGGGGCGGGAATATAGACATAGATGGAGCAACATGGTGGGGGGTGTGGATTGGCAGAGAAGCATCGACACGTATACACTCTCATGCATCAACCAGATAGCTAGTGGGAACTACTGCATAGCACAGGGAACTCGGCTTGGTTCTCTGTGAGGACCTAGACGGGTAGGATGGGGAGGAGGGTGGGAGGGAAGTTCAAGGGGCAGGGGATATATGCACACATTTAGCTGTCTCATCCTGTTCTAAGGCAGAAAATAATACAACACTGTAAAACAATTATCCTCCAATTGAGAAAAATATCTAAACCCCCTCAGCTCACAATAAAGAGCACTAACAGCAGCAAGTCAGGTAGGGGAGGGCCAAGGACACCAGGGCAACACCTACAGTTTGCAGTCAAGGTGGTAGGGGGTCAGTTACATAGGCTGGCTACCCAAACGAAAGCAGGGCTGAAACACTGAAAACGTATACCTGAATCCTGGGGTTCAGAGAGCTTAAGATAAACACTTCGTAAATGAACAGGCAAACATGTCCAGGGCCAGCTCAGAGCATTTAATAGATCCTAAAATGCCTCCAGATTCTATACAACATGAGGTGCTTTTCTTAAAGGGTTTTGGGTAATTAGTAGATGGAGGGCTCTGTACTTAGCGGTCCATAAAATTATGGGGATTTTCTAGACCCATTCCTCTCAGCTCTTTCACTTAAACAAAATGCATGGAATCAATTAGGCCTGGTTATTTTTACCCTTTTCCAGTCTCATACTGCTCTCCATTCTAAATCCCTAAGAGGCAATTTGATGTCGGTATTAAGACACTGCCTGTGGGAAAACTATGTCTAGAAAGCCCTAAAAGAAACCCTGGAAACTGGTCAGGAGCAATCTGCAGAACTGTAGCCTAGATCTCACCCACAAGAAGCAAGCCATGGATGTGAATCTTCTTAAAACCAAAAGCTTCTGCTGTTCAACTGTATGATATGCTCAAAAATAAGCAGGAACACTGCCATTCAGAAAGGCACCGCTGGTCCCTATTTTACGGTAGTGTTCAGGCCAGACAAGGAGAGGTACTGGACTAACCAGAAAGTTCATTTGGGTTTTTATTTCATCTTATGGAAAAACCTAAATGAACTTTTTGGCCAACCTAATAGAAGAAGCTATTTAACAAGCACCATCGGCTCAGCTTGCTTGTAGCCCTGAGCCTGTTAAAATTGCAGCCACGTGGCCATGCAATGTCAGGGGTAGCTGACCACAAAGCTGGGAGAGGGACAGGTCACGCCCTGGGGACCCAGGTCAGAGATGACTGTGTACTCAGTGATCCTTATTCGTTCAGAGCCAGAAAAATTAGTGCATTTCAACCAGCGTTGGTAGTACATCTAGTTTTGTATGCTATGTTTATCTGAGCAATTCTCTCCTTTCTCCCTTTTAATCCTCTACCAATAAAACAGGAAAACAGCATGAAAATTTGAGACTATGCTGCTCCCAGCATTGGTGATGACAAGGTAGATCCTGCCACTGCCGGAGTCAGAAGCAAAATGGCCATCCTTTCCCTCCCGGCAGGAAGAGCCAAAAAAACATATAAAGATACCTGCCACTCCTCACTTTGAGAAAGGGGCAGACAAGGTGCATGAGTGAGAACGCATAATCCCAATCTTGTTACTGATAAAGACCCAGAATCCACACAGTGACAAGGTAACACTGACCTCTTTCATGACAAGGACAGGATTCAGAGTGATTTCGGAAAACCAATCAGAGTTAAATACTAACAAAAATGCAATGTGTGTGTAATTTTGGGGGGGTTTGATTAATGGGTTTCTGAAGGTCCAGGTCAGTCTTTAGGATGCCGAAGGAACCTTGGGTGCATCTTCCTTCGGCTAGGTGGATGTAAACGTTTTGTTGATCCTTATCTTTGTGGAGAACCAGACTTGCCTACCCAGTGCTCACCTTGAGGACAGGATGCTGAGTGAAATAAGCCAGACCAAGAGGACAAATACTGTCTGACCTCACTTGTATGAAGGTCCTAGAGTAGTCAGATTCATAGAGATGGAAGAGAACTGGGGTTACAAGGACTGGGAGGAGAGAAAAAGGGGGAGCTTATGTTAAGTGCTTATAGAGTTTCAGTTTGGGATAATGAAAAAGTTCTAGAGATGGTGGTGATGGTTTCACAACAATATAACTATACTTAATATCCCTCAACTGTACAATTTTACATGAGTTAAGGGACTTCCCTGGAGGTCCAGCTGTTAAGACTTCACCTTCCAAGGCAGGGGGTGTGGGTTCAATCCCCGGTCGGGGAGCTAAGATCCCACATGCCTGTAGCCAAAAAATTGAAACATAAAACAGAAGCAATATTGTAACAAATTCAATAAAGACTTAAAAAATGGTCCACAGTAAATAAAAGAATTAAAATAACTAATTTTCTGTCAAGTATACTGTACAATAAAATAAAGCTGTTCAGAACTCATAAAAAAGGTGATGCATTGAATAACAATGAACCACTCAAAGTAGCAGTTAATCAGGAGCCATATTTGCAGGTTAAAATGAGATGTGAAACTGTTGGTCCCAAGGAGTATCCTTGCAGATTTTTCAAATCAAGAAGATAAAGGACTGATTAACGGTTTCCTACACCTAAAACCTGATGACTGCTCTCCGAATAACAGGGAGAAATCCAAAATAGAAACATTCGTAATGTAAGTGGCTTGATCTGTGATGGGGCCCTGGGTAGGATCCTTGGGTCAGGAAGATCCCCTGAGGAAAGGAATGGTACCCCACTCCAATATTCTTGCCTGGAGAATTCCATGGACAGAGGAGCCTGGTGGGCTATAGTCCATGGGGTCGCAAAGAGTTGGACATGACTGAGCGACTAACACTAACGCAGGCAGCAATCATAGCAGATAATTTATACTGTGTATGCAGACATGATGATTTTCATATTAAGAGTTATCTATTTTGTTGTATTTCCACTGTTACTTGTAGGCATCATTGTTTCATAGTAGTATTTGTCCACGTGCAGTCATTTAATTGCTCTTGTAAATCTGAGACTATAGGCTTACTCTTTTTTTATTTTTTTGGATATTTGTTTAGTGATTTATTTTGGCTGCACTGGGTCTGGGTTGTAGCACTCAGGATCTTTTGTTGCAGCACAGGGGCTTAGAAGCCCCAAGGCATGTGGAACCTTAGTTCTCTGACCAGGGATGGAACCTGTGTCCCCTGCATTGGGAGAAGTCTTAACTACTCAACCACCAGGGAAGTCCCTGTAGGCATTTTCCTATGCCATTCTGACACACAGAAAGCCAGAACAAACCTAGATAATATGTTTCTGATATCTAGCCTCTCTCCATTTTGTTTTTGCTTTCTCAGGGCAACCTATCCACTAGAGTTAGGGAAAAAAAACTAATGATTTTCTAGATATTACCTTTATCTTTACTTCCACAATCCTGCCAGGATCAATAACCAGTTTCTGCAAATCTCTTGGCTTCTTCCATTTACAAAACCACTAGCTTGTTTTATCACCACTCTAACCGATTAAGTCTGCTTGTAAATAACACCAGAAATTTCCACTGAAACAATAGGCTTTTCAAATAGCTCTTTCTCTAAAGACTGACAAACAAGGAGACAGCATTAGGACAGCATTTCAACTAGGCTGGATTGCTTAATGAAGGGGTGTCAAAGTTGAGCATAATTCATGACAGCTGACTTTGAATTCTCTGTTTTGCCTGGATCTACCAGAAAGATATTTCAACTTATAAGTCAACAAGTAAATGCATGGCCTTTGTCTTATTATTTCACTGAATTACAAAGTTTAATTATCAAGAACTGAGAAAAGCTCTTATTGAAATAATTCTTCTCAAGAGTGAGACTGGAAGTTCAAAAGGGTTTTAAGAAAATGAATACAAAAAATTTAAAAACACATCGAGGCTTTGTCATTTAGATCCTAGTGAAGCATCCCACCAACTTTCCAAAGCAGACAACAGATGGATTCTGGTGTATTAGGACATCATAAGATACCTAAGAGATGCTCCAACAGAGTTTTACAGACTGCAGACACTGAAAGGGAAAACTGTGGTCTGGGGCCTTGTTTCAACAGAATTCACCTGCATCAGTTAAAAATATAAAATTCTGTTTGGTCTTAAAAGTTCATATGATCTTATCTGAGAGTGGATTTTTATGTTTTAAAATGAACTTAAAAAAAGTATTGTTGCTCTTGAAATTTAGAACTTCAAAATTATTCACTCTAATCCTGCTTTGAAAACTAACTCATGCTTATGCTCAGTCATGTCCAACTTTTTGTGACCCCACGGACTATAACCCACCAGGCTCCTCTGTTCATGGGATTCTCCAGGCAAGAATACTGGATGGAGTGTGTTGCCAGGCCCTCCTCCAGGGGATCTTCCTGACCCAGGGATTGAATCCGAGTCTTCTGCGGCTCCTGCATTGGCAGGTAGAATTCTTTATGACTGAGCCACAGGGAAGCCTGAAAAATAACTACCACTTTCATAATTGTGAGTAAAATAAACACTGATAGGGTTCAACCCAAACCAAGAAGCACAAGTGGCTGTAAACCAGGTTCCCTTGTTAAGAAACGTCCTAGAAGAAAGTCTTTTGCTCTGCTCCTAACATGCTTTCATTCACACCAGAACATCTGCTGTCTTGGGTCCTTCGATGAAGGCCCATGGAAACTAAAGTCAGCAAGAGTTTACTCCTTTAATTCAATAATTTATCACTATTTTCACTATACTTAAGTAGAAAATGAAGACCCAGAGGCACAAGCATCTAACTGTGGGCATAAAAATTCAGCATCAGGATTTTAGGGAGGGATAAAAGGACTAAAACTGTGGGAGTAGATAACCGCATTAAAGGCAAACACTCCTTTATTTTGGTAGATTATTAAATTGTCAGAGTTAATAAACTGTGTGTTTGTACATACACATGTGCAAATACTGACTGCTGTTTGCGCATCAACAATATAGAAAGCTTAACTAGGACAGTCATGGTTTTAAACGGCCTATATTTTCGAGAAAGGTGTTTCTCTGGGCCCACACCTTTTTAAATTAATTTTTATTGGAGCAGCATTGCTTTACATGGTGTATTAATTTCTGATGTATAGCAAAGTGAACCAGTGATATGTTTACATATATCCCCTCTTTTATGGATTTCCTTTCCCTTTTGGTTCCTACAGAGCACTGAGTAGAGTTCCCTGTGCCATACAGTCGGTTCTAATTAGTTATCTATTTTATACACAGTAGTGTATGTATGTCAGTTCCAATCTCCCAACCCGGAGCCTTCCTGAGACTGGTGTGCCAGCATCTCTTTTGTTTTGTGCTGTATTTGGCAAGTAAAACCTGTGGGTTTGTGTTTTTTTTCTTTTTATTGAGTTCTTGATCAATTCTGAAATGTTCCTCTCACCCCTCCTAATTCACTCTTTCGGATGGGAACTAACTGTGAAATAGCACGGCCCCATCAACACTGTTCTTTTCAAAAGAAAGTGCTGACAGGCGATGCAGTGCCAGTCTGCAGCGTCACAGAAAAAGTGCTGATGTGACCTGAAATGAACCGAGAGGGTATTCACCTAACTCACGGGTTTTCTTTAGCTTGACTATTAGCAGCTTTGGCACTGGGAAAAGGAACCCACGAGGGTCAGTGTTTTCCAAATTCTTTGCCCATGATGGGGCAGCAACCCAGCACAACTGTCATAAAACATAATTAAAGATACACAAAGTACTGTAAAATAGACACCTAACACAAAAGTTTCCTGAAACATGACTTACCAAAGCATTCCATTTCCTTTCTATTTTTCAGTTTGAGTTGTAAAAAGATGTTGGTTCTAACCCACTCTGTTGATTTCGTGTGAGTTTCAACGGTGGAAAACTAGGACTCGGAGGACTTTCCTGGTGGTCCAGTGGTTAAGACTCTGCATTCCCATTGCAGGGAGCACAGAGTTGAACCCTAGTCAGGGAACTAAGATCCTACATGCCAATGGTGTGGCCTGCTACTACTCTGGTTTTCCATTTTATAAAAAAGGAAAGAGTCACGTGGAAATGGGGAGACCCTGTGGTTCTGGGATTTCAGCACTGGAACTAAAAGATAAACAGAGAAGTCGCCCCTCCTCTGATAAAGAGCAACATCCCTAGATGACCACATCGCTCAGCTCAAGCGACCAGAAAGCCTGCAGAGCCTACCTGGGGTGTCAAATTCACCGCCAGCTTTTATCCTTCAGTTGGCTGGTGGGAAATACAGCCATGAGACTTAGGCTCTTTTACCTGAACAGTGAGGTCAGGCAATTTGCTTCTGAATCTACAGAACAGCCGTCAAAGAGAAGGCAAACTGGGCCCACAGACAGCAGATGGTGGGATCAGATGAGACAATACAAGACTGAGAGACAGTAGATTTCCAAGCAGAACACTGAACCATAAGCCATACCTTTTTAGATTTATTTTGGAGGGTGTATCCTCTGTACCAACCTGTCAGGGTAGAAGAGAAGACAGAATGGAGTACGTTATCTGGGACAACACACAGACACTAGCAACATACATCCTCATAACCCGGGTCTCCTGCATTGCAGGCAGATTCTTCACCGTCTGAGCCACCAGCGAAGCCCATGGTTTGGGTGTGGCCATGGAATCCAGGAGACCTCTAGCAGACAACATGAACATTTTCATTTATTATACAGTACAAATCTAGATTTACTTCAGAGCTGCATTGTCTTGATAACTAAAGGATTTAAAATTCACTTAGAACCAAGCCTCATCACTTTTCCTTTGGAGAAACGACAAAATAAATAACAATATGGAAGACAGCTCAGTCTCTTAGCATCTTAATCCCTTCCAGTCATTCAATAAACACTTTTGCATGAATGAACATGAACTTTCATCTATTTATATACATTCTGTGAGTTACCTTATACTACTAAAATAGACATTTTAAAGTAATTTATATATATTCTCTCCTTCTCGCCCTCTCTCCCAGGATAAGAACCAATATTCTGGAACAATTTTAAATCAGAGTAGCAAATCTTTGTGTGTGTGTGTATATATATATATATATATATATATATACACACACACACCTAAAAACAAACTGAAACAAATAAAACAACATTTTAATCAATTCTTGGCAATGCTGCAATACTCCTCTACATAAAAAGATTTTATGTGTTTGCTTAACAAGGCTTTAAGTCAAGTCTTTAATTTCCTTCTAAAAATTCCAATCAATACACATATTCCTACAGATGTTTTCCCACCTTCTATCTTATGAAAGGAGTATATAATTTAATCTATCCATAAATAGATACTGGATAGTATTTATTGACTACCTAATATAGGTAGTTCACTGAAATAATTTTGTTCATTCCCTATAACCTTGAGGCATCAGGGTGGTTATTCTGCCTAAATAAACCTTGTTGTCAGTGGTCCAGATGTATAAAGGAGCCATAAACACATAATGAGTACATGCAAGCTATAATAGAAACTTCAAGCATGCTGTTTCTGGACAAAATTATAATTGGAAAACACAGGCACTCCAATGTTCATAGCAGCACTACTTACAATAGCCAAGATGTGGAAACAACCTAAATATCCATTGACAAATGAATGGATAAAGAAAATGTGGTTCATATACAGAACAGAATACTACTCAGCCATAAAGCAGCAATGGATGGACCTAGAGATTATTAAACTATGTGAAGTCAGAAATAACATAGGATATTATGCTGTGGACTGGTATCTCTAATTAGGAGTGGTGCTCCCTGTTCAGATATGTTTTTGTCAATCATGGGCTTTGATGCAAATCTATAGCCAGTCCACAGCATAATACCCCATTCTAACCAGTTAAAAATAGGAAAATCCTTAACATTTTTGAATGCTGATAATTTAAAATTTGTGAAAATGTTAATAACTCTATGCTTCAAGAAAGTAAATTCAGCTCCCCAATATATCCAAAATAGTTTGTGTCCAGTGTTGGATGATTTTATATAGAACAAATTATAGAACAGTTCTATTAGCAGATGCATGAAATTAAAAAAAGAATTTTTTTTGAAGTGTAGTTGGTTTTCAACGTTGTGTTAATTTCTGGTGTACAACAAAGTGATGTAGTTATGTATACATTTATATATGTGTACGTGTATATATATGTTCTTTCTAATATTATTTTCCATTATAGTTTATTATAGGATATTGACTATACTTACAATAGCCAAGACATGGAAACAAGACTTTAGTCTCTTCCAAGCAGTTTTCATCTCTTTATGTCTTATAAACCCAAGATGTTGTACCACACACTGGGTTCACTTTCAGAGGGGAACTTACCAATAAGTTTGTAAACAGTGTTTTTACACAGCTATCCATCACAGAATTAGGCTTCTGAAACCTGTCATTTTTGAAAATTTTTTTTCTTTTAAACTTCCTAAGTCTTCTCTAGGAAATGGCAACCCACTCTAGTACTCTTGCCTGAAAAATCCCATGGACAGAGGAGGCTGGCAGGCTACATTCCATGCGATCACAAAGAGTCGGACATGACATAGTGACAACAGCAACAAAGTCTTCCCTACAACTGTGGTATGTGTACAACTCCCTCGAAAGGCTCAAGATCACCATGCTTAATTCTACAAAAGTGAACACTAACATTCCATGGCATTGGGTACTGATAAGAACACTGTTTCTGGAGTTTTCATCATACACGCTGAGGACTTTATAAATTCAGCTGCTAATAAATCCAAGGGACATGGTAATAATCCAAGGGTACATTTGCTCATTTCCACATTACAAACCAGAGTTGTGATACAAGCAAGAACATGAATTTCCAATTAATGTCAACACATAAAGCAAGATAATTACAGTTAAATACAGTACACTACTGGCCTATTGAAAGCATTATCAACAAGCAGCCATAATCAATGAGTTGTGTGAAATGGGTGGAATCTCAGTTGCTGTCTTAAATTAAAAAAAATAAAGGGAATGCTGGAGGGATGGTAAGTCCAGAGGATTAGGTGAAATGACAATCTCACTTTTATTTTAGGTGAAATGACAATCCCAAAAAGTAAGCTTCTGGCAACCATGGGGAACTTCAAAAGTGATTCTATGCATTCTATGCAGGGACTTCCTTGGCAGTACAATGGTTAAGACTCCACGCTTTCACTGATGAGGCCTGGATTCAATCCCTGGTCGGGGAACTAAGATCCTACAAGCCACAGTGCAGCCAAAAAAAAAAAAAAGTGATTCTCTGAGAAAGGATGATCTGTTTGAGAAAAGAGTCATTTCTATTTTCCTGGGGCTGACCCAATCTAGAATAAAACTGTCCCCTTCAATTTAAAAATATCAGAGAGTCCCTAATTCCATTGTCAAAGTCACTTATTTAAGCTGGTTTCTCAGATAATCTCCATCGGCCAAGATTCCATCATCACTTGCTCCATTTCGCGTCAAATATCCAAATGCATCTCGGGCCACTGCCCACTTTGTGGCTCCCATAGGACAGGTCCCTTACTCAGTTCTTCATCCCCTCTACATACAAGCATTCAATAAATATTTATTAAGCACTAGTTTAAATACCATGGTGTAGTGGAGAACGAGAGTTATTACAAAGATTATACTCTAATATAAAATATGATATATATGATGATCTCAGAGGATGACAGAGCTAGGTAAAAGCATTCAAGGAGAGCACATGGCAGAAAATAATTAGCAACATGGGACATGATAAAATGAAATGAACTACAGCTATACACAACATTATGGGTGAACCTAGAAGACATTATGCAGAATGAAAGAAACTAAACAAAACGGACATGCATAATTCCATTTACATAAAGCTGAAGGGCAGACAAACTAATCAATCATGGTGATCTAAATTAGAACAGTTTTCTTTTTTTTTTTTGAAAAGGGGAATTGCACAGAAGAAGGTGACAGAACTTTCAGGAGCATGGAGAATGCTCTGTATCTTGACTGGAGTATTAGGCATATATTGTGCACTCAATTTGTTTTAATTACTTGAACTGTACCTAAGATGAGTGTATTTCAAATGTATATACATTTCACTGCAATTTCTAAAAAAAACATTTAAAAATGTAAACTTTTCAAAGGAACAAAAAGCTATGAACAAAGCTAGTGGCAGTGATGGAATTCCAGTTGATCTATTTCAAATCTTAAAAGATGATGCTGTAAAGGGCTGCACTTAATATGCCAGCAAATCTGAAAAATGCAGAAGCAGCCACAGGACTAGAAAAGGTCAGTTTTCATTCCAATCCCAAAGAAAGGCAATGACAAAGAATGTCCAAACTACCACACAATTGCACTCATCTCACAAGCTAGGCTAAGTGATGCTCAAAATTCTCCAAGCCAGGCTTCAACAATATGTGAACCGTGAACTTCCAGATATTCAAACTGGATTTAGAAAAGGCAGAGGAACCAGAGGTCAAATTGCCAACATCCACTGGATCATCAAAAAAGGAAGAGAGTTCCAGAAAAACAACTACTTCTGCTTTATTGACTATGCCAAAGCCTTTGACTGTGTGGATCACAACAAACTGTGGAAAATTCTTAATGAGATGGGAATGCCAGACCATCTTACCTGCCTCCTGAGAAATCTGTATTAAGGTCAAGAAGCAACGGTTAGAAACGGACATGGAGCAACGGACTGGTTCCAAACTGGGAAAGGAGTACGTCAAGGATATATAATGTCACCCTGCTTATAACTTCTAGGCAGAGAAGAAGTGCGAAATGCTGGGTTCGATGAAGCACAAGCTGGAATCAAGATTGCCAGGAGAAATATCAATAACCTCAGATATGCAGATGACACCACCTTTTTGGCAGAAAGCAAAGAAGAATTAAACAGCCTTCTGATAAAAGTAAAAGAGGAGAGTGAAAAAGTTGGATTAAAACTCAACATTCAGAAAACTAAGATCACGGCATCCGATCCCATCATTTAATGGCAAACAGATAGGGAAAAAGTGACAGACTTCATTTTTCTGGGCTCCAAAATCACTGTAGATGGTGATTGCAGCCATGAAATTAAAAGATGTTTGCTCCTTGGAAGAAACGCGATGACCACCTAGATAGCATACTAAAAAGCAGAGACATTACTTTGCTGACATAGGTCCATCTAGTCAAAGCTATGGCTTTCCAGTAGTCATGTATGGATGTCAAAGAGTTGGTCTATAAAGAAAGCTGAGCACTGAAGAATTGATGCTTTTGAGCTGTGGTGTTGGAGAAGACTCTTGAGAGTCCCTTGGACTGCAAGGAGATCCTACCAGTCAATCCGAAAGGAAATCAGCCCTGAATATTCATTGGAAGGGCTGATACTGAATCTGAAACTCTAAAACTTTAGCCACCTGATGCAAAGATCTGACTCCTTGGAAAAGACCCTGATGCTAGGAAAGATTGAAGGCAGGAGGAGAAGGGGACAACAGAGGATGAGATGGTTGGATGGTATCACCAACTAGATTGACATGAGTTTGAGCAAGCTCCAGAAGCTGGTGATGGACAGGGAAGCCTGGCTTGCTGAGTCCATGGGGTTGCAAAGAGTGGAACATGTGATCAAAGGAACATTACAAAGTATCAGCCTCAAAGTGAAACAGAATTCAACAATAAAGGTATTGCTCAAGTATTACTAATATCTTTGTTGGAAAGTATCTTGAAACCAGTTTCAATCACATGTGAAAAATCAGAGTTTTTACTCCAATTTCTCCATTGTTTTTACTTTGTATTGTGTCTCTCCAATGACACTGTTCATCTTCCTTGTTTGGGACTCCAAAACTGATTCTGAACGAGTACTGCTATTTCCCAAAATCCAATCCCAGACTGGAGATTCATTTACTCACTCAACAAAAAGATGCTTAGGAGAGCAAGACCTATATCATCTTGGTCATGCTTGGTCTCATTTTTTTAAAGGGAAGAGAAAAACAAACATGTGAACACACAAGGATATGAAAGAAGTCACTTCATAAAGAGCCAAAAGTTATTAGGGAAAGAGTGACAAAGTACCCTAACATTAACTGCCACACTATTCAAACAGCCAAGACATGTAAGCAATCTAAGTGTCTATCAACAAATGTATGGATAAAGATGATGTGGTTTATACACACAGTGGAACATTACTCAGCCATAATAAAGAATGAAGTAAAGCCACTTGTAGCAAGATGGGTGGACCCAGAGATCACACTGAGTGAAGTCAGAGAAAGATAAATATATGACATTACTTATAAATGGTATTAGTCGATCAATTGTATCTGACTCTTTGCAACACTATAGACTGTAGCCTGCCAGGCTCCTCTACCCACAGGATTCTCCAGGCAAGAATACTGAAGTAGGTGGTCATTCCCTTCTCCAGTGTATCTTCCTGACTCAGGGATCAAACCTGGGTCTCCAGCACTGCAGATAGATTCTTTATGGTCTGAGTCACCAGGAAATCCCAAATATACATGTGGAGTCTAAAAAATGATGCAAATGAACTTATTTACAAAAACAGAAAAGACTCACAGATTTAGAAAACAAATTTATGTTTACCAAAGGGGAAAGGTAGGAAGGAGGGATAAGTTAGTAGGAGTTGGGGTTAACATTACACACTACTACACATAAAATAGATAACAAACAAGGACCTATAGTCTAGCCCAGGGGACTACAGTCAATATTTTATAATAACCTAAAAATGGAAAAGAATGTGAAAAACAATAAATATATATGTATATTTTTTTTAACTGAATCACTTTGCTGTACATTTGAAGCTAACACAACACTGTAAATCAACTATACTTCAATTTAAACCAAAAAAAGTGACAAGTGGAGGTGGGTTACTTCAGCATGCATGAACAGAAAATTCTCTCTGCTGAGGATTCACATTGCTAATGTGGTCCTTCATTTATTATACATAAAACACTTATTCAACCCTAGCATGCCAGACACTGTCTTCAAGGAGGAAGGAAACAGACTGTAAACAAATCATGAAATACAAAAGGTCCTTTAATGGTAATGCTTGGAGACACTTGGCGCACAAAGGCAGGGTTATGAATATGCTGAAGGCAATTACTGACACAGAAGATTTTTTTTTTGAACCATAAAAGCATCATTTACATGTGTAACGCATGAAGCATTTTGTAAAATCTCTCATTTTGCGGTCCCAGAATAAATGTTTCCTCTCTGCTCCCTCCATCAATAAATTATTTTTATTGTGGTAAAATATACATGAGTTTTTAACATTTTAACTATTTGAAAGTACACAGTTCATTGGCATTAAGTACATTTGTACTGTTGTACAATCATAATTTTTGACCTTCCCAAGAATTAAAGGCAAGCAAGAGATAGAGAGCCATGGTTTCTATGCACCTTCTTGGGGCAGCGTAGCCCGCCAGGCTCCTCTGTCTGTGGGATTCTCCAGGCAAGAATACTGGAGTGGGTTGCCATTCCCTTCTCTAGGGGATCTTCCCAATCCAGGGATCAAACCCTCGTCTCCTGCATTGCAGGCAGATTCTTTTCCTCTGAGCCACCAGGGAAGCCCAAAGCCTGGCTGGTCAGGAGTGGGATTCGAACCCACACCTTCAGAGGATTCTGCAACCTGAAGGCAGGTCTGTGCCTTACACGGCTAGGCCATTCTGATGGAGGAAGAGCCAGGGCTAAACCCTGTTGGTTTTTGTTTATGTGTCACTGGCCTGGTAGCTCGCTGGGTAAAGCAGAGTTAATTAGGCCAAGGTCGAAGGTTCCATTCCCTGCGGGCCAGGTGAGCCTGTCAGGTTTCCATGGCCATGGCCTGACCTCCCATTCCCAGTGAGCATCCCTCAGAGACAAGACTGAGGTCCCTCCCTAGAGGGAAGCTGGGACGGGAGCCAAACCTCTACTGGACTCAGGTGCTACATCTTTGTCTGAAGGTAGCACAGAGCCACTGGGGCTCAGGAAGTCCACTTTCTGAATGCAAGGACCATCTCAGTGGGGCTTTTGAAACTAAGTTCAAAGGCAGACAGCAAAAGGATGCAAAGAGAGTCAGAGGCAATTCTATTCTTTTGTATCATTTTGTGAGACAATCAGTCATCCAGGTTAATAATCTGAGCTCAATTTTGTGCCTTTGAGTCAGGCATGTGCAGAAACTGCTGGGAAGTCTGAGATCCAAAGAACTGAGTTCACAGAAATTGAACACCCTCACCTCGACAAAGGAAACACAGGCAAGGAACTGAAAAGGTTGTCCAGAGTCAAGCAGTGACTTACTGGCTAACATGAGGATCTGAACATGGGCTTCCCAGGGCACACTTCATAGCTCAGGGCCCCCTCACCACTCCCGGCGGGGGCACAGCTTGGCCACAGAATCCTCTCACTATAAACCCCAAAGACACAAGCACAGCAAGTCAGCGGGGAAGAAAGATGGCAGTTTCCATCTTTTGTTTCTTGAATGAACAAAAAAGAGTCATGTCTCTGTGGTACCTGGAACACAGCAGACACTCAATACATTTTGGGTGAATATATTGATGAGAAAGAAAACTCCTAGAGCTAATGGCCATGGACGAAACAGACTGACGGAATCTGCTCCTCTGGGGCAAGACTGACTGCAAGGTCAGAGACATCGTTCTCTTCTCTCCAAGATCCCGTACCCAGTGGCAGAGCAGGGTGGGGTCGGGGCACCTGCCTGGGAGGCCAGGGACAGAAGAAACACCACTTCTTCCGTGAAAGACTCATTGAAACCCAAAAGCCTAGGTCTCTATCCTGGTTCTGTGCTCACCAGCACTGCCAGACTCCCATTGGTCAACTATTCATTTCAAGGTAGGAAGGCTTTGATCTCTCAAACATCCTTCCACCAAGACATTCCTTTCTCCTCCCCTCGTAAAATCTAATTCCACAGCTAACAGAGGTTTGCTCTGGTTGCCCACAAGTCATGGTGATGACACGACTTCTTTCCAACAGCACACACCTCCTCAGACTGATGGAGGGACCTGGTCCAGGCGGTGGACCCACAGGAGGAGCAGATTCAAGTTACAGCCTACAGACTGGAGAGGTGACATACACAAATGTCTCCTGCAAAACTGGGAACTCTCTCTGTAACTCACAGACACTCTGAAGCTCAATGAGATGAAGGGACAAGATATCCTCCAGTCTGATCAACCTCTTGACTTTGGTTTGCCCTTTCCCTTTCAATATGCTAGATGTGGCCTTTTCTTTGTTTTCTAAAGCAAAGTAATCCCGACAGTTGTTTTGTCCTTCTGGCTCCTGGCACTAATTTCACTCTTCTGTGGTGAGATTTTCTCTAATTTACCCAGCCAGTTCAAACAAGCTGAAATAAATGGATGCCACATGCAGTTTCCTCTGCAGCAGCAATGAATTTGCTGGAACTTTCTCGTAGATTGATTTTGTCATCATCAGCACCAATATTTGCAAATTGGAAGAGAAAGGAATACAGGCTTATGAATGAGGAATCATTTCATCAAATGGGATATATTGAAGGCCTGCTTTTACAAGGAACAATGCTAGGTTCTGGGGGTGGGGGATGTGGATTCAGGACTCCAGTAACACCCACACCTGATCTGGAAGAATTTCTAATCTAATTATTAGTAGAATAGAACAAGAGAGGTGAGGGTGAAGTCATAATAAACTTTTATGTCTACTTAACCAGGATTTCTGGAATTTCAGTGCAGTCTTTTTTTTTTTTTAACTGGAGGATAATTGCTTTACGATGTGTCAGTTTATGCTACAGA
The DNA here is from genome assembly GCA_007570785.1 of Antilocapra americana. Lineage (NCBI taxonomy): Eukaryota > Metazoa > Chordata > Mammalia > Artiodactyla > Antilocapridae > Antilocapra > Antilocapra americana. The sequence goes on from ML661897.1 coordinate 26,959,601, forward strand.
ACAACATCAATCAGCTATGTGTATACATATATCCCCTCCCTCTTGAGCCTCCCTCCCACCCCACCCCTCACTGCATCCCTCTAGGTTATCACAGAGCACTGAGCTAAGCTCCCTGTGCTATAGGGCAGGTTCCCACTAGTTAGTTATTTTACACATGGGAGTGTATATATGTCGGTGTTACTCTCCCAGTTTATCCCACCCTCCCCTCAGGCCCCATGTCCCCGTCTCTATTCCTTCCCTACAAATAGGTTCATCAGGACCAGTTTTCTAGATTCCATATATATATGTTAATATACAATACATGTTTTTCTCTAACTTACTTCATTCTGTATGACAGACTCTAAGTCCACCCACATCTCTGCAAATGTCACAATTTTGTCCCTTTTATGGCTGAGTAATATTACATTCTATACGCATACCACAACTTCCTTATCCATCCGTCAATGGAAAAAAATTCTGGAATTTCAGTGCAGACTACTTTTTCAATGAAACCACCACTTCTCCTGAGAAGGACATTGGGATGAGAGGTGAGAGATGAAGGCTGCCTTCATTTCTGAAGGGGACCAGAGGCTCCAGTAAGACAGGAACCTGATCCTGGGCAGAGGCATTGGAAATATGTGAGCCTTCGCACAGAGGACAAGTTAGGTGATGTGAGGAAAGCCCTCCAGTGTGACCCAGTGCTGAATCTAAGATCCCTTCAGCCTGATCTTCTAGAAACCAGCTCTAAATGGAATGCCTCCTAAAAATGAACAAGCAAGGCTACAATGTTGTGAACCACGGGTCCCCACTTTGTGGACCGAGAGCCAGGGGTGAAAAAACACTACCAAGGGTGTGAAAAGACCGACACTGCAGAGTTGGAACCCAAGACTGGTGACAACATTGAGTCCTGGTGTGATGTCCCTGGCAGTCCAGTGCTAAGAAGGCACCTGCCGATTCAGCGTACACAGGTTCAATCCCTGGTCAGGGAAGATCCCACAAGCCACAGAACAACTAAGCCCATGAGCCACAACTACTAGGACTGTACTCTATAATAAGAGAAACCACTGCAATGAGAAACCCATGCCACGCAACAAAGAGCTGCCTCTGCTTGCCGCAACTAGAGAAAACTTGTGAGCAGCAATGAAGACCTAGTGCAACCATAATAATTGATTTTTTTTTTAAAGTCCTGGTGGTAAAACATCAGAAGAGCTGAAATACAAGCCACGTGGGACGTTCCCAGAGTGTTAGCGCTAAAGGTGGCTGAATCTGATCCATGTGCCCTCCTTACTAACTCGGGCGGGAGGGCACAGCCCAGGACCTGAGCCATACATCCTCAAACACACAGAGAGGGAGAGAATGCCACAGGCTGGTGGGTGTCAGAGACCCCTGCAGAGACCTCTCTGCTTGTCTGGTCCTTCCTGACCCACCTGCCACACCTGAGGGGCTTGGACACACCGTCAATGACGACTGCCCACCACCTCAGTCACTCTTCCCCAGGGTGTGTGGGCTGCAGGAGGGGGACCAATCTCTCTGGATGTAGGGGGAGACGATTCTGCTAGGTTCCCGAAGAACACACATGCCTACCCACTTGGAGGAAGAAGCCAGCTGCTGAAAACAGGCCTGGGAGGAGGGGTGTGGAGGGCTGATGAGCACCCTGCATCGAGGGTGAAGTGGGTTCAAGCACACAGCAAACTCAGGGGGCAGGCAGGAGACCACTGGCCAGAGGGACAAGTTTGCGTGGAAGAGCCACAGAGGGAGAGAAGTCCAGAAAGAGCTCACCTTGATACATTTGGGGTGGTGGGCAATTCATCTGACTGTCATTCACATAGCAAAAGAACCTCATCCTCTGTGGAAAATTGTACCTTATGTTCAAAACAGAAATGCCATTTTCCCAAAGGTCTCGGAATGTGGAAAGAATGTTCTTCTTTGGATTCCAGGGGCTCCTGGCGGGAATGAGACCTCCATCATTTCACAGCTTTGTGAATGTCTTCAATGTCTTGATACTCACATTTAGTGAACAGGCATCAGTAACTCTGATCTCCCAGGATTGTCAGAACTGAGATGCAGTGTATGAAAGCCCTTCACTCAATGCCTGGCATGTAGAGGAATGGAAAACGCCAAAGCTGGAGCAGTGAGGACCCAAGGACATAATAGAAGGATCTACTTCTTCACTTAGGGCCACCAGTTGCTTCCTATGCTAATGACTATAGGGGACTATATATGGGGTTTTCATTCACTTGATTTCTGAGGCATGTGTCTGTGCTCCCTGGAAGGAGCAGAATCTAAGTTATTAAATTACTGGCATCTGATCCCTGAGTTAAGAAGGTCCCCTGGAGAAGGAAACGGCAACTCACTCCAATATTCTTGCCTGGGGAATCCCATGGACAGAGGAGCCTGGTGGGCTATGGTCCATGGGGTTGCAAAAAGTCAGACAGGACTGAGCACTTATCAGCAACAATACAGATGCTGGAATCATGCAGCGGGAAGCTTCACCCTGAGGGCTGATAAGAATGCATACTTTTATTCTCCAAGAGAATAATTCCCTTCTCCAAGAAAAGAGTAGAAAACATGACTTAAGGGAAAGAACAAGAAAAAGTAGGAGAAATAACTTGGGTGATAGGAAAACCATATGACAAGTGGCTAGAATAACCAAACAACATGGTGCTGAATACCCAGGGCCTGAGCAGAGACTGAATACAGCCCCAAAGGAACTCAAAGGTCCCCAGATTAGGTGACTCTAAGACCTGCTGGAACACTCAGTGAATCTGCCAGGAAGACATTCAAAGAAGAAAAAGTCTCCCGACCCATATCCTTTAATTCCAATGATAGTAACAGATACTTAGTCCTGAATGGTGAAAACTAAACAAGCATTCAAAGTTAGGAATTTAGTGTTCATTGCTTCTGCCACTTAGAAGATGAACTAAATTGCTAGGTACAGCTATTTTAAAATCTCCTTGGCAATACTGAAAAGTGAAAGTGTTAGTCACTCAGTTGTGTTCAACTCTTCTGCGACCCCACAGACTGTATCCTGCTAGGCTCCTCTGTCCATGGAACTCTCCAAGCAAGAATACTGGAGTGGGTAGCCATTCCCTCATCCAGAGAATCTTCTCGACCCAGGGGTAGAACGCAGGTCTCCTACATTGCAGATGGATTCTTTACTGTCTGAGCCATATTACTCAGCCATAAAAAGGAACAAAATGGGATGCTTTGTAGAGATGTGGATGGACCTAGACTCTGTCATACATCGTGAAGTAAAACAAATACCATATATTAATGCATATACGTGGAGTCTAGAAAAATGATACAGACAAACCGATCTGCAGTGCAGGAATAGACACGCAGGTAGACGGACATGGGGGGTGGGGTGGGATGGACTGGGACAGTAGCACTGCCATATACACATACTGCCATGTGCTGCTGTATAGCACAGGGAGCTCAGTTCCTTGCTCTGTGATGACCTACGGGGGTGGGATGGGGGGTGAGGGAGGCTCCAGAGCAAGAGGATATAAGGATGCATATGGCTGCTTCACTTCGTTGTACAGCAGATACTGACACAACAGTGTAAAGCAACTATACCCCAGTTAAAAGGAAATAAAGTCTACTTCTATTGTCAAAGACAAATGCACACACACTTAACACTCTTGTTCAAAAGATAATCATTGAGGATGCCTATACAGAATAGAAGGGTTAGGCGAATAATCTGTGACGAGATTATTCTGTCTTGCCTTGTCCATCCCTATTTGTAGCCTGAGTTATACATGGAGGAGGCCATGAAAAGAACTGATGTTCTCCTGCTATTGCTAGGTACAGTTAATACTACTTTGGGGCACATAAGTTTTATAGGTACTGTGGTTTCCACTCTTATAACACTTCTATTTTTTTTTAAATTTTTTATTTTGTATGGGGTATAGCCAATTAACTTTGTTGTGATAGTTTCAGGTGGACAGCAAGGGGACTCAGCCATGCATATACATGTATCCAGGCTATCACATAACATTGAGCAGAGCTCCCTGTGCTACACAGTAGGTTCTTGTTGGTTATCTATTTTTAATAAAGCAGTGTGTACATGTTTGTCTCAAACTCCCTAACTTTCCCCTCATCCTTACCCCCAGCAGCCATAAGTCTATTTTCTAAGTCTGTGAGTCTCTTTCTGTTTTGTGCTGTAACATCCCTTTCTATGGAACGATTTGCCTCCATGGGTTGAATAAAATGGGGGTGGCTCTAGTAGAGAGTTAAAATTTATGATGCTTAAGCCTCCTTACATGCTTTTAAAGGTCATAAATTACTTATATTACCATGAGCAAAGCAGAAACACCTATTTACTTCTCTCTCCAGATAAAAGCAAGAGAACTACCTAATGCCAATTTGCCCTCAATCAATTTTGAACTTTCCTCTAGGCCTTTTTCTTTCCATGAATACTTCACAAAGTCTTACCCAGACCCACGATGGTCTGATGTGCTGTATGGGATGATGGGGATGAGACACCAAAGGTACTTTTTGATAAACACTGCAATCAGAAGTGTGAATGGTTGTGCCTGAGATGCAAAGAACCTATTCATCACTTTGCCTCCTTCTCGACCCCTAGGTCCCACCAAGATCCCCTGGAGACCAAAATTTATGGGACACCCAAGCTCCCAAGAACCTTCCTCCAGAACATTCCCAATACACTTCTGCTCTCAGGCCGAGCTTGCCTGTTTCAGTATATGGGTAGCTGCCCAAATGGGCCAATACCAAGTACCAGTTCATGATGAAGTAACCCAAAGGCAGCTCCACTCAGAAAGGGTTCTGGGGCTTCCCTGGTGGCTCGGTGGTAAAGAATCTACCACCTATCAACACAGAAGACACAGGGTTGATCCCTGATCCAGGAGGGTCCCACATTATGCAAAGCAATTAAGCCTGGGCACCACAACTACTGAGCCTGTGCTCTAGAGCCCGGGAACTGCAACCACTGAAGCTCTAATACCCTAGAGAGCCAATGCGCCACAGCAAGAGAAGCCACCACAGTGAGAAGCCCGAGCACCACAACGAGAGTAGCCCCTGCTCACCACAACTTTAAAAGAAGCCCGAACAGCAGTGAAGGCCCAGCATAGCCAAAAATAAATAAAAATTTTTAAAAATAAAAAGGTCCTCACCCTGATCCTATATGCCAAGAACGTAAGTTTTCAAGATGGCATTTTAGAAGTATGCTTGAATATCTCTCAAAAGGAAAAGGAAGAGAAGGCATTCTCTTTTAGATAAGAAGAAACCTGAGGTAAGGGAGGTATAAATTGAGAGATTGGGACTGCAATATACACACTAGCATATATAAAACAGATAACTAATAAGGACATACTATACAGCATAGGGAACTCTACTCAATATTCTGTAATGACCTACATGGGAAACGAATCTAAAAAGAATGGGTATTTATTAATATATACTGATTCACTTTGCTGTACAGCAGAAACTAACATTGGAAATCAACTATATTCCAATAAAAACATAAAAAGATGAAACCTGAGATGAGACTTTTCACCAACTCTACTTTTTAATTAGTTTTTCTTGTAAACACTCTCCTACTGCCAAACATCTATGGAAAAACACATCTCGGGAACACGTGTCCCCAGGAGTAGTAGCTGACCAGGTGGCTTTAAGGTGAAGGTCAAACAGATGCGGGAAATGACCGGCACACTCATCAAAACACCATGGGGTCTATTTTGTGTTCAACGCTGGAAGCAAAATGTTTGCACGCAATCCTTGTTGTAAAACCCAAGCTGTTGGGCACACTGCCATTCACGTTGGAGAAAGGTGATTGTTTTTCTTAAATGGTAGGGCTATGGATTCTGAATGACAATAAGTTCCCATTACTGTGACTAAAAGGGTAACAAAAATAAATGAAATGTACAAATACATTGAATGCTTTATTTCAGCTTATACCCAGTAAACTTTTATACACACTGTTAAGGACTGATTTTTTAAATCAAATTTGATTTTTCTCTCATTTGTTTTATAATCATTGGCCATGACTGGACAAACAGAGAAGGAACTGAGATAGAGAAAGGAGTGAACAGAAAAAAGGAACAATAAAGGGATGACAAGACTACCAGGCTGACTTACAGGACAGGAGGAGGTGATGATACAAATTTTCAAATCAGAAGTTCTGAAAGATTTTGGTAAGACCTGACTGTATCATTGGAGAGGTTTTTTTAAAGTTTTAGGGAAGAATGGTTGATTTACAATGTTGTATTCATTTCTGCTATACAAAGCTATACACTATATACTTTTTCATATTCTTTTCCATTATAGTTTATCAAAGGATAGTAAATATAATTTCCTACCCTATACAGTAAGACATTGTTGTTTATCCTTTCTATACACACTAGTTGGCATCTACTAATCCCAAACTCAAAATCCTTCCTCCCCAACTCCCCTCCTTTGCCAAGCACAAGTCTGTTCACTATATTTGTGAGTCTGTTTTTGTTTCTTAGGTTCATTTGTGTCATATTTTAAATTACACATATAAATAATTTTCTATGGTATTTGTCTTTCTCTGACTTATTTCATTTAAAATAATTTCCAGGTCCATCCAAGTTGCTATAAAAAACATTTCATTCTTTTTTCTGGCTGAGTACTATTCCATTGTATATATGTACCACATCTTCTTTATCCACTCATCTGTCAATGGACATGTAGGTTGTTTCCATGTCTTGGCTACTGTGAACAGTGCTGCTATGAACACAGGGGTGCGAGTATCTTTTTGAATTATAGTTTTGCCCCAATGCATGCCCAGGAATGGGATTGCTGCATCATATGGCAACTCTATTTTTGTTTTTATTGAGGAACCTCCATACTTTTTTCCATAGTGGCTGTACCAGTTTACATTTCCACCAACAGTGTGGGAAGGTTCCCTTTTCCAATGGAGGGTTCTTAATTCCACTTTCCAGAAAGACACTGTTTAGGCTGCTTCTTAGAAAAAACTCTTGCAATGAACTCTCTTCTTTTTTATGCCTGTTAAAAAGTTTTGTCAGCTCTGGAGCCAGTACCATGCAACTTTATCTACCTGTCATAATACTGTACTCTGTGCTTACTCACAAAAGCCTGCTTTAAAAAAATGAGACTCACAAGCTGTATATAGCCCAAGTCATAATCCATTTCTATTCTTTTTCATATCATACAGTATTGATTCTTGATTAAGGTGCATTTCAAAACTGGGCTCATTCCACACAGAAGACATAGCACAGGTATATTGAGAACCTCCTGATATACACACAAATGCTCCTTTTTATTTCATCTTTTCAGAACTGCCCATTTCCTCTGGTTCTAACCCAATCATTTGGGCTCTCTTCTAGGTCTTTACAAATTACACTGAAACATGCAAGACAGCAAAAGGAACGCAGATGTATAGAATAGACTCGTGGACTCTGTTGATGAGGGAAAGGGTGGGATGATATGGGAGAATGGCATTGAAACATGTTAATTATCATATGTCTAATCAATTGCCAGCCCAGGATTGATTCTCGGGGCTGGTGCATCGAGATTTCCCGGGGGGGAGGGAGGAGGGAGGGGGGAGGGAGGGGTTTCTGGAGGGGGAGCATATGTTAACCCATGGTGATATCATGACATTGTATGGCAAAAACAATAAAAGGGAGGAAAAAAAAAAGATGAAAAAAAAAAAACTTTACTTTATGCCTGCCTCTGTAGAGCTTGGAAGGCCTCTTATCTCATTGTGTTATTTCCAACAGGAACCACATTTGTTCTGTTTACCCCCGGAAACCACTGTTTACACCAGTCACCCTCTCTCTCGAGCTTGTGAGTGGTTTATGGAGCTGAAAACAAGTAACTAATGGATATGAAGCAAAGGCAGGAGACTAATACCGACTGATGGAACGGCAGACCCTGGGCAAGCAATCCCTTGTAACTGGACTTTGGTTAATTTCAGGAGAGGAGGGCTTCATGGCTGGAGGGATGCAGAAACCTGACTTTTTAAGTCACTTTGGTTTAATCACTTTCAATTCAAAGAGTGACCCTATTTTAGGTGAAGTGACCATGACATAAAGAGAGTTCAAATGTATTGCCCAGGGACAGCTAAACCTAGATAAGGCAGAAACAAAACCATCCAATCTAAAGTGGTCCTGTGTACACATTGCTTTATTTAAAATGGATAACCAACAAGGACCTGCTGTATAGCACAGGGAACTCTGATCAATGATATCTGGCAGCCTGGATGGGAGGGGAGTTGAGGGGAGAGTGGATACATGTATATATGGTTGGCTGAGTCCCTTTGCGTTCACCTGAAATAATCACAACATTGCTGATCAGCTATAATCCAATAAAAAACTATTTTTTTTTTAAGTGGTCCTTCTCTCCCTCTTCACCACCCTCACTTATCTCTCTGGTCTATGTAACACTATCCTTTTCTCCCCATAGCACTTACAAGAATCTGAATGTTCTTATTCTCATATTTTGTTCACTTGTCTTATCCATCCCTTGAATGAAAACCCTAAGAGAGCAGAGACCTGGCCATTTTACCACTTAGGTAACAGTGCTGTATCATCTCTTGTGCTCAATAAATGTTGTTGGCACATAAGAGCATAATCCTTGCTCAGTGAGTCCTGTTGAATGAACAGATGACCACAGCTGAAATCTCTCCTGGGTCTCAATAATTTCTCAGTGTGCTCATGGATCCAGGGTAGGAAAGGACACTCAGATGGAAAACAGTGGTCTCACTGACAAATCTTTTGTCTGCATAAAGAAGTGAAAACAAGCCAGTTGCTGCAGGCAGGCCAATGCCACAGAGGAAGAAAGGGAAGGACACTTGCTTTGGTCCTTGAGGATTTCTGTCTCCTGAAAAAGTTTCTGAAAGCAACATGGAGGGGGTCTATGAAAGATGAGCAGTATGTATCTTCTCAGTCAATTCCACTCCCTTCCCTTCCCATTAGTAACAAATGATGTTCAGGGACAAGGTCACAGAGAGTAACCGTGATAAGGGATGAGGGATGGAACACTTGCTCATGTGTACTGCGGTCTCCTGTTTTAGAGCCAAAGCTCAAGCAGTAAGCTTGGCAGTTCCCCAAAAGGTTAAATACAGAGTTGCCATTGTTGTTCAGTCACTAAGTCATGTTCGACTCTTTGCAACCCCATGGACTGCAACACACCAGGCTTCCCTGTCCTTCACTATCTCCTGGAGTTTGCCCATGTTCATGTCCGTTGAATCAGCGACGCCATCCATCCATCTCATCCTCTGTCGTCCCCTTCTCCTGCCTTCAATCGTTCCCAGCATCAGGGTCTTTTCCAATGAATCAACTCTTCCCATCAGGTGGCCAAAGTATTACAGCTTCAGCATCAGACCTTCTGATCAGTATTCCGGGTTGATTTCCCTTAGGACAGACCTGTTTGATCTCCTTACTGTCCAAGGGACTCTCAAGAGCCTTCTCCAGCACCACAGTGAGAAAGCATCAATTCTCCAGCACTTAGCCTTCTTTATGATCTAAATCTCATATATGAGCCAGCAATTTCACTCCAACAGATACATCCAAGAGAAATGAAAACATATCTACACAAAAACATGTATGTAAAAGTTCGGGGCAGTAGCATTATTAATAGTAATGAAAAAGTGTAAACAACCCAAATGTCCATCAATTGATGAATGGAAAAATACAATGTGATTTATGCATTCAATAAATATTATTTAGAAAGAAAAAGGTATGAAGTACTGACACATACTACAACATGAATGAGACCCCAAAAGATTATTTTAAGTAGAAGAAGGCAGTCACAAAGGACCACACGTTACACGATTTCACTTACATGACATGTCTTATAATAGGCAGACCTATAGAGACAGAAATTAGGCTAGTGGCTGCCTGGAGCTGGGGGGTGATAACCATCAATGAGTAGACGGTTTCTTTGGGGATAATGAAAACATTCTTAAAGCACAGTGATATGACTGCCTTACTCTGTGAATAAAGTGCTTTGTAAATAGCCATTAAACTGTATCCCCCTTTTTAAAAAGACTTTTTTGATGTGGAACATTTAAAAACTATTTATTGAATTTGTTACAATAGTGCTTCTGTTTTATGCATGTGGGATCCAAGCTTACCAACCAGGGATCAAACCCACACTCCCTGCATTGAAAGGCCAAGTCTTAACCACCAGACTGCCAGGGAAATGGGTCAACTGGGTGGTATTTGAAACCTATCTCAATAAAACTGTGTTTTTGAAAAGCAACTCACGTGATAACCAAACCCTTCTGTAGGTAGTCTGTATAGGGAAGGGCAATGCTGGCATGTCATGGAAGGAGAAAAGTCCTGCCTTGTACCACCAGGGATTGTGTGGGGTGACCCCACACACCCCTTACTCTCCACACTAGCTTTCCTTGGTCTTCTATTTATCTTTACTTGTTCAATAGACTTGAGTACCTACTGTATAGAAGCAGCCACGCTAGGCAGGGGTTCCGCGGATGAAGGAGGAGCAGACCTCTAAGGAGCTACCACTTGGAGAATCATTCACTGAACCACAGGATGGGAAACAACAAAGAGAGTGTCCTGCATAGTATTGTTGTTGCAGGTTGTGGGCAGGAAAGAAATTTTCAAGTCTGGCCTCTAGAAAGGTGGACTCCGGTCAATGCCTGAAGAGCCCACCCAGGTCTGGTATGCAAATATCTCAAAGGCAGGGTGGGACAGGGTGTCTGGGGGGAGGACCCCCTAGAGTCAGGAAGCTGAAAAACACACCCCTGTCCGCCACCCCAGGGCCATGAAAGGATGCCAGCACCACCCTTAAATTCCATCTGGCAGTACTGTGGGTGTTTCTACTTTGTTTATTTTTTTAAAGAGGAGATGGGGGGAGGAGGGCTAGAACACAAGTTATTACTCAGCATTTCCATCATGTTGAACATCTGCAAAGCACTCCTGCCCTCACTGTGTCCTGAACCGGTTGCAATAATCAAGGAATTTGAGAACCCAGCCAAGAATGCAAGGTACTTAACAGATAGAAGAATCTATTGCTGCATCTGGCAAGATGAGCACCATTAGAAAAAATTTAATCCCATAAAATACACACTTTTAAAACTTAAGCCAGTATAATCATCTTTGTAAAAAGCTGATCTTCCACCTGGTTGTTAATGAAGTGAAAAAGCTCATGCTCTAAATCCCCCCATTCACACCTTGACACTTATCCACTTTTACAGAACGGGCACTGATGTCCTTATTTTTATTGGCAGGAAGGCAATGGAGATACAGACATAGAGAACAGACTTGGAGTCACAGTGGGGGAAAGAGAGGGACGAATTGAAAGAGTAACACTGAAACATATCCATTACTATATATAAAACAGATAGCCAGTGGGAATTGGCTAGCTATTTGATGCAGGGAGCTCAAACTTGGTGCTCCATGACAACTTTGAGAGGTGGGAGGGAGGTCCAAGAGGGAGGGGATCATGGTGATTCATGCGGATGTACGGCAGAAACTGACACCACGTTGTAAAGCAATTAATTATCTGCCAATTAAAAAAAATTAAGGAAAAATAATAACAAAAATAAAGTTTCCCCCTGGCCATACCACACAGCATGTGGGATCTTAAGTTTCCCAACCAGGGATCATATCTGCGCCCCCTGCATTGGAAGCTTGGAGTCTTAACCACTCACTGCTGTGTGTGTGCTTAGTTGCTCAGTCATGTCCAACTCTTTGTGACCCTATGGACGGTAGCCCGCCAGGTTCCTCTGTCCATGTGGATTCTCCAGGCAAGAATACTGGAGTTGGTTGCCATTTCCTCCTCCAGGGGATCTTGCCCACCCAGGGATCGAACCTGCATCTCCTGTGTTTCCTGCATTGCAGGTGGCTTCTTTACCCACTGAGTCACTGGGAAAGCCACTGGACCACCAGGGAAGTCCCTGACATCCTTCTCTAGGATGAAAGAATTCTATGGCAGGCCCCAGGCATTTCATGGTAACAAGAAAATCTGCTTCTTGCTGTGACAACCCACAGCATCTGGATCACCATAACCCAGACAGAGCAGGGTTCAAGTAACAGTTTTTTGCATGACTCTACTGACTGTGCCAGTGGTTCCAGAAAGTGAGCTGTAACACATCGGGTGCACTGTGGCTTTTGGACTCAAGCTCCGGAAGTATTTACAATAGACATGTTTGTATGTTTACACTTATATTCAACCAAGCTCAGTGACCACCTTACCTTGGCCCACAGGAGTGCTACTTTGAGGAATGTTCACTGGTCAATTGGGAGATTGCTCAGTAAAGTATAAATAGTATGCACACTTAAAATGACCGTTAATGTGAATCCTATGAAGACAAAGTGCATTAATCAACTATTTCCAGAAACATGCCTGGGCCACATAAAAATGAAAAAGAATTCTGGGACTTCCCTAGCAGTCCGGTGGTTAAGACTCCATGCTCCCAATGCAGTGGGCATGGGTTCAATCCCTGATCAGGGAACTGATCCCACATGCTGCACAGCAAGGCCAATAATAATAATAACAAAAGAATTTTGAAAATGTATTTAAAAGATACTAGCCACTTGATTTCAGATCAACTGTATGTTCTTCGCTCCTACACTCTGCAGGTCAATTAGAAAAGCTTAGCTGTAACATACGCACACAACATGCACACAGAAAGAGCTAACATGGTAAAGTGAAGAATTACTAGGTCTAGATATGAAAAAGACCACTCAGAAACAGGAGACCAGCACTGGGAGGCTCCTTTCCTCTTGAGGCATCTGCTGAATTAAGAAAAGATCCCTGAGTCTCTGAGCAGCATTTATAACAGCTTTGTGGGGGCAGGAGGTCAAAAAGGGGAACCCTGGCACTGCCGGTGAGCTGGCTGCAATTTCAGACAAAACAGACAGCATACTACAGATGAAGAAAATGATGAAAGCTTTATAAACAGGAATTAAAATTGGGATTGTCTAAAATAACAATTTCAAAACTGTATGCACCTCAAAACAGGTCTGAGAATACAGACTGCAAAAAAACCTGAAACCATATGACAAATGTCAAATCATAACCTGACACAAACTACAATAATAGTGGAAGATTTAACACAGTTCTCTCAGTAACAGAAATGGCAAAAGAAAGATTAGCATATAGCAAATTTGGGGGGGAAAAAAGAGGGATAAAATAAGAATCTAACTGCCATCTATAGAAATCATATCCAATACCAGTAAAATATACTTTATTTTCCAGCCCATGGAAACTGAACACGTGCCTCTTACATGTACAATGGCAAAATATGTGTCCATAAAGGTTGATGTACTGTGCTTAGTTGATCAATCATGTCCAACTCTTTGCGATCACATGGACTGTAGCCCGCCAGGCTCCTCTGTCCATGGGGATTCTCCAGGCAAGAATTTTGGAGTGTGTTGCCATTTCCTTCTCCAGGGGATCTTCACAACCCAGGGATCGAACCCAGGTCTCCTGCATTACAGGTAGATTCTTTACCACCTGAGCCAGGAGGGAAGCCCATAAAGAGTAGAATGGATTGATCTGGCCCCTGTCCAAGTAGCATGACCCAGTAAGGCCATGTTTAATACGCAAAGGAGATCAAGAATATAAGTAGATTATCCTTGTGTCTTGCTGATGCCATAGAATTGACATTTGACTGGACCTGAGATGGTGCAAATAAAAATGGAAGAGAGACAGCAGAGTGGGAAGAGAACACGCAGCCATCCCTCCCTTCCTCTTTCCCATCTGCAGAAGCTGCACAGCAACACTCTGAAGCGTGTGAAAGGTAGAGGGATAATGCAAACTACCAACTCTTTGCCTAAAACCAAGGGGAGGCAGCAGTAACAGTGGAGTCTTCTATGCGATGCAGTAGACAGCTTAGCTTTTCTGTGGCTGAGCCCTACTTCCTGTCCTTCTAACTTTCCATCTCCTCTTCCCCATCCTGTGTCTGCCTGTCTTAACCTCAGAAGCCGCACTGGATTCTAGAAAACCACCCTCACCATGCCATCATCACACCATTTATGTGGTGGGACCAGACCCAGCAAATTCACAGTTCTTGTCCTAACAAGCCTCTGTGCTGTGCTTAGTCGCTCAGTCATGTCTGACTCTTTGCAATCCCATGGACTGTAGCCCGCCAGATTCCTCTGTCCATGGGATTCTCGAGGCAAGAATACTGGAGTGAGTTGCCATGCCTTCTTCCAGGGGATCAAACCTGTCCCTGGGAAGCCAACCTAGGGATCAAACCCAGATCTCCTGCACTGCATTTAGCCATGAGGGAAGCTCACCATATAAGAAAAATCTGCCTCACTTCCCACCTCAGTCCTACCCCAATGTTCAGAGAATAAAAGGATTCTCAGCATTTTTTGCCTTGAACTTCAATGTCAGTGGCCTAGAGACGTGTTTGTTGTGCTCTAGGCATTTGGATTAGAAATGTGGCAACACTGGAGTTCTATTAGGATTTAGAGAGCTTGAGTGGTAGTGAGAAGTCTGGGGTGGGGCGGCACGGGTGCACCCATGACCTGTGCTCTTCAGATGAGCTGGGAGCCCTGGATACTGTCCAACAGTCCACTTACAGGTTAACTGGGACGCCCCGCCTCCTAACCCCATCTAGTTGCGGGAAATATACTAGAAGGCTTTCTGTACCTACAGTCGCCCTGACCTAATTCTTTGAAGGAATTTCAGCAACACCAGTAAGTCTCTCCCTCATTTCTTCCCAAGTCTGGCAACATTCAGAGCTGAGAAGAAACAGCCACTTCATCAGCTGGGCTTCCTTTGATCTTCCATGAGCCCAGTGATGCACTAGTCTCCTCCGGAGCCAGGGCCTTCTGAATCCAGAGTCACTTCTTTTTTTTTTAAATCAATTTGATTATTTTATCTGAGAGAATTTTACTAATAGATCAATTATTTTGCCTTTTTGAACCTGAGTTGAATTATGTGTGCATGCTAAGTTGTTTCAGTCGTGTCTGACTCTTTGCGACCCTATGGACCAAAGCCCACCAGGCTCCTTTGTCCATGGGATTCTCCAGGCAAGAATATGGGAGTGGGTTGTCATGCCCTCCTCCAGGGGATATTTCCAACCCAGGAATAGAACCTGTGTCTCTTGAGTCTCCTGCATTGGCAGGCAGGCTCTTTACCACTAGTGCCACCTGAGAAGCCCAGTTGAATTATTTGCTCTCCCTACTCATTCACAGAACCTATGAAAAGATATCATCTTTCACATATTAGGGTCTTGCTTCATGAGAAGCCACTAGAAATCAACAGTGTCTCATTTCACTTGGCTCTGTCACTAGTTGTGTGACACAAGGTACATTATTTTCTCTGAGTATCAGTTTTCTCAACTATAAAATGAGCATTATGTTTCCTACATTTAAAAAAGATGAGTGTGGGGAACTCATGTAATCCTTAAGAGTTCTATAGTTTGACTTCCCTGGTGGCGTAGAGAATAAGAACCCGCCTGTCAATGCAGAGGACAGGGGTTCGATCCCTGGTCCAGTAAGATTCCACATGCTGCGGAGCAACGAAGCCCATGTGCCCCAACTACTGAGGCTGTGTGCCATGACTAGAAGCCCATGAACCAGAGAAGATGCCACAAGAAGTTCAAGCATCACACGAAGAGTAGTAGCCCCTGCTTGCCGCAACTAGAGAAAGCAAAGCAACAAAGACACAGCACAGCCAAAAATGAACACAATTATTCTAAAAAGAGTTCTATAGTTTTGAAAGTCAGTCATATATATATTTTTTCTTATTTAGAAAAAACAAACACTGCCTTGCCACCCTTAGAGGGCTGTCATCAGAATTAAATAGGATGGGGTATACACAAGAGCACTGTAACTTTACAGAATGCAGAGTCACATATTTTGATTCTGGTGTCTGGGCACGTCTGTGCTCGTGCACTCAGCTGGCTGTTTTGAAACCATGCCGGTACAAAACTGAATACCCTAAGTGCTTCCTAGATTTTTACTAGCATCCTTTCAGGAAGTAAACCATGTTGATGTTTGCTCCCAGAGCCTTATGAGTAAGTAACTCGCACTGCTCGGGCCTCCCCACCCATCTGGCAGAAGGCCATCCAGACTTACCCTCATACATCTCCAGGATGTGAACTGTGTCTCCAACCTGCAAGGACAGCTCCACATCTTGAGAGGCGTTGTAGTTATAGATCACTGGAAAGGAGAAACAGAAGAAAGAAATGATGGCATCGGTGGCACTTAAAAGTCACCAAAGAGCACACCCAGGGAACTTCCCTGATGGTCCAGTGGTTAAGAGTCTGCCTTCCAATGCAGGTACTTGGGTGCAATCCTTGGTCAGGAAACTAAGATCCCCCACGCTACAGGACAACTGAGCCCGTGCACCATGCTGCTGATCCCTCTCACTCTAGAGCCTGTGCTTTGCAACAAGAGACGCTGCTACATGCCACAATGAAGACCCAGCACAGCCGAAATAAGCCACTTAAAAAAGAGCGCATACTTCAGTTATTGAACCACTTCTCCAACAAATAACCATCTCTTTCATCATTTCAGGTGAATCCCCCACTGAAAAGCAGAGAGCATCCTCCTGGATTCCCACTGCTGGCATTTTAGTCATTCCTCCATCCAACAAATTTTGGTTGGTTGCCTGCTATGTTCCACATATTGTGCTAGAGACTGGAGACAGAGTGTTGAGACACTCAGGTGTGGTACCTATACCAGGGATTTTTAATAGTACAGTATGGGAAGTCAGAGAGTAAATATATCATTACAGACAAAACTCCTTAACTAAAATGATAATAAGAGTTATCAGCCTACAATACCACTGAGCTTCTGATCTCTTGGCCACAGGAGAGCCATCTCCTGGCTTCCCAGAGAGTATTTGGCAGCCTGAGGGCCAACTGTGAATCCCATCCATTCCCCGCTCCTAGTAATAAACTAAACCCCAGTGGCTTCCTTGCCCCCAGTTCTAGGCATCCTGTGGAAATGGGGCATCTTAGCACTTTCTCATCAAGGTGACCTTCATCAGCACAGCATTCAGGACTGGACCAGATTGTGAAAAATAGCAGACTAACTCTTGTACCTCTAAAAGAAGGTGACAATCCAATTTTAAGATGGGTAAGAGTTCTGAAAAGACATTTTACCACAAATTATATATGATGAATAATCAGTGCAAGAAAAGACGTCCAACAACCATTAGTCATCAGGGAAATGCAAATTAAAACCACAAGGAGTTGCAATTTCACACCCACTAGAATGGCTGTAACTTTTAAAAGGCAGACTTGGCAGGAATGTGGAGAAACTGGAACCCTTATGCATTACCAGTAGGAATGTAAAATGATATAACCTCTCAGTTTGACAATCTCTTAAAAAGTTAAACATAAATTAACAGGCAACCCAGCAATTCCACTCCTAGTTATTTACAAAGAGGAAGGGAAAACATGTCAACACAACTCCACGTGAATATTCAAAGTCACTGTGGTAGGCAGAAAAATAGCCCCCCCGCCAAAGATACACAATCAGATTTTGAAACGTGCAAGTGTTTCCGCGGGTAGCAAAAAACATAAGATAAAGATAGGAGAGGAGGTTATTCTGGAAATTCAGGATGTAGCCTAAACACAATCCTATGTATCCAGATAAGAAAGAGACAGAGGGAGTTTTACGAGATTCACAGAAGAGAAGGCAACACGAGGTTGGAGGCACAGGGTGCAGTAACACGACCTCAAGTCAAGGATTGGCACCACCTCTAGAAGCCAGAGAGGACAAGGAACAAAATTCCCCGAGAGCCTCCAGAAGCAGCACAGGTGGTCAAAACCTTGATATTCGATGTCTGGCCTTAAGATCTGTGAGAGAAGAAAATTCTGTTGCTCAAGTCACCAGGTTGTGGTCACTGGACACTGTAAGGACACTGACAAGAAGCCAATATAGCAGCATTATTTACAACAGCCCAACACTAGAAACAGCTCATTCACTGAAGAATCAATGGATATGTGAAATATGGTTTTGTCCATAAAATAAAATTATTCAGCAATAAAAGGGACCTTCCTGGTGGTCCAGTGGCTAAGACTTCACACTCCCAGTGCAGGGGGCCCAAGTTTGATCCCTGATCAGGGAATTAGATCCCACATGCCACAATGAATGATCCTGCATGCCACAACTAAGACTCAGTGCAGCCAAATAAATAAATAGAAATAAATATTTTTTAAAAATGAATGAATTATGAACACACTGCAACTCAGATGACCTTCAAAGACATTATGTGAAACAAAAGCCATATGCACAAAATATATAAGGCTGAATTTATTTGTAGTATCCAGAAGAAGCCATGGCTGTCAATAGCATGGGGCATTTCATTGTTTCCTGGGGTTGATGGTGTGAATGGTGACTGAGCACAACAGACACCAGGTAGCTTTCTAAAATGGGATTTGGTGGTGCTGATGGTCTCCAAACTCTGCATATTTACTCAAAATCAGTGAACTATCTGCCTAAAATGGGTGGGTTTTATGGTGTGTAAATTAGACTTCAGTAAACTTTTTTCTTTTTTTAAAAGCAAATGTATGTCTTGCCCTCTCTCAGAATGACTGAGCTTCCCTTCAGGGAATGACCTTCCCTTCAGGGAGAAGGAGCCACCTGAGAGATGGGGTTCTTTCTATCCATGCATCTGAGGATCCAAGGCCCATGAGATTCCCCAACTCTGCAGCTCTGATGAACATGAGGCTGGTCACTCAACCCATCAATCCATTTGCCAGATCCCACAAGGGGCATTAAAAAGGGAAGCAAGTAGCCTGCAGTAGGCAACGGCTACTGCTCTTTTCCTGAGCCGGCTATCCACCTGGGTCAGCAGACTGACTGTAGACTCTGGTTTCCATCAGTCTATCTCGGAAAGGAAGGAGCAGACCACCAGCCCCCACTTTTAAGTGGCCTCTTTAAAAAAAAAATATTAAACATTGTATTTTGTATTGGCATATAGCCACTAACAATGTTGTGATAGTTTCAAGTGGACAGCAAAGGGACTCAGCCATACATACACAGATACATATATCCATTCTCCCTGAGACTCCGCTCCTATCCAGGTTGCCCTGGAGCAGAGTTCCCCCTGTGCTGTACAGTAGGTCCTTGTTGGCTATCCATTTAAAATATAGCAGTGTATACATGTCCAAGTGGCCTTTCTTTTGGAAGAGAATCAAATATGTGTTCTTCCAAAGTCTTGGCTCAGACTTCTAGAGATATGTCGGAGGTGATCAACTATTGAGCTTTTAGACTATATTATGAATTCAGAACAAGGGCAGGCTGATGAAGTGGTCTGGGAGAAACTGTACAGAATTCAGGAGAAGGAGTTAGTTCCCGGTTTCTAGATGTTTTCATAGGCCGCAAGGCCACAGCTCCTCTTCCACTGAAATCACTTGCTTCATATGACCACTACTTGATTCAAATGTCTTGCCTACTAAGTATACCTCTGGTTTTCTATAGAAAATGTAGGTCTTCATCCCTAACTCCCCTGAGCCCCCATTCACTGCCTCCCACCGGACTGGTTCCTTCCACTGGCCCCACCAGCGGATGGAATCAGGAAGTAGAGAGGTTGCTGTGTCACAGTGTATTGTGTAATCACCAAGCTTCATGTCTTCCTTGCTCTCAGTCACCAGGAAAGTAAGCAGAAGTGCCCCACGGCTGCACCTGGCACCGGAGCCCCAAGCTACAAACACGTACCAAGGACTGCTGCAAACACATGCACACGCGTGCACACACCACAGGCTGTTGTTGTTTACTCGCTCAGTTGTGTCCAACTCTTTGGGACACCATGGAATGTAGCCTGCCGGGTTCGTCTATGGAATTTTCCAGGCAGGAATACTTGAGTGGATTGCCATTTCCTTCTCCAGGGGAAGTTCCTGAGCCAGGGATTGAATACACCTCTCCTAAGTCTCCTGAATTGGCAGGAGGATTCTTTACCAAGGCGCCACCTTAAATCCTAGATTCCTAAGCCTATAAAAGTGCTCCCCAAATTATCCTGGCCTTAATTATCCACTGCTGCTTCATCATCTGCCAAATTGACCCTCTGCTTCAGTTGAGACTCATAATCTCTCCTAAATTCTCTGCTCAACTCACAGTTCACCTCTATTTGGGGCAACAGCTTATCTTTTTCTTCCTCTCACTGCAAAGCTCACACTCACAATGCAATTCCACAAATGATCAGTGACAGTGGTAAAGAATCTGCCTGCCAAGCAGGAGACACAGGTTTAATCTCTGGGTTGGGAAGAGCCCTTGGAAAAGGAAACAGCAACACTCTCCAGCAGTCTTGCCTGGAACACCCCATGGACAGAGGAGTCTGGTAAGCTACAGTCCCTGGGGTCGCAAAGAATTGGACATGACTTAGCAACTAAACAGCAACAACAATCACCCTGCAAGGATCTCATTCTCCATCATTCCACAAGTTTTCTTTCCAACACAGTTTGGATTTTTAATCACAGATAATCTTGTGTTATCATGTGCTACAAAAGCAGAAGGTAAACCCCTCATGAATGGGGACCTGGTTACATATTATTTTGTGTCTTTCACATTCCAAAGCACTGGATGAGGCCCAAAGAAAGTTCTCAAGGCACAAGAGTGGCTTTTATGAGACCCACCCATCAAAATTCAGTTATTCACCACTTTTTCTCCAAACTTCCAGATTATTTCCCTGCTTCCTCCAGAAGCAGCAGTTATGGTCTCCCACCACTCAAGAAAGGGGTATCCAATCACTCTCTCGTGTTTTTTTATTTGCAAATTATACAAGACAATCTATGTTTCCAACATAAGCCTTTAAAAAGCTTCAGTTGGGAAACATCCTTCAACAATGCCTTCTGCTGCAATGACAAATCACCAGTCACACTTGTGCCGTTTCATGTTGTCGGACTGAAGTACTAACAAGATTTCCAATCACTTACAATGACGTCTATTCATGCCAAGTACTCACTTTTGAACCATGCCCTTCCCTCACCCTCCTTAATACACTTCATTTCCGTTGCAGTTTATGGTTTCACTTCCATATGCAATGCGGTCATTGTATGGAGTGGCTGCCAATTACCATATTATTTAATGAGGAAACGGAGACTCAAAGGGTGAGCACCTTGCTCTAAGCTTTATAAGCAGCAAAGCTGTTACTAATGGGGCCCAACGAGGACCTATTCATCCCATTTTACCAGACTGGTCCATGATGGCAAGGAGATGCCCCGGAAGAGCCTACAAGCAAAGAAAAGAACCTGACAGAGTCTCAGTATGTTGTCTGCCTTATGTGTGTGTGTGCTCAGTCACTTAGTGTGTTCAACTCTTAGAATTCTCTCACTAGGGGCTTCCCTGGTGACTCAGTAGTAAAAAAAAATAATAATAATAATAATCAGCCTGCCAATGCAGGAGACAGGTTCGATTCCTGCTCTGGGAAGACTCCACATGCTGCGGAGCAACTAAGCCTGTGCGCCACAACTCCTGAGCCTGTGCTCTAGAGCCTGGGAGCTACAACTACTGAGCCCATGTGCCCTAAAGCCCATGCTCCACAGGAGAAGCCACTGCAGTGAGAAGCCCATGCACTGTAACTAGCGAGCAGGCCCTGCTCACCACAACTAGAGAAAAGCCCATGCAGCAACAAAAAGACCAAAATATTTTTGGTCTTTGGCTTTTGCGCAGCCAAAAACTTAAAAAAATAAAAAAATTAATTTTTTTTTAAAGAATTTCCTCATTCATTAAGACTCCAACTTCCTCAAACAGGCTTTATCATATAAACCAGTGATTGGTGATCATGTTGTCTGTTCGCCTGATGCTATTTCAGGCATACAACTAATGCACTCAGTGGACGGTGTTTTCTCCCTGGAACGTGAATAAATGCTATAGAGGAAGGAGAAATAAAGGAAACCCTTTGGACTGAGCAAAACAGACTCAGTTCTACCAGTGACACAAGCATGACCTGGTTCGTCTAGGGCCTCAGTTTCCCATCTGTAAACTAGGCATTGGACCAGATGACACTAAAGGTCCCTGTGGCTGCAAGCCCCCTCATTCATGAGGTTACGATAAGAGGCAAGAGAAACAATTTGTGTCCTTTCAAATCAGCAGGCACCACCACAATCTCTTGTTTTGTCTGAGGAAATTAAACAAGAACTGTGAGTTGCTGTGTATGAACTGACTTGCTGGCTGCTATCAAAGACAAGCTCCTGGAATTCTGCCCTAAGCAGCTCTCTGTTTATGTCGCTAAAGTATAATTTTGTAGAGCCCACTAAACAAGACGGTATGTCTACAAATGTAAAACAGTTTGCATTTCACCACATCTTTGATTTGGCCTGGCCTTTTCTTTTGAACCAGACTTTTAGGAGACAGAGAAAAGGAGAAGAAATTTGAGGTCTTGGGATTGCTGCTGTTGTTCAGTTGCTCAGTCGTGTGTGACTCTTCGTGACCCCATGGACTGCAGCACACCAGGCTTCCCTGTCCTTCACTCTCTCCCGGAGTTTGTTCAAATCCACGTCAACTGAGTCAGTAACGCCATTCAACCATCTCGTCCTCTGGCATCCCCTTCATCACCTGCCTTCAAGCTTACCCAGCAGGGTCTTTTCCAACGAGTCGGCTCTTCGCATCAGGGGGCCAAAGTATTAGAGCTTCAGCTTCAGCATCAGTCCATCCAGTGAATATTCAGGGTTGATTTCCTTTAGGACTGACTGATTTTAGGATTATGCAACAAAAAACCAATACAACAAGCTGATAGGTGTCAATACGAGGATTGATTCTGACAATGAAAAGTTGATGGATTACTAGTATTTAATCTTTTCGATAAATTAGGTTCTTTCATGAATCCTCAAATTACAACCCCCAAAGAATAACTAAAACTTGACACAGTCTATTATGGTGTTTGGTAGTGTGTATGAAAGAAAGAGCCAACACACACAGAACAAGCTCCCAATCTGAGTTGTCTGCTACTCCAGAATATTAACAAGATGATCAAACTTTATCATTTTCATTTTTATCTTGATCTGCCTACTTTCAGCCATTAGAATGATAAGACTATTTCCTTGCAGTCCAATAGTGAAGACTCTGCCCTTCCATTGCAAGGGGTAAGAGTTCAACTCCTGGTCTGGGAACTAAGATCGTATAAGCCACACACAATCGCCAAAAGAAAAAAAAGACTAAAAAGGTCAAAGAATTGATGCTTTCAAACTGTGGTGCTGGAGAAGACTCTTGAAAGTCCCCTGAATTGCAAGGAGATCAAATCAGTCAATCGAAAAGGAAATTAGTCCTGAATATTCACTGGAAGGACTGATGCTAAAGCTCCAATACTTTAGCCACCTGATGTGAAGAGCCAACTCACTGGAAAAGACCCTGATGCTGGAAAAGACTGAGGGCATGAGAAGGGGGTGACAAAGGATAAGATGTTGGTTGGTGTCATCAATTCAACGGACATGCGTTTGAGCAAAATCTGGGAGATGGTGAAGGACAGGCAAGCCTGGCGTGCTGCAGTTGCTCATGACTGAACAACTGAACAACAACAAACATAAAGGAGGAAAGCTAAAACAAGGCAATTCAAAATTGCAAAATAGAAAGTCTTTGTTCTACAAACACTGGGAGCTTTACCCCACTGCTTCTCTAAGTAAGAAATGGACACATACCAGTATATTTTTCCAAAGAGGAGACTGCAGCAGAACCTTGAGGAAGACAACAAGCGCTAGCAGATACAGCAGTCACCTGCCCCTTTCCCCTGTCTGGCTTCCCATTTGGGGCATGGTGCAGCCCCATAGATGTATCCTCCAAGATGGATACAACCACCCTCACCAATAGGACAATGGAAGTCATTCAGTGAGAACTGGGAATCAGGAAGAACTGTAGAGGTAATAGAACAAGCTACCCTCAACAGTTCTCCCAGGTAAAGTTATACAATGAAAGGCAGGTGTCCTTAAGGACAGTAAACCCATTTTATTGAAGGCAGCTAAATACAAAGTTTGCTCCTTGGAAGGAAAGCTATGACAAACCCAGACACTGCATTAAAAAGCAGAGACATCACTTTCCCAACAAAGGTCCATATAGTCAAAGCTCTAGTTTCCCCAGTAGTCATGTACAGATGTGTGAGAGTCGGGCCATAAAAAAGGCTGAGCACCAAAGAATTGATGCTTTCGAACTGGGGTGCTGGAGATGACTCTTCAGAGTCCCTTGAACAGCAAGGATATCCAATCAATCAGTCCTAAAGGAAATCAACCCTGAATATTCATTGAAGGACTGATGTTGAAGCTCTAATACTTTGGCCACCCGATGTGAAGAGCCAATTCACTGGAAAAGACCTTGATGCTGGGAAAGACTGAAGGCAAGAGGAGAAGGGGTGGCAGAGAATGAGATGGTTGGATGACATCACCAACTCAATGGAGATGAACAAACTCCAGGAGATGATGAAGGAAAGGGAAGCTGCAGTCCATAGGGTCACAAAGAGTCAGACATGACTTAGCAATTGCACAAAAGCAAAAGTACAAAGTTCCCCTAAGAAATAGCAAGAGAGTCTGGGAATAGCTTAGTATTTTAACCATCTTCTTGGTGCCCTTTCCAAGCATTTCTGCAGTGATTCAACTGAGGACTCGGTGTGACTGAGAATACCAAGGATGCCTCAATCGTGGCCTCACGTGTACTCTCAACCTGGGAGTCGCACTAAAGGTACACATTCTAATGTCACCAGGCTTATACTACTGCCATTATCTACTACTGCTATCTACTAGCTGCTATTCTTTTCAACTGATCTCCTTCTTGATGAGGAAGAGAAAAAAAAAACCAGAGGGCAACTAAGGAAGGATTTTAATGAGGAAGTAAAAAAAAAAAAGAAAAATTAACATATTAACAAGACCAGAACATCTTTCCTTAATCAGATAAAGCATTATCATTAGGTTCTTCTAGGTATACATTCTTCTTAAACAAAGATGAACGTGAAAAAGAGCAAGTGAAAGTCACTCAGTCATGTCTGACTCTGGGACCCCATGGACTAATACAGTCCATGGAATTCTCCAGGCCAGAATACTGGAGTGGGTAGCCTTTTTTTCTCCAAGGGATCTTCCCAACCCAGAGATCGAACCCAGGTCTCCCGCATTGCAGGAGGGTTCTTTACCAACTAAGCTATGAGGGTAGTCTAAGAACACAGAAAAATGGTATAGATGATCTTCTTTGCAAAGAAGAAATAGAGACACAAATGAAGAGGACAAATGTATGACTACACAGAAGAAAGGTGTGGAGGCTGGAGGAACTGGGAGATTGGGATTGGCATTTACATACTACTGATACCGTGTATAAAACAGAGAACTAATGAGAAAATACTGTACAGCATAGGGAACTCTACTTAATGCACTATGGTAACCTGAATGGGAAGGAAGGACAAAACAGACGGCATATATGGAGTAAGAGATGGCAAACTACTCCAGCATTCTTGCCTCGAAAATTCTATGGACAGAGAAGCCTGTCAGGCTTCAGACCATGGGGTCACAAACAGTCAGACACAACTTAGCATACACGCATACGTATACGTACAGCAGAGTCATTTTGCTATGCAGTAGTAACTAACACAACAGTGTAAAGCAACTATACGCCAATAAAAATTAATTTAAAGAATAAAATAGAAATGAGACAGATTGAAGATAAAAAATGATCAGATCTAAGACTGGGCCCAGGGATCGAACCCAGGTCTCCTGCATTGCAGGTAGATTCATTACTGTCTAAGCTACTAGGGAAGCCCATGAATACTGGAATAGGTAGCCTATCCCTTCTCCAGAGGAATCTTCCTGACCCAAGAACTGAACCGGGGTCTCCTGGTTCAGGAGAATTGCAGGTGAATTCTTTACCAGCTGAGCTACCAGGGAAGCACAAAAATTAATTTAAAAAAATAAAATAGAAATGAGACAGAAGATAAAAAATGGTCATATCTAAGACAGGGCTGAACTGTGACATCTATCTTTCAGACAGAAATCATAATTGAGGAATAGAATAAAAGCCACCAATTATTGTGGAATCTAGAACAAGCGTCTTGACATGATAGTCAAAAACATTGGTAACTATTTTCT
The DNA here is from genome assembly GCA_007570785.1 of Antilocapra americana. Taxonomy (NCBI): domain Eukaryota; kingdom Metazoa; phylum Chordata; class Mammalia; order Artiodactyla; family Antilocapridae; genus Antilocapra; species Antilocapra americana. Next base: position 26,985,513 of record ML661897.1, read on the forward strand.
CCATGTGTACACGAATTTGAGACAAAACACAGTTCAGTGGGGAAATGCATGATCCCCAACCAGGCTGGAAAACCATCAACCTGAACATGCAAATATAACAGCAGCAGCTTTGGTCCCAGGCTTGTGTCTCTGCAGGGCCTGTTCCAAGATGAGCTCAGCCAGTCTACTTTACCCTATAGTCCACTTTCAAGAGGGTCTCAGAACACTTGGACTGCAAGGCGATCAAACCAGTCAATCCTAAAGGAAATCAACCCTGAATATTCATTGGAAGCACTGTTGCTGAAGCTGAAGCTCCAACATTTTGGTCACCTGATGCAAAGAGCCAACTCACTGGAAAAGACCCTGATGCTGGGAAAGATTGAAGGCAGGAGGAGAAGGAGGTAATAGAGCATGAGATGGTTGGATGGCATCATCAACTCAATGAACGTGAGTTTGAGCAGACTCCAGGAAGATAGTGAAGGACAGGGAAGCCTGGCATGCTGCAGGCCATGGGGTTGCAAAGAGTCAGACAGGACTGAGTAATTAAACAACAAAATAATGAAAGCCCAGCTTCTCTGCTATATATGGGGAAAGCACCAGGAACAAACAGAATGTGGGCACATGTGGCCTGGAGGGAAGGGAGAATCAGAAGAGTGAAGAGCTGAGGAGAGAGCCAGACACTGAAGAGATATGGGGAACCTCCCTTCATAAATGAAGAAACAAGCACTGAGGGTAGGATGGACCCAAGTGACACAGACTTAAGTCAAGCCACAGCTTGGCCAAAAATCTACCATTCCATACTCTTAGGCAAGTCATTTAATCTTATGGCTTCAGTTTCCTCATCAATAAAGTGACATTTATAAACTGGTATTTTTGCCTACCTCTTAGATGCTGAAGTGGAAATTCCAATACTCTGGCCACCTGATGTGAAGAGCTGACTCATTTGAAAAGACTCTGATGCTGGGAAAGATTGAAGGCAGGAGGAGAATGGGACAACAGAGGATGAGATGGTAGAAGATGAGATGGTTGGATGGCATCACCAATTCAATAGAGATGAGTTTTGAATAAACTCCGGGAGTTGGTGATGGACAGGGAGGCCTGGCATGCTGTGGTCCATGGGGTCGTGAAGAGTCAGACACAACTGAGCGACTGAATTGACCTAAACTAGAGTTGTTTTACGAATAAAATATGGTGGTGGCTTAGTCACTCTGATGTATCCGACTTTTGCAACCCCATGGACTGTAGCCTGCCAGGCTCCTCTGTTCATGGGATTTTCCAGGCAAGAATACTGGAGTGGGTTGCCATTTCCTTCTTAAGGGTATCTTTCTGACCCAGAGATCAAACTCAGGTCTCTTGCATTGCAGGTGGATTCTTTACCAACTGAACCACCAGGGAAGCCCCATGAATAAAATAAGAAACATAAAAACGAGTAACTGTTGGAATGTTTTGGAACCAAGATTTCTCAGCATCACAGAAAGGTAAGTATGAAATAAAAAAAAAGATACATAACTTTGGACTAATCTATTTGAATTGGAAATTCAGTATGAGTTTAGAATACTTGAAAAATACATATTCATTTCAACTTGTGGCCAAAATGGACCAGAGAAGACTTCAGGAATCAGATGCTACTATCCTGTCTTAAACATATAAAATATCAAAAAGGGGGGAAGGGGGGAAGGGGGGAAGGGAAGGGTGGGATGAATGGGAAAGTAGCACTGATATATATACACTACCATGTGTGAAATAGATGGTGGGTGGGAACCTGCTATTTAGCACAGGGAGCTTAGCCTGGTACTCTGAGATGACCTAGAGGGGTGGGATGGGAGTTGGGAGGGATGTTCAAAATGGAGGGGACATATGTATATATATGACTGATTCACTTCATAATGGTTTAGTTACTAAGTTGTGTCCAACTCTTGCGATCCCATGGTCTGTAGCCCACCAGAAGGACCATTTTGCCTGTGCTGGTCTCACTCGATAAAGATGAACTGCAGATCTGAAAAGAATAACCATTTCCTCTTAACTCCATTCCACAACAAGGCTTAAACTCTCAACAAGATAAAACTTACCATGTCTTTTCTTAGTTTCTTTTTATACAAGTATTGCATATTATTTAATGAATTCCACATGTAATATTCCAGTGGTTCACAAATTTCAGCCTGCATCAGAACCACTAGGAAGGCTTCTTAAAACACAAAACTGCTGGGCCACATCTCAAGACTTTCTCAGTCAGCAGGTTAGGAATGAGGTCCCAGAATTTGCATCTGAATACTCCCAGTTAAGAATGACACTGCTGGTTCAGGTCAACACTTCAAGAATCTCTGCCTTACTTATTTGAGCCTCATAGAAACTTTCGAAGAAGGTAGCCTGAAAATGGGCCTCATTTCATGTCCAAAAAAAAAAAAATCCATCTCTGAGAGATTACAGAGTTAACAGTATTATACCATTGCTAATCATACCTGCTCTGGACTCAGACTACCTGTGTCCAAACACTGGCTCTGCATTGATTTTATTTTCTTTTAATATTTTTGATGTGGATCAGTTTGTAAAGTCATTATTGAATTTGTTATAATAAGGTTTATATTTTACATTTTACTTTTTTGGCTGCAAAGCATGTGGGATCCTAGCTCTCTGACCAGGAGTCAAACCCACACCCCCTGCACTGGTAGGTAAAGTCTCAAGCACCAGACCACCAAGGTAGTCCCTGTATTTATTGATTCTTATTGGAGATAACTGAAACTCTTGGTGCCCAATTTTCTGACTTGTAAAATGGGTACAATTACAGCAATTCACACACAGGGCTCTTATGAGGATTGATGGATTATAAAGGTAACACATTTAGACCTGTGCCTAGTTCATAGTAAATCCTGGGTAAATGTTAACTTTATCACACCTGGGTTCAGTTCAGTCACTCAGTTGTGTCCAACTCTTTGCGACCCGATGAATCACAGCACGCCAGGCCTCCCTGTCCATCACCAACCCCCGGAGTTTACCCAAACTCATGTCCATCGAGTCGGTGATGCCATCCAGCCATCTCATTCCCTGTTGTCCCCTTCTCCTCCTACCTCCAATCCTTCCCAGCAACAGGGTCTTTTCCAATGAGTCAACTCTTCGCATGAGGTGGCCAAAGTATTGGAGTTTCAGCTTCAACATCAGTCCTTCCAATGAACACCCAGGACTGATCTCCTTTAGGATGAACTGGCTGGATCTTGTGCAGTCCAAGGGACTCTCAAGAGTCTTCTCCAACACCACATTTCAAAAGCATCAATTCTTCAGCACTCAGCTTTCTTCACCGTCCAACTCTCACATCCATACATGACTTCTGGAAAAACCACAGCCTTGACTAGACAGACCTTTGTTGGCAAAGTAATATCTCTGCTTTTCAATATGCTATCAAGGTTGGTAATAACTTTCCTTCCAAGGAGTAAGCGTCTTTTAATTTCATGGCTGCAATCACCATCTGCAGTGATTTTGGAGCCCAAAAAAATAAAGTCTGACACTGTTTCCACTGTTTCCCCATTTATTTCCCATGAAGTGATGGGACCAGATGCCATGATCTTAGTTTTCTGAAAACTTTAAGCCAACTTTTTCACTCTCCTCTTTCACTTTCATCAAGAAGCTTTTTAGTTCCTCTTCATTTTCTGCCACGAGGGTGGTGGTGTCTGCGTATCTGAGGTTATTAATATTTCTCCTGGTAATCTTGAATTCCAGCTTGTGCTTCATCCAGCCTACCATTTCTCATGATGTACTCTGTATATAAGTTAAATAAGCAGGGTGACAATATACAGCCTTGACGTACTCCTCTTCCTATTTGGAACCAGTCTGTTGTTCCATGTCCAGTTCTAAATGTTGCTTCCTGACCTGCATACAGGTTTCTCAAGATGGTCAATATCAGGTGGTCTGGTATTCCCATCTCTTGAAGAATTTTCCAGTTTGTTGTGATCCACACAGTCAAAGGCTTTGGCATAGTCAATAAAGCAGAAATGGATGTTTCTCTGTAACTCTCTTGCTTTTTTGATGATCCAGCAGATGTTGGCAACTTGATCTCTGGTTTCTCTGCCTTTTCTAAAACCAGCTTGAACACCTGGAAGTTCACAGTTCACCTATTGCTGAAGCCTGGCTTGGAGAATTTTGAGCATTACTTTACTAACATGTGAAATGTGTGCAATTGTGTGGTAGTTTGAACATTTTTGGCATTGCCTTTCTTTGGGATTGGAATGAAAACTGACCTTTTCCAGTCCTGTGGCCACTGCAAGTTTTCCAAATTTGCTGGCATACTGAGTGCAGCACTTTCACAGCATCATCTTTTAGGATTTGAAATAGCTCAACTGGAATTCCATCACCTCCACTAGCTTTGTTTGTAGTGATGCTTTCTAAGGCTCACTTGACTTCACATTCCAGGATGTCTGGCTCTAGGTAAGTGATTACATCATCATGAATCTTTTCTGTACAGTCCTTCTGTGTATTCTTTGGACGTCTTCTTAATATCTTCTGCTTCTGTTAGGTCCATACCTAATTAGTGGTAAAGTTGAGACTCAAATCTAGGTATTCATATTCATTTTCAATTACTGTCAAAGCAAATGAGTTCCACAAAAACTTATCTTTAAAAATATTTTAGAAACCTTTAAAACTGGACAGCTTTATGGAAATTCTAGATCCAACTGCCTTTGCCACTTACAAGAAAACTAAGAACCTAAGACGATACAGCTAATTAGATTCAGATGAGCAGACTGGAATAACTTTCAAAGGTCACATAAGTGGTCTTTATAATAAAATTTCACCCTTTACTGAATTGTACTCCTAGGGTAAACAGTGAAAACAGTGGAGGATTAAAAAGCAAATATCAGTTACCATTTCTGGAATGAATCAATGAATCAAATAAGCAAGCAATCATCAGGCCTATGAACCTGAGGAGCCGACTTGTTTCCTTTCTTAACATATTTATTTTAAAATCAAATAAAATTTTCTTTACACAATATAGCTAGTTGGAGTCAACTGAATGCAAAAATATGGAAATTTCCTTTCAATATCATTTCTTCCTTTAATGTCTAGAAAGGTAAGTATTTCTATGAATTAAGAGCAAATGAAAAATCTAAATTTGATTGTATATCATTATAACCACTTTACACTTAAGAAACAAAATTTACCAGAATTCCACTTTCTTAGCAACTACATTAGAAAATAATCAAAGTAGCATGCACATTCAAAATGCTTAAGTTATCCCCCAAACACTAAAATAGTTTAGGTATGCATGTTCATTAAAGAAAATACAGCTCATAAAATAGAACCTAATTTATAGCATAATCTCAATGTTAATAGCAACGTTAACTTTTTTTCCAACCAGAAATGTAACTTTGCATGTTTTCTAGCATTTAAACATAGAAATCACTCAAAAGCTAATGGAAAACTTATTTCCTGGTCTTCCACACTAGCATGTTACATTTTATCTCTATATATCCAACGAGTCAAAAAGCAGTGACATACAGTAGAGCATAAAACAAGAACAAAGATCAGCAGAGAACAAATATTTCAGAGAGATGATTGGGAATGTTACTATTTTGAGTCACTTCGTCATGACACTCATAGAAACTTGCTGTTCTTCATTGCTAATCTCAAGATTTTAACCTTTTAACCTTTCCTTTATGATAGAGAGCTGAGGACCACTATCTTTGGATCTCAAATGATCACCCTCCCTGCAGTCTCTCTTCTTGTGTAAAACAGGATGTTAAAGAAAAAAACCACAGGCCCAAAATGGCGTCACTTGTGCTAAAGCCCAAGATTCCCAACTTAGATTCAATACCTAACACCAGAAATAGAATTTTAATTAACTAATCTGGAATTTTTGGTCAGCACCAATGAGGTCATCTGCCAGGTAGACTATCCAACCCCCAAAGGAAGAAGAGATAATCTACATGATAAAACGCCTACTGTTCTCATTCCCCCAATAAAGAAGTGCTGGCCTAGAAATAATCCTTTCTTTCCTTTTGGTAGTACCTCCCTTGCTCAATCCCTCTTCCTATAACAACTTCCCCTTTCATACAAACTTTTATAAAAGTGTGGGTGTCATGAATTCATGACACCCTCTGGGATTCATGCATCACCTAATGAAGCCAAATAGATCTTCCAATTTACTTGGTTGGACTCTTTTTTTAAACAGAGACAGATAATAATAATTATGACATAGAGCTACTGTGGAGACTGAATAATAGAACACCAGGGGAAGAATTAGTTATTATTAGTATTATAACACAACTTTGTATAATTGTGCTACTCTAATACTTTTTAAGACTACTTATAACATTTATGGGCTTCCCTGGTGGCCCAGCTGGTAAAGAATCCTCCTGCAATGTGGAAGATCTGGGTTTGATCCCTGGGTTGGGAAGATTTCCTGGAGAAGGGAATGGCTACCCACTCCAGTAGTCTGTCCTGGAGAATTCCATGGATTATATAGTCCATGGAGTCCCAGAGAGTCAGACATGACTGAGCGACTTTCACTTCATAACATTTATAACATCTATTCCCCAGTTCAAAAATTTCCTGATAGTTCTGTTTTCTACTGATACATGTGACTTAAGAATTTTCAAAGCTCAGTCCTGAGTCTTCTTTTATAATCCCCTTACTCCAGTAACACTCTCCACCTTCCTCCACTGGACCAAATCCTATCCATAAATTAGGTATACAAAAGGCCAACAAAATATTTGCATCTCATTTTTATCATTCTCACTTTGTGCTTTCTATTTTCTGTGTTTTGTTTCAATTCTTATCTCTTGTTCTGTGGATTCCTTTCCCTTCTTCTGGCAATATAATAAGGTAATTCTCTGAATAGATAGGCTTTCAATGTACTTGTCAAAAACCACAAACGACATGAATGTCTTTCAACAAGAGAATAAACAAACAAGCTATGTTACATCTATACACTGGAATTCTTCTCAACATTGAAAAGGAACAATTGCTGATACAACATGAATGAAAGTCACACGCGTTATGTTAACTAAAGGAAGCCAGACTCAGCAGGCTACACAGGCACTTTATGATTTTATACAGTGTATATTTATATGTACAGCATTCCATATATATATTCCAATATATATATATTCCAATCATACTGTATGTTTCTGAAAAAGCTAAAAACTACAGGGAGGAAGACAGACCAGTGGCCACCAAGTGCTGGGGATGAAAAAGGAGCTCAGGGGAATTTCTGCAGGTGATGGAAGTATTCTACTTTTTGATTATGGTGGTAGTTGCACATCTGAATGAGTCTAAATTCACAGATTTATGCACTGAAAAAGGTACATTTTATGTATATCAGTTCAGTTCAGTCGTTCATGTACATCAGTTCAGTTCAGTCGCTCAGTCGTGTCCGACTCTTTGAGACCCCATGAACCACAGAACACCAGGCCTCCCTGTCCATCACCAACTCCCAGAGTCCACCCAAACCCATGTCAATGAAGTCGGTGATGCCATCCAACCATCTCATCCTCTGTCATCCCCTTCTCCTCCTGCCCTCAATCCTTCCCAGCATCAGAGTCTTTTCAAATGAGTCAGCTCTTCGCATGAGGTGGCCAAAGTATTGGAGTTTCAACTTCAACATCAGTCCTACCAATGAACACCAAGGACTGATCTCCTTTAGGATGGACTGGTTGTATCTTCTTGCAGTCGAAGGGACTCTCAAGAGTCATCTCCAGCACCACAGTTCAAAAGCATCAATTCTTCGGTGCTCAGCTTTCTTTATAGTCCAACTCTCACATCAATTGTCTCTTAATTTTTAAAATCTTAATAAAAAAAACCAAGGGCTTCTCTAATGGTTCAGACGTTAAAAAATTTCTGCCTGCAACAAAGGAGACCCAGGTTCGATCGCTGGATTAGGGAAGATCGCCTGGAGAAGGAAATGGCGACCAGTCTAGTCTTCTTGCCTGGAGAATCCCATGGACAGAGGAGCCTGGAGGGCTACAGTCCATGGGGTCACAAAGAGTCGGACACAACTGAGCAACTAACACACAAAAAACAAAAAAGCTCCATTTTACTTGTGATTGTTTTGTCACTTAAAAAAATGTTCTTAAACCTATATTTAATTATCAATACCTTTAATTAGACATCAGTCAACTGATGTAAGAGAAAATCGGTTCCTTTTATATCCTCAGCTCAGTTCAGTCTCTCAGTCACGTCTGACTCTTTGCTATCCCATAGACTGCAGCCATAAAATTAACAGATGGTTGCTCCTTAGAAGAAAAGTGATGAGAAACCTAGACAGCATATTAAAAAGCAGAGACATTACTTTGCCAACAAAGGTCCATCTAGTCAAAGCTATGATTTTCCCACTAGTCATGAATGGTTGTGAGAGTTTCCCCATAAAGAAGGCTGAGCACCAAAGAAGTGATGCTTTTGAACTGTGGTGCTGAAGACTCTTGAGAGTTCCTTGGACAGCAAAGAGATCCAACCAGTCCATCATAAAGGAAATCAACCCTGACTATTCATTGGAAGGATTGATGGTGAAGCTCTAATACTTTGGCCACCTAATGCAAAGAGCTGACTCATTAGAAAAGACCCTGATGCTGGGAAAGACTGAAGGCAGGAGAAGGGGATGACAGAGGACGAGATGGCTGAATGGCATCACTGCCTCAATGGACATGAGTTTGAGCAAGCTGTGGGAGATGGTAAGGACAGGAAAGCCTGGTGTGCTGCAGTCCATGGGGTCAAAAGGAGTCAGACATAACTGAGCAACTCAACAACGAAATATGCAAAAAGGATATGGGGTGGCAGAGGATGAGATGGTTAGACAGCATCAGCAACTCAATGGACATGAACCTGAGGAAACTCTGGGAGACAGGGGAGGACAGAGTAGCCTAGCATGCTACAGTCTATGGGGTTGCAAAGTCAGACACGACTTAGCAACAAAACAACAACATATGCAATAACAAAGATTTGGTCATGCAGTGAAGTTTGTGCCATCTTAGCTCCTTGACCGAGGATCAAACTCCTGTTGCCTACTGTGGAAGCATGAAATCTTAACCTTTGTACCTCCAGAAATGTCCATGAACACAATTTTAAAAACCCAGAAAATGCAGACCTCAATATAGGAAAGTAATTAATGGTAAAATTGGCAATTCAATTATAATGAAATAGAAATGATTTAAGGAATGTTGTCAACATAGTTGCACAGAAGGCATAACCTTCCCAGATGTCAGACTACAAGTGACAATAATCAAAATGGTGTAGTATTGGCACAAAGACAGAAATATGGATCAAATAGAGAGCCTAAAAATAAACCCACACACCTATGGTCAATCTTCGACAAAGAATATATAATGGAGAAAAAGAGTCTCTTCAGCAAGTGGTGTCAGGAAAGTTGGACAGCTGCATGTAAATCAATGAAGTTAAACCACATTCACACTAAATACAAAAATGAAGTCAAAACTGCTTAAAGACTTAAACATAAGACACTACCACCATAAAACTCCTAGAAGAGAGCATAAGCACAATATTCTCTACTATAAATCGTATCAATATTTAGACAGAATTAGGTCAGTCTCCAAAAGCAACAAAAATAAAAGCAAAAATAAACAAATGACACCTAAATAAACAAAAACATTCGCACAGCAAACAAAACCATAAGCCAAAAAAAAAAAAAAAAGATAACCTATGGACTGGGACAAAATTTAGAAAATACAGAATTAGTGTTGTTGGTTTAGTTGCTAAGTCACCTCCAACTCTTTGGCGATCCCATGGACTGAAGCCTGCCTTCAGGCTCCTCTATGGGATTTTCCCCAGAAAAAATATTGGAGTTTCCATGTCCTTCTCCAGGAATCTTCCTGACCCAGAGATGGAACCCACATCTCCCGCATTGTAGGTGGCTTCTTTACCACTGAGCCACTAGGGAAGCCCATTGCTGAGAATGGCCATCATTAAAAAGTCTACAAATACCAAATGCTAGAGAGGCGTGGGAAAAAAGAAACTCCCCGAGACTTTTGGTGGGAATGTAAATTGGTTCAGCCACTATGGACAGCAGTAAGGAGGTTCCTCAAAAAACTGAAAATAAAATTACCATATGATCCAGCAATTTCAATCCTAAGCATATATTCAAACAAATCTATAATTCAAAAAGATATATGCAACCCCAATATCATAGCAGCTCTATTCACAACAGCCGAGACATGGAAACAACCTAATGTCCATCAATAGATGAATGGATAAAGAAGATGTGGTGCATATCCACACTGGACTACTACTGAGGCAAAAAAGAATGAAATAATGCCATTTGCAGCAACATGGATAAACCCAGAGATTATCATACTAGGTGAAGTTAGAAAGAGAAAGACAAATACCATAGGACATCACTTATATGTGGTATATAAAATATGACACAAATGAACCTATCTATAATTAGAAACAGACTCAAGGACATAGAGAAGAGATCTGTGGTTGCCAAGAGGGTAAGAGGAGTAGGAGAGGGTTGGAGTGGGAGGTTGGGCTTAGCAGATGTAAGCTTTTATGTATAGAATGGATAAATATCAAAGTCCATTGTATAGCACAGGCAACCATATTCAATATCCTATGACAAACCATAATGAAAAATAATACTAAAACAGAATGTGTGTATGTGTGTACATATATATAACTTAATCACTTTGCTGTACAGCAGAAATTAAAATGCTGTAAATCATCTGTAACTCAATAAAAAGTAACAAATGCTTTGCTGGGTATACAAAACATGGGATGTTTCCTCACACCATATATGGTAACAAATTTTCAGTGGGTTAGGGATTTAATGCAAAACAAAATTGCAGAAGTACTCAAGAAAAAAATAAAGACAATATATTTATAACTTTGGGAAAAGAAAAGCCTCCCTTAGTAAAAAGACTGCAGATTTGATTAGATAAACATTACAACTCCCACAGGGCAATAAATCATAAATGATTTGTAAAAAAGGAATCATTAACAGAACACAATTTACAATATATTTCTATGATATCAATAGAAAAAAGCATTTAAGAAAATCAAATACCCATTCATGATAAAAATTCTGAGTAATCTACGAACTTTATCTACTTGATAAAGAAAATCTACAAAAATCCTATAGCTAACATCACATTTGACAGTAAGAAACTAGAAGCTTTTCCCACTAAGATCAGGAACAAGTCAAAGATGATTGCTCTCATCACTCCTGTTCAACACTACAGGAAGCCCTAGCTAATGCAGTAAGGCAACAAATGGACATAAACAATATATAGATTGAAGAAATAAAATGTCTTTGTTTACAAATGACATCATCTACATGGAAAAATCTAAATCTTAAAAAAAAAAAAAAAATGGAAGTTCCTGAAACTAATTTCAGCAAGGTTATAGGATACAAGTTTAATATATAGAAGTCATTCATTTTCCTATTTACCAAAAATTAACAAGTAGAATTTTAAATTAAAAGCACAATGTCATTTACATTAGCACCAAAAAAAAGAGAAATATTTTAGATATAAATACAACAAGTTATACTCAAGATTATTGAGGAAAACTGCATAATTCTAATTAACAAAAGGAAAGAAGAAGTAAGTGGAGAGAGACTTCATGTTCAGGGATAGTAAGACTCAATATTGCCAAGATATCAGTTCTTCCCAACTTAATCTGCCTAGATTCAATGCAACTGCTATCAAAATCCCTCACATTACTTTGTGGATACAAACAAACTGATTCTGAAAGTTTACATACAGAGTCAAAAGACCAAGAACAGCCAACACAATACTGAAGAAGAGCAACAAAGTTGGAGGAGAGCTACAATAATCAAAACGTGGGGTACTGGTGACAGAATAAACAAACCGACCAATGGAACAGAATAGAGAACTCACAAATAGACACACACAAATATAGTCAACAGGTCTTTAACAAAGGGAACAAAGGCAATACAATTGAGGAGAAAGATAGTTTTTTCAACAAATGATGCTGGGACAACTGGACAGCAACATGCTAAAAAAAAAAAAAAGAATTTAGATGAACCTCAAACTCTAAAGAAAAGTTAATTCAAAAGGAGGTTTGAAAGAGCCACGTGTACCCCAATGTTCATTGCTGCTTTGTTTACAATAGCCAGGACATGGAAGCAACCTAGATGCCCATCAACTGACGAATGGATAAGAAAGCTGTGGTACATATACACAATGGAATATTACTCAGCATTAAAAAAAAATTCATTTGAATCAGTTCTACTCAGGTGGATGGAACTGGAGCCCATTATCCAGAGTGAAGTAAGCCAGAAGGGAAAACAACAATACAGTATACTAACGCATATATATGGAATTTAGAAAGACGGTAACGAGAACCCAGCATGCGAGACAGCAAAAGGAACGCAGATGTATAGAACAGACTCATGGACTCTGTGGATGAGGGCAAGGGTGGGATGATATGGGAGAATGGCATTGAAACATGTTAATTATCATATGTGTAATCAATCGCCAGCCCAGGATTGATGCTCGGGGCTGGTGCATCGAGATTTCCTGGGGGGAGGGAGGAGGGAGGGAGGTTCTGGAGGGGGAGCATATGTAAACCCATGGCGATATCATGTCATTGTATGGCAAAACTAATAAAAAAAAATCGGTAAAAAA
>ML661897.1:27004137-27025045 GCA_007570785.1 Antilocapra americana
TGGACCCTGTGTCAATGTCCTTTTTCAAATATTATTTTTTAATTTTTATTTATTTGGCTACACTGGGTTGCAGCTGCAACATTCGGGATCTTGTTCCTCAACCAGAGATCAAACCCAGGCCCCTTGCACTGGGGGCACAGAGTCTTAACCACTGGTCTCATAATTTACTTCTTTTTAAAGGCTGAATTGGTCGTATGGATCGATCAGAGGCTTCCCAAGTGGCACTAGTGGTAAAGAATCCACCTGCCAATGCAGAAGACATGGGTTCAATCCCTGGGTTGGGGAGATCCTCTGAAGGAGGAAATGGGAACCCACTCTAGTATTCTTGCCTGGGAAATTCCAGGACAGAGGAGCCCAGTGGACTACAATCCATGGTGTGACAAGTAGTCAGACACGTCTTAGTACATAGACACACACATGGACAGACCACATTTGTTTATCCATTCATCTACTGATGGACACTAGGGTTGCCTCCACCTCTTGACTGTTGTGAACAGTGCTGCTATGAACATGGGTTTACAAATGCCTACTTGAGACTCTGCTTTCAATTCTTTTGGGTACTTACCCAAAGTGGAGTTGCTGGATCATACAGTAATTCTTGTTTTAATCCTTGAGGAACTATCACTATTTTCTAGAGTTGCCCTTCATTTTACATTCCCATCAACAGGGTACAAGGGTTCCAATTTGTCCACATTCTCCCCAACCCTGTTACTTTGGGTTCTTTGACAGCAACCATCCTGATGCTTGTGAGGTGCTATCTCATTTCTCTAAAGATGTTGTTATGTTGAGCATCTTTCCTATGCTTGTTGGCAATTTGTATAACTTCTTGGAAGAAATGTCAACTTAAGTCCTTTGCTCATCATTTTTAACTGGGTAATTTGGCAGTCTGGGGCTGTTGAATGATAGGTCTGACAACCTTCTTAACACTGTCACCTAAGAGGGGTACCAAGGTGGCCCTGACAGAAGAGAGGGCACAGAAGCCAGTTATGTTGTCTCTGTATTATTTGAATTATTATAAAACACATACATTGCCTTTCTTATCGTTTTCATATTAATGAATTATAGGGGGAAAAGATCAATTCTGTCTCTGTCCCTCATGGCAAAGAGGACAGCCTCAAGTTGATCCTTGCGAGGTCTAGCCCATCCTCTTTTCATCCTAGTTTAAGATTCTCTGAGTTAAAAGAAGCGTTTTTAGTTCATCTGTACCTTTTCCAAATGCAAGGGATTGAGGTTCAAAATAACCCATTTCTTGGTCTTTTTCTCACAGATATTAAAATATCCATAACACTTGCCACAGTGTGAAAAAGTTAGTGATATCTGTTCTTTTATAGATATTATTAAAAACACTAAGAAGTCAAGGATATTACAAAGTGAAGGAATCATCAGTTCAGTTCAATCGCTCAGTCGTGTCCGACTCTTTGCGACCCCATGGACTCCAGTACGCCAGGCCTCCCTGTCCATCACCAACTCCCAGAGTTTACTCAAACTCATGTCCATTGAGTCAGAGATGCCATCCAACCATCTCATCCTCTGTCATCCTTCTCCTCCCGCCTTAAATCTTTACCAGCATCAGGATCTTCTCAAATGAGTCAGTTTTTCTCTTATCAGATGGCCAAAATAAAAAATGCTAAAAGTAAAAATGCCTCATTCATTCATTCAACAAACATTAACTGAATGTAGCTTGTTCCACTTGCTGGAGATATAAAAGTAAACAAAAGAAGAAGAAGTTGGAAAGTGATTAAGTGCAGTACAAAATAATATCAGGCCAGGAGGGAGGGATGTGTTGGTAGAATGGTCAGGGAAACTTTCTTGGACAAGGAGTCTCAGCTGTGACTGGGGCTAAATGTCCATGGTTCATCCATGAGGGATGGAGTCTCCTTAATTAACAGAAATCTAATTCTCAGAAAGATTCTGACAAGTTTAAATAATCATCTTAAAACTCAACATTCAAAAAACTAAGACCATGCCATCCAGTCCCATCACTTCACAGCAAATAGATGGGAAAAACAGAAACAGTGGCAGATTTATTTTCTTGGGCTCCAAAATCACGATGGACAGTGAGTGCAGCCATGAAATTAAAAGACACTCCTTGGAAGAAAAGTTATGACAAACCTAGACAGCATATTAAAAATGCAGAGACATTACTTTGCCTACAAAGATCCATATAGTCAAAGCTATGGTTTTTCCAGTAGTCATGTATGGATGTGAGAGTTGAACTATAAAGAAGGCTGAGTGCCAAAGAATTGATGCTTTTGAACTGTGCTGTTGGAGAAGACACTTGAGAGTCCCTTCACTCAAAGTCAAACTAGTCAATCCTAGAGGAAATCAACTCTGAATATTCATTGGAAGAACTAATGTTGAAGCTCTAATACTTTGGCCACCTTATGCAAAGAGCAGACTCATTAGAAAAGACCCTGATGCTGGGAACGATTAAAGGCAAAAGGCGAAGGGGGTAGCAGAGAATGAGACAGTTTGATAGCATCACTGACCCAATGGACATGAATCTGAACAAACTCCAGGAGATAGTGAAGGATGAGGAAGCCTGGTATGCTGCATGTCCATGGGGCCACAAAGAGTCAGACACAACTGAGCGAGTGAACAACAACACTTATTCACTTTTTCAATCATAAAACATTTCAGTACATATACTTCTTTGAGTCAACTAAAACTGAAAATGCATATTCCAAATCTTGGCCCCTGAGTAAACTGCAGAGCCCTGGAAGGATGGGTTAATCAGCACACAACTCTGGGCCTTTAAACGGAAAGAGAAGACCAGAGCAAAGGCGCCAGTGCAGGAGAGGTTCAGTGGGTGAGAGAGAATCAGTAAAAGGGATTACAGAGTGTGCTGTCTATAGGGTAGGTGGTCATCAGTGGCTCCAAGTGCGTGAGCCACTTTGGTATATTTTCCCCAATACTTCATGCTTCCTGCAGATGGTAAAGTCTGCTTAGTGGCCCACAGCCTTTATAAGAGTCTTATTTAGCTGACTGGGCTATGTGCTTGCTAAAGATAAGCACAAGCATCCCAGGATTCATAGGAGTCTCTACTGAAAGGTAGGAACAAGTGAAACAAAGAGAGATCAGATAGAAAGAAATGCTTTCTAATGAGTTCCACCTTGGTGTGGTAATGTGGCCATATTTATGATTCCTGGTCTTCATCCTATCTGATTAGAGGGGGAAATAAAACTTATTTACAAAGATCCTCTTTCTTATTCTCATGGAACTTCTGGGAAATAGCAAGAGGCAGGACATACGATTCTTTTATTTATATTGGAGAAAATAAAGGACTGTCTGAGTCAGGGGGAGACTCAGGCCACCTGCCTCCCAAGAGCTATCATAGCTACTCATCCAGAAGTGAACATGATATGACCAAGTGAATTATTATAAAGATGGGGTAATGGAACAATTCCTAAGCAATAAGGTGAAGGCCCTCAGGGGTTTGGTCTGCCTATCAGATCTGCTATGAAACAGAACTGGAATTCTCCGAAGAAAAGCAAACAGGACTTCCCTGGAGGTCCAGTGGGTAAGACTCCATACTCCCAATCCAGGGGGCACAAGTTCAGTGCTGGTCGGGTAACTAAGATCTCACATGCCATCAGGCGTGGTCAAAAAAAGAAAGAAAAAGTCTGCATCCATCCTAGAAACCAAAGCAAAGCACTTTCCACATGTCAGAGTCTTGGAGAGATTTTGGCTGCACCTTAATGCAGACTGGAGCTGTATGAAAAGATCAATAACACCAATTCATACTTTCTTTTCTTGAGAGAAAATGCAGTATCCAGAGGAACAGCAAAGAGCCCTAGCAAATGGCATCACTCCTTGCTAACTTGGATGGATGAAGGAAAAAGGAAAGGTGAGACTCTGGACCTATTTCTTCACTTGTCAATGCCCTGAAGACGAGCCCTGATAAGGAGGCAAGGCAGACATGGGGATGGAGGGCTGACAGGATCAGCATAACTATGCAGCCAGGCGGGTCTGAAAATGAGTCCCAGTTCTAGTCCTTACTAGGTCTGGAACCCCAGGCAAGTATTAAACTTCTCTAAATCTCTCTTTTCTTCTCTGCCAAACTGACTAGTAACTGTGACTTTTGCACAAGACTGCTGTAAAGGTTCAATGAGGTAAGAGTGTAGAGTGTTTAGAATAGCCCCTGTAAGTGCTTATTTAGTGGTGATGGTGATAGATATGATGGTGATGGTGACTGATATGATGTAGTGGTCATGGTGATGAATAGGACGATGGTGATGAAAGAGATGATGGTGGTAATGATTAGCAGTAAAACTGGAATTTAAGATTTGGCAAAATATAGCTAAAGCTTTCGAAGAGTTTCAAATATTTTAAATACTCTTATTCTTTGATCCAGTAATTCCACTTACTGGAAATATTCTTTTATTTTTGTGGGGTTTAAGTTTTAAGTTTTTTTTTAATGTGGACCATTTTAAAAGTCTTTATTGAATTTGTTACAATACTGCTTTCTTTTTTCAACCAGGAATCAACCCACATCCCCCACATCAGAAGGTAAAGTCTTAACCACAGGACTTCCAGGGAAGTCTGGAAATATTCTTTTGGAAATAGACAAGAGAATTTAAAGTTTGTTGTAACTGGAAAAACAGTAAATAAACTAATAAATACCTAACAACAGTAGAGGCCTTGAGGGAGAAAACTGTAGAAATAATGAGATCCAGACAGACTGACCCCAATTATGGAGGGTGTGGTGTAGCAGGCTGTCAGCACTGGGAAACCTGAGAGGCTGGATAAACGAATGACATCTCTACTCCCTCCATACTTACAGAGAACAATCCCTTCTCCACCTCCACAAGACACAGGAAGTCTACCCTGGGCAAAAACTGAATGAGAGATGTTCCCAACTTGGGAAAACCAGGTTAGAGAGAGAGATGGGGGAAAGATACAAGACAAATGGGTTTACATATTGAGTATCTTGGCCCTCTTGTCCTATTGATGTCTCACAGCCCTGGGGGCCAGGCACGTTCCAACTAGAACAATTGTTCTAAGAGAATCTCAACTGCCCAGAGAAAATTCTATAGATAAAAGCATTCAAACTTAAAAAAAAAAAAAAAAGTTGAGAGTTGCTCATTCTCCTATATGAACAAGTAGTCAAGGGATCAGCAAACATTTGGGCGAAATTGTTCAATATGCAGACTATAGCAAAGAAAAGAGAAGGGGATTCCCTGGAGGTCCAGTGGTTAAGACTCGGAGCTTCCACTGAAGGCGGCACAGGTTCAATCCCTGGTCAGGGAAGTTATGCATGCCATGAGGTAGAGTCAATGAGGAAAAAAATTTTTTAAGAAAAAAAAAAAACAAACAAACAGAAAAGAGAAGAAGAACCTGGCAGAAGGTGAGCTAGTTCAAGTAGCTACAGTAGCCAGCCAGACTGAGACTGCAAATGTTAAATGTTACAGGTGTTAAGAATGTACTACACTGAGATTTTCTATTTGGTGAAGCCAGAGGTATTCAAAGACAAGTCAAAAGGAATCATTTCCTCACTAGCTGATTCATACTATGTATATTACACCACCTAAAATTCTCTCTCTGAAATCAAACACATGGCCCCCTTCTTGCTGCCAGGGCAATAACATTCTTTCACATCCAACTCTGAACCACTGTCCTCCACCAACACACCCTACTCAGGCACCCAAGCTTGATTTCCATTACCTGGGTCACTGGAACGACTGACACTAGAACTTCATTATATTCTATGCCCACGATTTAGCGTATTTGATACTGAGATCAACAGGCATAGAAATAAGAACCCAAAACTCTAAAATAATCCCACTGATTAGGACCAGCCCCATGAGCAGTAAGTTCAAAAACCTGATGGTGACCCAAACACCTAACTTGACTGCTCCTTTTTAAGAAGCCCATAATTCTCTGTGGCAGCCTAGAGGGTTGGGATGGGAGGTGGGAGGGAGGCTCTAAAGGGAGGGGATATACGTATACTTATAGCTGATACACGTTGTTGTACAGCAGAAACAAACAATATTATAAAGCAATTATCCTCCAATTAAAAAAAAAACACTTTAAATACCAATAAGTAAAGAAAAATTTTTAACAATAGAGAAGGAAATGGCAACCCACTCCAGTATTCTTGCCTGGAGAAGTCCATGAACAGAGGCACCTGGCAGACTGTGGTCCACGGGGTTGCATGACTGAGCACGCATGCATGAGGGTGAAGGGAAATAGATTAGTAGCAATAAACTGGTAAAACTAAAAAACATTTTTTTTAAGATGCCCATTATTTAGGAGCCCAAGATCAATTAGTTGTTTTAAACACAAAAGAGTTTGAAAGTATTATGTGTGTGTGTGAATAGACTGATTCCAGGGTTTGAAAGATTAAGAAAAATCTGAGACATTATTTTTAACAACAATATAGAAATTATAATAAGCTTTTACTCCATCCAAATTGGGGGAAGTGATATCAAAATTAGGAGTTGTCATTTTCCATTACTGTGAATTCTTTAATAACAATAGGAAAATATTGCTTTAATAAATAGTCCCTTTATGGTTTAACAAACAAAAAGAAAAAGGCCTGTGTTCCAATGTTACACACTGTAGTCAGAGACGACAGCTGCCAAAAATAGAAATAAAGTCCAAGAAACTGAGTAGGTTGCAAACTGCTCTCCTCTTGGGAGGAACAATTCCTTTCTCCCCTATCTTTGCACTGTTCCTCCCTCAAAACGCGTTACTACCAGAATACACCCTATGTAAGTGGCCATGGAGATCCTAGCCAGGACCTGATAATGGGCTGGGTGTGAGGGAGGGCCTGGAGGAAGCAATTCTGCACTCCAAGAACTGAAATTTCACCGCTCTCTCCTCAGTGTGGATGGAGCCAGGACACAGGAGAAAAGAAACCTCCCCAACCCACACAGAGACTCTGTTTTGTTCAAAGGTGCTTGGTTCCCACAGAATACTTTGACCACCACGTCACTCTAACTTGTCCATGTTTTAAAGCTGAAACCAAACGCTTCACCCAATTCCCCCTCGCTTTTCAAGCGGACACAAAGAGTGCAGCTAAACCATTGTGAGGGCACTCTCTGGTCTGAAGAACCACATGCCGGCATGCAGAAGATGAATCTTTCTCAGAAACAGGGTCCCAGATCTCCCCAGCTTGACAGATCCCCTTCACAGATCATGTCCCTTCCTTCAAAGACTCACTGGGTGACGCACGGGAGAAACACGTCCAGCCGGAATCACGAGAAGTCTTTCTTTCCAGTTGCCAACTTACTGCTGTTGAGAGACAGTGTGGAGTTGTCCAGTGAAGGACAAAACCAAGTTGGGGGGCCTTCCCTGATGGTTGAGTGGCTAAGACTCCACACGCCCAATGCAGGGGCCCAGGTTCAATCCCTCGTCAGGGAACTAGATCCGGCGTGCTCCAACCAAGACCCAGTGCAGCCAAATATGTAAATGTGTGTACGTGTTAGTCGCTGAGTCATGTCCAACTTTTTGCGACCCCAGGGACTGTAGCCTGCCAGGCTTCTGTCCATGGAATTCTCCAGGCAAGAATACTGGAGTGCATTGCCATTCCCTTCTCCAGAGGAACTTCCCGAACCCAGGTCTCCTGCATCACAGGCAGATTCTTTGATATATAAATATATTTAAAAATCAAGTTGGGATTTGGACACCAATTTAAGGCAGCCCACTCTGGTCCTCAGTGCCGTATCACCCGCTCAGCCAGGTGGCCTGTGACAGATGGGGCCTCTCCCCTAGGTCACAACCTGATGTCCCACTCATCTCTGTCCCCTTCGAACACGTACAGAACAAGTGGAAGGACACCAACCGACTAATGTCCACTAAACAGACAGGATCTGCTACCACTAAGAAAAGAGGAGCGAGGAGCCAGCATTCACCATAGGCTCCAAGACAGGGGGCCCCAACCCCCAGGCCATTGACTGGTCCATGGCCCTGTTAGGAACCAGGCTGCACAGCAGGCAGTGAGCAGCAGGCAAGTGAACAAAGCTTCATCTGAATTTACAGCCGCTCCCCATCACTCACATTACTGCCTGAGCTCCAACTCCTGTCAGATCCGTGGAGGCATAAGATTCTCAAGTGTGCTAAGTCGCTTCAGTCATGTCTGACTCACTGCGACCCTATGGACTGTAGACCATCAGGCATAGGAGACCCATGGCACCTCTGTCCATGGGGACGCTCCAGGCAACAACACTGGAGTGGGTTTCCATGCCCTCCTCCAGGGGATCTTCCCCTAGATTCTCTTAGGAGCACAATAAATATAATACACTTGAATCATCCCGAAACCATCTCTCCCACCCCTGGTCCGTGGGAAAATTGTCTTCCACAAAACTGGTCCCTGGTGCCAAAAAGGTTGGGGACCACTGCTCTAAGGGACCAGAGAACCACTTCAGCTAAATAGTCCTAAGACCAACCATGTAGGTGGGTCAGGGGCAGGGGCAGAGGCATAGGCAGGGGCAAGGGGGGTTGACAGACTGTAAGGAGGGTTTTTCTCAGACCCTCAGACACACGTACAGCAAGAAACGTTATACAAAATTAGAGATATTGACTGTGAATGTCCTACCTCTGGAGGCTGAAAAGACCAAGATGAAACTGAAATCGGGAACTACTGGATCAGACTGAAATGTATGGTTCAGGTGTGAAAATGCCACTTCCCCTTATCAGAGGTGTCAAAACAGCTGCCCCATCACACCTTTGGATTACTTAACCCCCAACTACTTCCCGCTCACAGGGCACACGTGAGGGTCCCGGCTCATCCTTCTACATCCAGCTGCATACCAGACTCGCCCAGAACAGAAGCCAAGCACCCAAGGTTAAAATCAAAAGAGGAACAAGCAACCCCAAGTGAAAAAGCAGTTCTCTAAATAGAGAGGGGCGGGCAGGGCAGCACACAGGACCTGGTAGCATCTATGCTCATCCCGGCACCAGCCCCCTAGCCTGAGCATCCTAAAGGGCCTCAGAAACCTAACATCACCCAGCTTCACTGCATTCATTTTCAAGAATAAATGTGTTTGGGGACCTCCCTGGTGGTCCACTGGTTAAGACTTTGCCTTTCAATGCAGGGGGTATGGGCTCGATTCCTGGCTGGGGAGCTAAGATCCCACATGCTATGTGGCCAAAAAAAAAAAACCAAAAAAACCCAAAACATAAAACAGAAGCAATGCTGTAACAAATCCAGCAGATTTTAAATATGGGCCACATTAAAAAAAATGTTAAAAAGAATAAGTGTGTTTACGATGTCAGGATTAGAATGCCTATAATTCTGGATGCCCGTCTCATTTGCTTGATTGCTTCTCCTTGGATCATGGTGGGGGTATTCACAGAGAAAGCTGACTCTTTCTGGAAGGCTACTTGAAAGATGCCTCTAATGAAGCCCTGATGGAGCCATGGAAAACCCAAACTGGAGTTAAAAATGAGCTCTGCCTCCCAGGTCTCCAGCATATTACAGAAGAGCCTTCAGACAAGAGCACAATACACTCACCACATAAAAGAGAAAGCAGCACTCAGTTCTCCCAGTCACGAGGGGGACAAAGAGCCTGACGATGATCAGCTTTGTTACACTGATGCTGGTCTAGGCAACTCCAACTTGTGTGTGAAACAAACAACTGGATCTAGGTGAGCAGAGCGCTGACCAAGAGTCATCCTAGAGAAACTGCTGGAACACCCGCCTCCCCTCTTTTCCACACTGCCGGCTCATTTCAGGCCGGAAACAGAGAGGCCTCCCCCGCCTCTTGGGTCTGGCCCGATCCACAGGAAACTTCTCTCCTGATTAGACTCCCACAGAGCTGAGGGTTCAACTTTCCATCTTTCATTCCAACCCACACATCCCATCACACCACTAAGGCCTAGCCAGGGGGCCACTACAAACAAACTTGCCCACCCACATCCACTGTAGGCAATCATTGTAGGAAGTTCAGGCTAAGAGTCAACCATGCCTTTTTCTTGGAATCAAGAAATCATCCTTTGAACCACCAGGGAATACTCTCTGAACAGCAGATTAATCCTCTTCGCTTTTGGCAGTCACAATTCAGAGGTCAATTAAACAGAGCCAAGCCCTAATGCCCTAACCTCTTTTCTGAGGACTTATGATGCTTGAAGAGGGTGTAACATTCTACCAGCCCCATCTAGATGACAGCGCTGGAAATCACACAGACCTTCCAGAACCTTCTTATTCCTAGGCTTTTCTCCAGTACAACACAAAACGGACTCTCTCACTTGCAAGCACTGACACAAGCAAAATGAACCAGACACTTGCTAATGACTTTGGATGAATGGGTCACGGTCACGTGACACAGCACGCTATTTCCTTTTAAAACAGACTTTCCAACTGAAATGGGATCCAGATGTTATAGGCAGATGTGTATCCAGTCCCCTTCCTAGGTGGTACCTACGGAATGAAGACTCAACTTAATTTGACTTTTATGTGTATTCCTTTTTCCCCACGATGTAAGCGCCTCCAGATCTCAAGCGCGGAGCACTTGGCCACCACATGGACAGCACGCCAGGCTTGGCCCACAGTTGGTCCTTGAAAGCTGGCTGGTCCAATAAATCAAACAATAAGGAAATAGAGTGAAGAAGGTTCAAATGCATCAGACTAAACCACAATCAATGTTCAAGAACAAAATATTTCCTGTACAAGGTTCTGCAGATGGATTTAGATTTGGAAAATCTTAATCCCCTTGCTTACTAGGACTATTCATCAAGCTGACAGCCAGATTTTTTTTTTCCTCCTGTTTTGTAATAGCTGCTTATTTGAATCATCCTTTACTGGGAAGTTTTATTTCTAAAATCTTTATTAGATGACAAACTACATAGATAGCATTTCATATTTCAGAAATTCCAACCATTCTTCAAGTTCAGTTCAGTCGCTCAGTCATGTCTGACTCTTTGCGACCCCATGAACAGCAGCACACCAGGCCTCCCTGTCTATCACCAACTCCCAGAGTCCACCCAAACCTGTGGCCATCGAGTTGGTGATGCCATCCAACCATCTCATCCCCTGCCGTCCCTTCTCTTCCTGCCCTCAATCTTTCCCAGCATCAGGGTCTTTTCCAATGAGTCAACTCTTCCCATGAGGTGACAAAAGTATTGGAGTTTCAGCTTCAACATCAGTCCTTCCAATGAATACCCAGGACTGATCTCCTTTAGGCTGGACTGGTTGGATCTCCTTGCAGTCCAAGGGACCCTCAAGAGTCTTCTCCAATACCACAGTTCAAAAGCATCAATTCTTTGGTGCTCAGCTTTCTTTATAGTCCAACTCAACAGCTCAGGACCCTGCACATTGTGGGTAATGAACAAAACGTATACAATGAATGGGTGGCTTAATGAATACCCATTATTATGAGATGCTACTCAAGATATTTCCAGTTGTCTTCCAAGTGGATACAGAACAACCCACACTCAAACTTTGCCAACACTCCCAACCTACTCCTTAGCACTCTGTCCCCACCCCGTTCCATCACACAGCTCCAGCCACACTAGCCCTGTGTCTGTATGCATGCTCAATCACATCCAACTCTTTGCAACCCCATGGACTGCAGCCCACCAGGATCCTCTGTCATGGGATTCTCCAGGCAAGAACACTGGAGTGGGTTGCCACGCCCTTCTCCAGGGGATCTTCCCAACCCAGGGACTGAAGCTGCATCTCCTACACTGGCAGGTGCATTCTTTACCACTGAGCTACCTGGGAATCCCCCTGCCCTGTGTACTGATCCTGTTGTGCCTAGCCCTCTGCCTGGACCACTCTAGCCCTACATGCGCATGGCTTGTCCCTTCTTTTATTTGAATCTCTTCTCAAATGTCACCTCCTAAACCAGAGCACTCATCACCCCCATCACAGTCCTTTATCAAAATTCTCATGGCCGTTAACACTGACATTATATTACATATATTTTTAAATTTTATTTTTATTTATTTTTAATTGGAGGATAATTACTTCAAAGTATTTTGTTGGTTTCTGCCAGACATCAACATGAATCAGCCATAGGTATACTTATGTCCCCTCCCTCTTGAATTTCCCTCCCACCCTCATCCCAACCCTCTAGGTTGTCACAGAGCACCAGATTTGAGCTCCCTATGTCATACTGCAAATTCCCACTGGGCATCTATTTTACACATGGTAATGTATATGTTTCCATGCTACTCTCTCAATTCACCCCATCCTCTCATTCCCTGTATTACATATACTTTAAATGTACTGTCTAGGGACTTTTATGGCAGTCCAGTGGTTAGGACTCAGTGTTTCCATGGCTGAGGGCATGGGTTCAATCCCTGGCCAGCAAACTAAAGCTCCCACATGCCCCACAACATGGACAAATAGATAAGCCATCCATTTCTTTCTGCTTAGAATGCACACACATCAAGATTATGTATGGATTCTTTGAGGAAAACACAAGTTTCCCCTGTTATTTAAGTCTTTTTCTATCTGCACTGTTTCAGAGGACTCCTATCTCTCATTGTGACAGAAAGGAGTGGCCTAGTTGATTTCATGTATCCCTTCCAGGGTCCAAAGTCCTAGAAAAAGGCATTTTTACAGATAGAAAAAAAGCTTAGACATCATCCAATACAGGAGGTCTTGTTAATCTGCAGTCAGGGAGTCCTTGAAGATGTATAAACTTTGTAAAACTGGTCTACACAATTTTCTGTGGCAAGAATCCACAGCCCTAAGACATGGAAGCAACCTAGATGTCCATCAACAGATGAATGGATAAAAAAGTTGTGGTACTCAGCCATAAAAAGGAACACATTAGAGTCAGTTCAAAGATACATTAGAGCCTGTTACAAAGAGTGAAGTAAGTCAGAGAAAAACAAATATTCTATATTAACACATGTATATGAAATCTAGAAAAATGGTAGAGATGAACCTATTTGCAGGGCAGGAATAGAGATGCAGACATAGAGAACAGAACTTGTAGACAGTTGAGGAAGGAGATGGCAGGATGAATTGAAAGAGAACACTGAAACAGGGAGTTCAACCCAGCAGTCTGTGACAACCTAGAAGGATGGGATAGGGTAGGTGGTTGAAAGGGGGTTCAAGAAGGAGGGGCCATATGTATACTTGTGGCTGATTCATGTTGTTGTATGGCAGAAACCAACACAACATTGTAAAACAATTATCTTCCAGTTAAAAATAAATTTAAAAAAAGAGTCCACAACTCTCATTGGAATTTCAAAAAAAAGTTTAATTTCCTAAACAAAAAATTAAAATTCTCCCCCCAAAATCTTTGATTATGGATGAGGAGACTGAGGTTCCCCAAAGAAGCAACTTGTTTTTCCGTCATTCAGTTGTTTCCTTTTTTGTGTCTAAAAGATGGCTGTTAGAGCTAACTGGTGTAGCTACCACAATTTCCAAATCTCAGTGACTTAGCACACTAAAAGGGTATTTCTCTTTTGTGAAAAGTCCAGTTTACATGTTCCTGACATCTCTCCCGGGCAGCTCTCCTCCCAATGGGGACTCAGGGATCCAGGCACTTTGCATCTCGCGCTTTCACCATCTTCTGTGACCTCAGAGTCCTTCACTGGATTCTCAGCAACTGGTTGGCAACAAGGGAAGAAAGAAAGAGCCGAGAAACCCATGGGATATTTCCGGAGCCAGACCTGTAAGTGTCACACAGTGCTTTCACCCACACGAATGGACCAGTGCTCAGTCACTGAGCCCTGACCTCTCAGCGAGGCTAGAAAATGCATCTTCCTATACGTCCAATTTTTAAAAAAAAAAATGGATTTGGTGACTACCTAGCCACTCTCTACCTCAATCACATAATCCACTGTTTTCCAAACTTCAGTCATTCCCAAATAACCTCTGTAGGTTTTGCTATATGTGTATCAGCTGCATTATTTAACTAGTGCTTTTCTAGAAGTTGACTCACCTTTCTAATAGTTAAATACATTTATTTGGTCACTATAGTGAGTGGAAAAGTAGTATCTCTTCCCATAGATAGAATGTAACCATAAAAAGAAAAACAATCACAAAACATTCTTAGTTTAGTTACAGACCATTTCTTGCTAGGCTTCCCTCATAGCTCAGTTGGTAAAGAATCTGCCTGCAATGTGGGAGACCTGGGTTCAATCCTTAGGTGGGAAAAATTCCCTACAGAAAGGCTACCCACTCCAGTATTTCAGCCTGGAGAATTCCATGGACTGTATAATCCATGGGGTCATGAAGAGTCACAACTGAGCGAACTTCACTTTCACTTTTACCTTTCTTGCTAGAGGCACTGAACTGAGGTTTGCTTTGTTGTTTTTCAGTCACTAAGGCATGTCCGACTCTGCAACTCATGGACAGCAGCATACTGGGCTTCTCTGTCCTTCACGATCTCCCAGAGCTTGCTCCAATTCATGTCCATCACCGGATGCCATCTAACCATCTCATCTTCTGCTGCCCTCTTCTTATGGAAGATCAAATGTCTGATGAGTGACACTTTTAAGAAGAATCCCCCTTTGTTGATTCCCAAGCCATCTCCTGCCCCCTCCCACACGCAATGACCCCACAGAAAGAGAGGACCCAGCCCTCACAACACCAGACTGCCATTCTGGACAACTGGACTTTCAGAGCAGCTCCTCTCATGACTAAGCTTCTGGATGAACACAATGAAGCATGCCTTCCCCTTCTTAACAACTTCATTATTCACAAATTTGCTTGTGGTAAGGACATCCAGTGGGGGGAAGGCTCAAAACTGCCCCAAGCCTCTTTCAAATGGCATTTCATACTAGGCAGTACAAGGCAGCGACACATACCCTCGCCAGATGCCCTCAGCAAATAAAGAACTCCTTTTCCTTTCCTTCTAATGGCTCAAATTTTCCCATGATTTTCTACAATGAGCACCAATGAAAATCACCCCCATCACATGTTCCACTGGCTATTCTTTCAACAGCATGGCTTCCAAACCAGACTTGCTGGAATGAAAAAAATAATACCCACCAAGCCATTTACAGAGTGTAGAGAGGGAGGGCATACAAATAAATTAAAGGGCAAGGGCACACAGTAACATCCATCAGAAGCACATGATCTGTCTGCTACTCTTAAGGGATTTGCTATATTCACAAAAAGCTCAAAGTACTCTGGGACGCCATATAAATTTTTCCAGTTAGGTCACTGCATTGCAAGGAGCAGAGACCCTCTCACGTTACCCCCAGGAAAAAGTATGTTTCAGACCTGGAATTGGAAAGCTGCTCAGAACAAGGATGGCTCAAGGGCCCGGATTCACCCTCCCCACCTCACCCCCAACAGGCTGGAGGGTTTCACTCCATGCCTGTTTCCTTCTATCCATCAGCTTCCACGTGGTTTTTTCATCCATAACTTTGGCCGCCTTGTGACTTCAGTCTGCCATGGATCCAATGCTCTCAAATAACATTCTTTTAGCATTCACCTCTATAACAAACATGTCCTGGGATTCCTTCGTTCAAATTCTCGAGACAGGGAATCTGATTGACTCAACTTACGTCTTCGCGCCAAGATCTATGTTATCGTCCTGACTATGGAAGGGTCTGCCGAGGGTGGTGGGCCCGCCATGCCCCAATTGGCATGGCCATGGAAGTCAGACGTGGGATGAAACTGACTACCTAGGCCTTCCCCAGGTCTTCTGTAGGGGCTGCATCTGGACAGGCAGAGGAATGTCACACAAGCACTAAAGCGGGCTGTGCAACCAGGTGCTGGGACTGGCATGCAAGGGACAGCTGTTAAATTTTCAGGAATTTTGAGAGCTATTTGCTAATCCACAGGCAGCTGAAAATAGGCCACAGACATTGACAAATGCCACAAATTTGGGGGTTCTTTTGGTTTTCCTAAAGAGTTCATTTGCGAGCACACCACTGCAGCATTAATGGTTAAAGGAGAAGAAGAAAAAAAATCAAGGTAAATACGGTTCCCCAACAATTTGGCATCATCTATGTTGTTTCCTTCTTTTCTTCCCCCAACCTTCACTCCAGCTGGAATGGACTGCTTGCTCATCCACCACCTACCACAAGGACCTGCCTTACAGCCAGTGCTCATGCTAAAGCCACAACCCAGCCTACCCAAATGACAATGCCAATCTCTGTCAGGTTCAACTTCCTCCCTGAAGCCTACTTTGCTCCCTCTATTGGAACAAGCCTCTGCTTCTCCCAACTCCTGGAACCCAAAGGATACATCTCTGCTTCCTTTTCACATTCAAGCCTTTTACTATAGTCGTTCCTGGCTTCAGACATTGGGGTCCTTTAATTCATTACAAACTTCCTAGGAAGGGATCTATGTCCACTTCTCTGGGTCCATCCAAGGGCCAGGCACGTAACTGCTCCTTAGTTAACTGGCCTACCTAGTAAGTACATGGTACTTACCAGGCAGTCCACAAAAGTCTGCTGCCTACAATTCTAGGCCTGCTAATCCACCAGTTCCCCCCAACAGATCTGAGCCCCGACAAGTGAATCAGCAACAAGAGGATACAGCCTGGAAGGCGGCCAAAGGCGTTGTTCTCCCATGTGTGTGAATTACAATCGCTAGATCCAAACACTTGTAAGAGAAGGGAAAAGTTAGGCATTAAACACAAGGATTAAACTTTGATCTGACAACATCAAGAGTCATACTTCAAACCACATTCAAACCACCCCCCATCCCCCATTTAACCTCATTTCCCTTAAGTCTTTGGGAAAGATGACTGGGAGCATTAAAGGAGAAAAAAATCTCAGAACTAGGAACCAGATGAACAAGATCACAAGTTCTCCACTGTCAAGTGGAGAACATTAGTCCTTCATGTCATGGATCACTTAGCAGCCTGAAGAGTATATACAAGCTGCCAAGAAGTTAGAAGGAAAACTATTAGATTACAAGCGGCATGTGAAGAAAAAGGCCAGGAAGAAACGGGCTTCCTTGCCCCAAAGCTTCTTCCGGCCAAAGCCTCCTGAGTAAGTCTCTAGGGAGAAAATTCAATGGCATGTCACCTTTGGATCATGGTGTTTTGGAGTCCGTGAACGTGGCCTTACTGGCAACGCTTAGTTTGCAAAAATATTCAAAAATTGAAAATTCTTCATACTCTGAGAATCTAGAGGTAGAAAATAGTATCTCTAGTCTACAGATGGAAAAACTAAGCTAAAGAAAGGTAAGTCACTTGACTGTAACAGACACCAAAACACAAACCCAGTTCAAAATCCTGGTATCAGCACCTCTCTGATTCATTCCACTCATCATGTCAACAAACCCTATGTGCCCCAGAACACAAAAAACAAGTGACTTCTGTGGAATGGATAATTCCTGAAGCTTAATCCAAACACATGGTATGAAAAATAATTTTTAAAAAGATTCTCAGGGACTTCCCTGGTGATTCAGTGGTTAAGACTTCATCTTCCACTGCAGGGGGTGTGACTTCGATTCCTGGTTGGGTAGCTAAGATCCCACATGCCTCCTGGCCATAAAACCCAAACATAAAACAGAAGCAATAATGTAACAAACTCAATAAAGACTTTAAAAATGGTCCACATTAAAAAAAAAAAAATTCTCAGAAGTTAGACAAAAGAACATGGCAGAGTGACCATTTCAAGCAAGGAAACAAGCCCTCTAATCTTCCCCAAGTATAAAAACCCTGTCACTCCAGGCTGCTGATAAAAGCAAGAAGATAACGACATATTATGGCAGAACACATGTTTTGTTTTAGATATCACGTATATTTCCTCCATCTGTCCTTTCTTGATATTAGCGGTTTAAGGAAGATAGAACTACAGAGATGCTGTATTTTTCCTAAGACTTCACTGGTGGTGTTGTTTAGTCCTTAGGTTGTGTCTCAATCTTTTTGACTCCGTGGACTGCAGTCCAACAGGGTCCTCGGTCCATGGGATTTCCCAGGCAAGAATACTGGAGTGGGCTGTCATTTCCTCCTCCAGGGATCAAACTGGAGTCTCCTGCATTACAGGCAGATTCTTTACCACTGAGCCACCAGGGAAGCCTCATCAACATGGAATTTTGCCCCCTGAAATCTAAAAGAAATCGACCTAGAAGTAAAGAGAATAAGAGCAAAAGTCCACCTGTCCAGATGTCCTCCCCTAACACATGCTGATCTGATCCTTTAAACACTTAGTCTTCTGGGGGTACTTTCCATGGTGGTCTGGTGGTTAAGACTCTGCTCTCCCAATGCAGTGGGCCTAGGCTGGATCCCTGGTCAGGGAACTAGATCCCACATACTGCAAGTAAAGATCCCAGACTTTACTTGGTGCAGCCAAACTTTTTTTTAAAGCTTGTTTATAGTTTTTAAAAATTTTGTCCTTTGGGCAACAAATGAGGAGCTCTCCATTTTCCTGGTCTAAAATTGGCATTAAATCAGAAACAAAATGCCACCCATAGAGAAAGGTGATGAGATTACAGTTTGCTTCAAAGAGTGGGCCATTTGCTTCTAAAGTAAGTCCTGTTGTCACATCTGAATGGAGCAAGCAGGCTTCTATCTAATTCAGGAAAGAAAATAAGAGGCAGATTCAAAATTTTCAAGGTTCTTGGCTTCAGTCAGAGCTGGGACATGAAAGACTCCTTCTACAGACTCAAAACCATTTCTGAATCTGTGAGCTTACAGAGAGACCTCCATGAAGCTATCAAGCTGTTTGAAAATAAGCTTGAGTGACAGTCCTGATGTTGCCAAAGAAGTATCGGGAACCAGCCTCTCCCAGGGCGTGGAAAGATCTTGAAAAATGACTCCAGGGATTTCCCTGGTGGACCAGTGGTTAAGAACCCACCTTCCAATGCAGGGACCTCGGGTTTAATCCCTGGGCTGGAAACTAAAATCCCACAGGCTGCGGGGCAATTCAGCCCACAAAGGGCAACCACTGAGCTCATGTTCCGGAACAAGAAAAGCCCAGATGCTGCAGAGCAGAACCCACATGCTACAATAAAGACCTAGGGCAACCAAGTTTTTAAAAAAAAATGACTCCAAAGTATTTTAACACCAACAACTCTTGACCTAGGTTAGGAGACTTCCTTAAAGATGACTACAGGCCCACAAGATAATCATTCAAGAGTCTGTCCTCAATGGATTCCTATTTTCAGATTCTATAATAATCCATGTGGTAGGACCAGAAATGCGTGGCCTAGGGCTATTGGTCATAAATGTCTCTGAGGTCATCAGGCTGGAGATGGCATATACTGTGGCACTGTCAGGCCAAAGTAAAGGAAATCAGCCTGTGTGAAGCCCTAATAGATTTCCTATATATCCCTCATCTTATGTTAATATAATCCTCACAATCATCCCATGAGCCCTGGAACGTCAGAGATGCTCAAAGAAAAGTCACAGGGAGTGCAGATTCAAATTCCAATTGACCTGACTCAAAAGATTCATGAGTGAGTGAGTGAAAGTCGCTCAGTCGTGTCTGACTCTTTGCAACCCCATGGACTATACAGTCCATGGACTTCTCCAGGCCAGAATACTGGAGTGGGTAGCCTTTAACTTCTCCAGGGGATCTTCCCAACCCAGGGATCAAACCCAGGTCTCCCACATTGCAGGCAGATTCTTTATCAGCTGAGCCACAAGGGGAGCCATGTTAACACATTAATGACAAGGGGATTTCTACACAAACTAACAACACCTGTGGCATTAATACCTCTCTGGTTAACAATGTGTTAATGAGTCCAGTTAACTATGTGTGAAGTTATTTATACCTCTTAGGGTCCCAGACTATTCAGAGACAGTAAGAGAGGGCCCCTACAAGTGGAGAGAATTCCCTGGCAGTCCGGTAGTTAGGGACTGATGCTTTCACTGCCATGGCCCGGGTTCAATTCCTGGTTGGGGAACTAAGCAAGCCGTGCAGCATGGCCAAAAGATAATAAAAATAATTATAAAAAAAGAGACAGAGACAAAAGTCCCATCATCCAGAGACCCCTAGGAATTCAACCATGTTCAATGGAGAGTCTTGCAAGACCAGGCACGTATTCATAAGGGTTTCAAAACATAAGGGTTTTGAACTTGGAAATACACTAGAATCTAGTGTGGACCTTTGAAGATGAGTTCAGAGAGAATCAACCTCCCCTACTAAGGAATCAAGTCGGCTCTGCAAACAAGGGCACCTGACTGCCAAGGCAGGCTCCCACCCAGCCAACTTTCAGATAATGACTGCATACTACCCACTGTACCAGGAAGTGTGCTAATCTTGTTCCTACCTTCTCACTTGGCTGAGAGCCTTCTATGACTTCACAAACGCAGAGAAGAATAAAAGTTAGCAGGCGTGGACTTCAAAATTCCAAACCACAAGAAGCTGCTCTCCAAAACTTCACTCTGTAGCAATGGCTTTTGCCTCTACCTAGACATTTCTCATGGTAACTAAGCATGGCTTGGCCACAAGGCAGAAACAAGGTCTGCAGGGCTGTCAACAGTAACCATGGTTCTAATGTCAGCTTACTATGTGTCCCTGAGCATGTCAACATCTGCATCCCAATTGTATTCAGTAACTCAGAACACCATGTTTTTTAAACGTGTATCATATTAGTGATGCTGTTGGACAATAGAAATAATAAGTGTTCTGCTTCATTCATCAAATACTTTATTTTATATAAGGCAAAACCAAGAATGGTGTACGCCCCAGGATGTCCACTATCTTATCAAAATGAAAGTGACGTCATACTTAATTGTCTTACAATGTATAGAGGAGTCAAAGTCTGAGACGAATGGTTTATCCACCATAAAACAGCCATTCAGATCTTAAAAACAACCACAATGGAATATTACTCAGCATTAAAAAAAAATTCATTTGAAGCAATTCTACTCAGATGGACAAAACTGGAGCCCATTATCCAGAGTGAAGTAAGCCAGAAGCAAAAACAACAATACAGTATATTAACACATATATATGGAATTTAGAAATACAGTAATGAGAACCCAACATGGGAGACAACAAAAGGAACGCAGATGTATAGAATAGACTTGTGGACTTTGTGGATGAGGGTAAAGGTGGGATGATATGGGAGAAGGGCATTGAAGCATGTTAA
>ML661897.1:27025445-27058008 GCA_007570785.1 Antilocapra americana
AATAAAAAAAAAAAAAAAGAAAATTTAAAAAAAAAAAAAAAAACAAATGTTCCACCATAATGTAAGATGTTAACCTTTGGAGGAACTGAGTGAAGGCATGTAGGAATTCCTTGTATTAACTTTGCAACTTTTCTAAAATTTAAAATTATTCCAAAAAATTTATTTTTTAGAGCCTTAAAAAACAGAAATCAACACTGAAAAAAAATCACTTAGTATAGAGATCGACTGTGAGTCCCTATTGGACTGCAAAAGAAAAATACATAAAAATGATCACCAATAAATTACAGATGTGGAGATTGCATTTGGACAACTGGCATTTTGGAAGAAGATATCAGAATGACAAAAAATTGAAACAACAGACTTACTGTGCTAGAAGAAGATATTTCAGACTAAAGAAAAATCTGAGATTCTAAACCTATCTGGCTTTCTTTCCTCTTAAATAACAGAAAGGAAGAAAAAGTCCTGTAAAATGTCATGCAGAAAAGCTAATTACTATGGTGGGCACCAGTCAAGTTGACTCCTAGATCTAAATGATTTCCTCTTGCTGAGCATGTCCTTAGGGCACAGTGCTAGGTCCCCTGCCAATTGGCATTCCATGTCATTCCTAGGCTGTTTGATATTATGGTATAACTGGCTTAAGCTGGACCAGTCTGATTTTTTTCTCCCAGAAATGGAAAACTTTGAATCAATAAACTGTTGAAAGTATTCAAAAAAAAAAAAAACAACCAGCAGATCAAAATGAGGTGTGATTCCATAAGTTTTGAATTTCAGGATTATAAAGAGATGAGACTAGGATAAACATGAAAATTCCACTTTGTCCTTAACTGAAGCAAAATCTTGGATTTGGTTTTGATGATCAGCAAAGAGACAGACTGTGTCGTAAGTCATTAACTGAACAGAAGAAAGCAAAGTGTATTAAGTTACAGATGGTCATCAAGAATAGAGGAATAGAGGTCATCAAGTTAGATTTTTTGCTACAATACTCAAAAGTCAGCATAGTTTGAGATAGAGGGTGGAAGGCAAACTTACCAAACCCAGCCAAGACATCCTGTATGACTTGGGCCAACCACCAAAATAAGTCTGTGTCAGTTGCTGGATCTCTAAAGCACAAGCAACAACAGCTATCACTTTTAGCTCACAAATTACATTAATAAAAATAGCAATGTTAGCTCAATGTTTTTAAAACCTTGGTAACCCATTCACATTGCACAAACTTAATAAGGTGCAAAATATTCCATAAAATCCCTCTATATTCAGTCTACCATTCTCTTCCAAGAAATAATTAAGGGACAATCTCATATATACTTTTGGAAATAATAATCTAGCGTTGGCTTCCCTGGTGGCTCAGTCAACAAAGAATCTGCCTGCAATGGAGGAGACCCAGGTTCAAACCCTGGGTTGGGAAGATCCCTTGAAGAAGGAAATGGCAACTCACTCCAGTATCCTTGCCTGGGAAATCCCATGGACAGAGGAGCCTGGTGGGCTACAGTCCATGGGGTCGCAAAAAGTCGGACACAACTTAGCAACTAAACCACCACCACTGACAAGTACACACTGACGCATGCTTTTATCTACTGTGTTCACTGTCTAGAACAGTGCCTGACACAGAGTCGGGGCACACCTGTTTAATGAATGAAATTAATACTATATACACCTTTTGTATCCTGCCTCTTTACTCAAATATATCTTGAAAATAAGCCCATACTAAAGAGCTACCTCATTCTTTCAAATTTTTAAAATTTAAGCATAATACACATATAGAAATTGCAGATACATGTACATTTCACTAAATTTTCATAAACTGGATACACCCGCCTAGCCAGTACCCAGATCAAGAGGCAGAACAAACATAACCAATAACCTGTCCTGCCCAACTACCACCCTTTACCCTACAGACATCCAGGGTAACCACCATCCTCTCTTCGAGGGACAGCTAATATTGCCTGCATAGATACTGACAAACAGTAACACAGTACACACTGTTTCCTGTATGCCTGCTTTCACTTAGCCTATGTTTAGGAGATTTATCTGTATTTTTGTGTGTCCATGTCAATCACTCATTCTCATGGTCTCATCGTATCTCCTGGCGTGAGGACAGCAAAGCTGATGACTCATTCAATGGCTGAGGGACAGACGCATGGTTTTCAACTGGGGGCCATTTTGAATAGTGGACTAAGAACCCTCTACACAAGTCTTTTTGTGGAAACTTTTCATTTCCCTAAGGGTAAACGGCTGAGTCACAGGGCAGGTGTATATCTAACTTTACCAG
Organism: Antilocapra americana; assembly: GCA_007570785.1. Classification (NCBI taxonomy): domain Eukaryota; kingdom Metazoa; phylum Chordata; class Mammalia; order Artiodactyla; family Antilocapridae; genus Antilocapra; species Antilocapra americana. The sequence goes on from ML661897.1 coordinate 27,027,715, forward strand.
AAACTATTAAATAGCTTTCCAAAATGGCTGTACCAATCTATACTTTAATCACTGCCCAAGGCTTCCCATGGTTACACATCCGGCAAATAGCTGAAGTTTTGGTTGCTGTTTATTTAGCTCTATTCGTGGGGCTGTAGATGGCTGACACTGTGTTTACATCTCTGTGATGACAAGTGGAGATAAGCATCTTCCTAAATATTTACTGGACATCTGGATTTCATTTTTGACCATTTTTCTACTGGACTATTGTTTTCTCTTATTGTAGTTTTTCACATATTCACAATATAAATGTCAGATATGTGTACAGGGACCATATTCTCTCTATTCTGGGACTTGTCTTTTCCATCTCTCAGGAGTTGTCTTTCAATTTTAATATGATTCAGTATAATCTGCCTTAGTGTTTTTTGTGTCCCTTTAAGAAATCTGTGACTCCAAGACCAAGATGTTCTCTTATGCCCCTTTTCTGAATGCTTTCACTGTTTTAACCTTTCAGACACTGGAGTCAATTTTTTATATGACATTAAGTAGGAGTCCAGTTTATTTTTTCAATATATTTAACCAACTGACCCAGCACCATTTTTTGAAGAGATCAGCCTGTATCACTGCATGACAGTGTCATCATTAGCAGACATTTTGTCACTAAGTTTTGATTCTTTTTAATGACTGTATGGTACTCCCTTGTATGTGTGTGTCATAAACAACAAACCACTCCCAACTGATTGCCATTTAAACTGTTTTCATGTCTTTCCTATTAATAATGCTGTACTGAATAATCCTGTCCACATACCATTCCTCACCTGTTTTAGTATGTCTGTAGGACAAACTCACAGAAGTGGAACTGCTAAGTCAAAAAGTATGCGCACAGAGGTTGTATCAGTTTTAATTCGATTTTCAGATCACAGTGAACTGCATAAACAGCATTACTATAAGATCCAGCACAGAGAATTCCCTGGCAGTGCAGTGGTTAGGACTCTGCGTTCTCACTACTGAGGGCCTGAGTTCAATCCCTGGTTGGAGAACTAGAACCCTGTAGGTTGCACAGTGTGGCCAGAAAAATAAAGAGAAAGAGAAAAAAGATCCAGCACATTAGAACTTCAATTATATCAAAGTTCCCAACATTTTTGAGCCTCATGTGTGCTAAGCCACTTCAGTCGTGTCTGATCCTTTGTGACCCTGTGTAGCCCGCCAGGTTCCTCTGTGGGATTCTCCAGGCAAGAAAACTGAAATGGGTTGCTATTTCCTTCTCCAAGGGATCTTCCTTAGCCAGAGATCAAACTCCTGTCTCCTGCATTGGCAAGCAGATTCTTTACCACTCAACCACCAGGGAAGCCTCAGGATCCCTTTTACAAAAACAATAAATGTTTATGCTTCTAGTATCCACTGATTAAGAAAAAATATATTACTGTGTAATCCACAGATACTGTGCCTCAGGACCTGAGAGATAGAAACTAAGCAAAGTGCGGTCACTCTCTGAAGAGCAAGGGCACCTGGTATCTGTGACTGATCTGAAGGAAGCTCAAAGCCCAGGGCAGTCAGGCCAAGGAAGCTTTACTCGTCTAAAAAAACTGGGTCAATGTATGTTCACTTCCAGGTCAGTACTATAATCATAACCCCTTATGATCACCACTGCTTCTCTGGTGGCTCAGATAGCAAGGAATCTACCTGCAGTGCAGGAGACCCAGGTTCGATCCCTGGACCAGGACATAGCAACCCACTCCAGAATGCTTGCCTGGAGAATCCCATGGACAGAGGAGCCTGAGGGGCTACAGTTCACGAAGTCCCAAAGAGTCAGGCACAATTAAGCAACTAACACTTCACTTACGAGCAACCCAGGACCCTCCATTTCCCCATCAGCACCTTGTAAACTTCATTAACACTTGTTCTCAAACACAGCTGTAATGTCATGAGAATGTCATGCTACTTTTGAATTTTGTGACTGATTTCACATCAATACCACCGTGATGAGGACCAAGGACATGGGACCCACTGCCAGCCTGAGACACTGCGACCACCGTGGAACCCACAGTGTGACTTCTACTTTGCAGGCTCAAACCTCGGAACACACTTCTTTCTCTGAACTCTTCAAAAGGGGAAGGAGGTCCGCAAAAGAAACCATCAACAAAATGAAAATACAACCAACCAAAAAGAAGAAAATATTCGCAAATCATACACCTGATCAGGGGGTTAATATTCAAACTAGGTAAAGGATTGATACAACTCAGTATCAAAATCAAAAGAATCAAACAATAAGATTGAAATTGGGCAGATGGTCTGAATAGACACTTTGCCAAAGACATACAGATGGTCAAAAGGTACATGAGAAGATGTTCAACATTAGCTGTCATCAGGGAAATACAAACCAAAACCACAAATGAGAGATAATCGCACACCTGTCAGAATGGCTCCTATCAAGACAAGAGATAAGTGTTAGTGAGGCAACACTTTCTGGAGAAAACAGAACCTTTGAGCACTGCTGGTGGGAATGTAATCTGGTACAGCCACCACGGAAAACAACTACAGTCATTCCTTAAAAAATAGGACTATCATATGATCAAGCACAAAGAATTGATGTGTCTGAACTGTGGTGTTGGAGAAGACTCTTGAAAGTCCCTTGGACTGCAAGGAGATCCAACCAGTCCATCCTAAAGGAAATCAGTCCTAAATATTCATTGGAAGGCCTGATGCTGAAATTCCAACACTTTGGCCACCTGATGCAAAGAACAGAGTCACTGGAAAAGACCCTGATGCTGGCAAAGACTGAAGGAGGGAGGAGAAGGAGATGAGAGAGGATGAGATGGTTGGATGGCATCACCGACATGATGCACATGGGTCTGAGCAGACTCTAGGAGTTGGTGATAGACAGGAAAGCCTGTGTGCCGCAGTCCATGGGATCGCAGAGAGTCAGACACAACCGAGCAACTGAACTGATGATCAAGCAATCCCACTTCTGGGCATCTGCCTGAAGGAAACAAAAACACTAACAGAAAAAGATAAAATAGCTATTAAAAAAAAAAAAAGGGAAATCCTGCCATTTGCAATGACATGAATGGACCTTGAGGGCATTATGCTAAGTGAAATAAGTCAGAGAAAGAAATACTCTCTATATAATACTGTTTATGAATGGAATCTAAAAACAACAATATAAATACACAGAACAGACTGGTGGCTGCCAGAGGTGGGGGTGGCCAGGGTTGGGGGAGACTGGTGAAGGTGGTCAAAGGTGCACACTTTCAGTTATAAGATAAATAAGTCTTGGGGAGGTGATGTACAGCATGGTGACTACAGTTAATAATACTTTATTGTATATTTGAAAGGTGCGGAGAGAGTATATTTTTAAAGTTCTCATCAGAAAGAAACAGGGACTTCCTTAGTGGTCCAGTGGTTAAGAATCCACCTTGCAATGTATGAGATGTGGGTTCAATCCCTAGTTGGGTAGGTAAGATCCTACATACCATGGGGCAACTAAACCCACATGCCACAGCTGGAGAGGCTGGATGCCACAAAAAAAGATCCTGAATGCCACAACTAAGACCCAATGCAGCCAAATAAATAAATACTAAATGAAAGAAATAAACCTGTAACTCTGTGGGGTGACTGATGCTAACCAGATATATTATAGTGTTTGTTTCACAATACAGACAAGTATCAAGGGCTTCCCAGGCAGCACTAATGGTAAAGAATCTGCCTGCTAATGCAGGAGATGCAAGAGATGTGAGTTCAATCCCTGGGTTGGGAAGATCCCCTGGAGTAAGAAATTGCACCTTACTCCACTATTCTTGCATAGAAAATTCCATGAACTGAGGAGCCTGATGGGTTACAGTCCATGTGGTCTCAAAGAGTCAGGCAAGACTGAGCACAAACACACACAAATATCTAATCATTATATTCTACTCCTGAAACAGAATTATATGTAAATTATATCTCAATTTTAAAAGGGGGGGCTGATTTAATAGCTGGATCTTATTTACAACAAAACCTCCACCTAGAAAAAACTCAGGGATTATACAGCCTTCTTCCTGTGTGGAGAGAACTTACTCTTTCAGACCCTTTAAGTATACATGATAAAAAGGAACCTGCTTCCTCCAGAGTTATGAAGAAAAAGGAAGCAGCTAGAAGACAAGTTAAGACAAGCAAGACATCTGCTACTGGCTTTGGGATTTGGGTGAAGTCATTTTATGCCTCTGGGGCATATTTTTCCAATAAAATGAGGTGTTAGCCAGGAGGTGATAAATACAGAATCTAGCCCTGAATAGTTTATGATCCTATACACAACAGCGCAAAGCAGTTAAATTTCTATGACTGAGACTTATGACTTACTCTTATAACTGGTTTCTGGCAGGAAGGCTGGGGAGTCAGAGTCCTCTGGTTCCAGGCTCACAGGAAGTACAGAGCATCCTGCCCCAGGCACACAGGTAACAAGCCAGTCAGAGGGATACATTCACTTTGACTGAGTCAGCAAAGAGCTATTTCCAAGACTAACTTCTGCTGCAATTTCCTCCCCTGGAGCTTATTTTTAACTTTTATTGAAATAATAATTGGTTTACAATGTTGTGTTAGTTTCAGGTGTAAAGGGATCCAGTTATACACATATATTTTTTTTACATTCTCTTCCACTGATTCTTGAGAATCCCCTGGGCTGCAAAGAGATCAAACCAGTCAATCCTAAAGGAAATCAACCCTGAATATTCACTGGAAGGATTGATGCTGAAGCTCCAATACCATGGCCACCTGATGTGAAGAGCCAACTCACTGGAAAAGATGTTGATGCTGGGAAAGACTGGAGGGAACAGGAGAAGGGGGCAACAGAGGATGATATGGCTGGATAACATTGCCATCTCAATGCACATCATTTTATGTCTCATTGATGTCCGTGAGTCAGTGGAAGACAGAGGAGCCTGACATGCTGCAGGCCATGGGTTGAAAAGAGTCAGACGTGACTTACTGACTGAACAACTATTATTGGCTGCTACAAGATACTGAGTATAGTTCCCTGTGTTATACGGTATCAAGTTGTTTTAAAAGACAAACAGTAAATGACCAAGATTCTCAGAGGGCATCTTGGGTGTCCAACTACTTCACCTGACATGGACTGTCCCATAGGGCATGGATGTGTAAGGGAAGATGGAACAATCCGGAAAAGTGGATCCGTTTGAACAACCGCAGCTTTGCGATGACACAGAGGTTTGTGAAAAGACAAAGATCACTTTTGTCTCTGGCTTGGGAACCAGCTGCCAGCAATTCAGACAATCGTCTGAGTGAGCTGACGGCCGGCCCAGGCTCCAAGAGGACATGGCCTGAGCATCATTTGGAAAAATTAAATTAACACAAGCACCCTCTGCTTTTCCTCACCCAGATCTCTGTCTCAAAAGTATTCTCAACTTGATCTCAAAAGCACTTTTTTAAGCTTAAAAATAAAACCCCATCATTCTTGCTGTATGCTAGAAGCTACTTATCAACCAAGGTCAAGGACTCCTGAAGGATTTATAATAGACTTTAATGTCCACACACAGCAGACATTTCATGGATGATTCACCTACTTGATGAGGGAGAAACTATTTTTTCCTCCTTTGAAATATTTAGTGAAAAAAAACTACACAACCGTAGTCAAGTTCTCAGGCCAGAGATCAGGGTCAAATTCTGTTACATATAGAACAACACTCTATAATTCTATTACAACTCATTTCAAAGAACTGAAATGACTTAAGAGATTTTGACCCGTATTCCTCTTATTCTTCTGAGAGTACTAAAATATTTTACATATGTGAAGTTATTGTGTTATTACATTGGGTATTGCTGGGAAATAACTAGAAGCTGGAAAATGTTTCCTTTATGGAAAAAAAAATCCTAAAGAAAGGCAATACCAAAGCATGTTCAAACTATCACACAATTGCACTCATCTCACACAAAAGCAAAGTAATGCTCAAAATTCTCCAAGCCAGGCTTCAATAGTACATGAAATGTAAACTTGCAGAGGTTTAAGATAGATTTAGAAAAGGCAGAGGAACAAGAGATCTAATTGCCAACATTCACTGGATCACAGAAAAAGCAAGAGAATTCCAAAAAAATATCTACTTCTGCTTTATTGACTACGTCAAAGCCTTTGACTGTGTGTATCACAACAAACTGTGGAAAATTCTTCAAGAGATGGGAATACCAGACCACTTAACCTCCTCCTGAGAAATCTGTATGCAGGTCAAGGAGCAACAGTTAGAACTCAGACATGGAGCAACAGACTAGTTCAAAATCGGGAAAGGAGTAGGTCAAGGCTGTATAATGTCACCCTGCTTATTTAACTTATATGCAGAGTACATCATGTGAAATGCCAGGCTGGATGAAGCACAAGCTGGAATCAAGATTGCTGGGAGAAATATCAATAACCTCAGATACCCTGATGATACCACCCTTATAGCAGAAAGTGAAGAATTAAAGAACCTCTTGATGAAAGTGAAAGAGGAGAGTGAAAAAAGTAGCTTAAAATTCTACATTCAGAAAACTAAATCATGGCATCTAGTCTTATCACTTCATGGCAAATAGATGGGGAAACAATGGAAACAGTGACCAACTGTAGTTTTTTGGGCTCCCAAATCACTGCAGATGGTGACTGCAGCCATGAAATTAAAAGACGTTTGCTCCTTGGAAGAAAAGCTATGACCAACCTAGACAGCAAACAGACTGCCAGTCCAGGTTCGATGCATGAAGACAGGGTGCTCAGGGCTGGTGCACTGGGATGACCCAGAGGGATGGGATGGGGAGGGAGGTGAGGGGAGGGGGTTCAGGATGGGGAACACATGTACACCCATGGCTGATTCACGTCAATGTATGGCAAAAACCACTACAATATTGTAATTAGCCTTCAATTAAAATAAATAAATTTTTTAAAAAAGCAGAGACATTACTTTGACAACAAAGGTCTGTCTAGTCAAAGCTATGGTTTTTCCAGTGGTCATGTATGGATGTGAGTTGGACTATAAAGAAAGCTAAGCCCTGAAGAATTGATGCTTTTGAACTGTAATGTTGGAGAAAACTCTTGAGAGTCCCTTGGACTACAAGGATATCCAACCAGTCCATCCTAAAGGAAATCAGTCCTGAATATTCATTGGAAGGGCTGATGCTGAAGCAGAAACTCCAACACTTTGGCCACCTGATTCGAACAATTGACTCCTTGGAAAAGACCCTGATGCTGGGAAAGGGTGAAGGCAGGAGGAGAAGGGGTCGACAGAGAATGGCATCACCAACTCGATGGACATGAGTTTGAGTAAGGTCTGGGAACTGGTGAAGGACAGGGAAGCCTGGCATACTGCAGTCCATAGGGTCTCAAAGAGTCGGACACAACTAATTGACTGAACTGAAGGAAAAAAATCATCGCAGTGAGATTTGACTCCTAACTCTCAAACCCCACTAGTTTGTCTCAGAAAACTGAAATGAGAAGCAAGCACAGATTAGGTTTCAGCAAAGATGATGGCAGAAATGGACTGCTACAAAAAGCCTTCTATAAATTTGGACAAACAATTTTGAGTAACTACCACTTCTGCTTCACAGCCCTTTACCAGTACTCTAAATTACTTTTCTTCTCCACGTGACTTGTGATCACATCTTGTTTAATTAGCCTGCATACAGTGTAGATGTGCTTCATCCTTCAGGGTAATGGGAAGTAACGGATGAATGTGAATGCCTTGTTCCTCCCATTAGACTGGACCTTCGCTCCTCCCCAACATGTGCTCAACATGGCATGCATCCCTGAGTCAGAACCTCCTTAACGCTCTTCACCACTGTGATCACCTTTCTTTCCATTAAACCGATCTGACAACACATCTTCCTCCAGGAAGCCTCCACAAATAATGCAGTAAAAAATAAAAAAGCAGTAGCAGCAAATTTCCACAGTTCCCTTCCCAAGACTACATCATTGAGGATTTCAATTCCTTTCCAATCCCACGATGTTCACAAGATCCTCTGCTAAAACAATTATTAATTCTATTCATCTCTTCTTTAAATGTTCCTTTTCTTACTGCTTTTGACTGTATCTCATGGGAAGTGCATGAAGGGCAAAATATTTCATTATGTGGGGGGAAATTCCCTCTCTGGCACAAGAGACAAATTTAGGTAGACAAGGGCCTTCATTTATTCCTTACTCATTTATTTACTGAGTGCTGATCACATATCAGGAGCCACAGCAGGGTACGGGAACACTTGATGAAAAAGATAAAGTTCTTGCTCTTGTAACTACATTCCAGTATGGGAGACAGACAGTAAACACAAATAGGACAGTTAGGGGAAAGGAGAGTCACTGAGAGGTACAGCAAGCAACGTGGGCAAAGACAGTAGTACCCTTAGCTAGAGTTCTCAGAAAACTCAAAGGAGGGATTATTCCAACAGACGCAAATAATACAGGAATGTGATTCCATTTTTTAAAAAGTTTTTTGGCCAAACTGCATGTGGGATCTGAGTTCCTGGACCAGGGTTCAAACCTGCATAACCTGCACTGGAAGTACAAAGTCTTAACTGCTCAACTGACAGGGAAGTCCCATGATTCCATTTTTAATTCTCCTTTTATCCAACTAACTACAATTGATCCTCACTATTCACAGATTCCATGGTATTTGTGAATTCTCTCACTCACTAAAATTGACTCGAAACCACCAAATCAACGTTCCTAGTGCTTTTGAGGTCATTCTCAGTCTTGTGCAGAGAAGCAAAGTATGACAAGCAAGTTCCCATTTAAGGTCAGACAAGGTGACACTCCGCTTGTTTCAGTTCTCATACTGTAAACCAGAGGCCTTCTTACAGTCTTAACTTCAGTGCTGTGTTTTATTTTCTGCTTTTTGTTAATGATTTGCTATTTAAATGGTCCCCAAGCATGCTGCTAAAGGGCGGTTTCATGTTCCCAAGTCCAAAAAAGGCTGCGACTTGCCTTCTGGAGAAAACATCATGCATGTGTTAGATACACTTCCTCTTGAGTTTATATAAGGTGTTGTGGCCACGAGTTCAATGTCAGTACATCAGTGATGTACACTAAATAAGGTCTTTAAGCCTTAAACAGAACACACTATGGATCAGCTCAGTTGATGAACATGTGACCAGAGGCTCACAGGAACCTAACTGGTCTTCCCCCTAGGAACAATGGCTCAGTATTCGCTAAGTCAGTGTTCTCAGTGACTTTATACCACACTAACTACCGCAAATTATGAGAATTCACAGTAGATGGATGATGGAAGGGAAAGTTTCAGTGGGGCACCAGCCTCCTTCCTCTTTAATAGAGAAAATGGTCTGACAGGCAACAGCATGGAGCCAGACTCCAGTACACCGCTGTTTTACTGTCACTGCCTTTAATTTTAAGGTTGCCTCTTTCTAAAGCAAGTGGTGCTGGTTCTCATTTAATGGTAGGAATGTATGGCTTTTTCAATCATTGTTTTAAGTAAAAACCAAGAAGTAGGCAACATGAAGAAAAGATTAAGTAAAAAATAACTTACATGTGCAATCTGAAAAAATGATAGAAGTGAAATTATTTTCAAAACAGACTGACAGAAAACAAACTCATGATTATCAAAGAGGAAAATTAGGGGGAAGGGATAAATTAGGAGTTTGGGATTAACATATACACACTACTATATACAAAATGGGCTTCCCTGGTGGCTCAGCAGTAAAGAATCGGCCTGCAATGGTCCTGCAATGCCAGGAGCTGTAGGAGACATGGGTTTGATCCCTGGATCAAGAAGATCCCCTTGAGAAGGAAATGGCAACACACTCCAGTATTCTTGCCTAGAGAATCCCATGGACAGAGGAGCCTGGCAGGCTACAGGGGGGTCACAAAAAAGTCAGATGCAACTTAGCAACCAAATAAATATATATTAATAAAATAGATGATCAACAAAGACCTACTGTATAGTACAGGAATTCTACTCAACATTCTGTAATAACCTGTATGGGAAAACAAAGAATGGATTTGTGTGCATGTATGACTAAATCATTTTGCTTATATACCTGAAACTAACACAATATTGTAAATCAACTGTACTCCAATATAAAATAAAAATTAGACTAAAAAATAATTCAATGGGGAAGAAAGAGGTGGTTCATTCAAAAGTGATAGTCTGCAAAAGTGAGTATACAACATAGTCCTTTGGGACTCAAGAATAAAGTATCAGAACTTTTATTTGTATTTTTATAAAGAAATTAAGCTCTAATATTTATGAACAACAACAACAAAAAAAACAGATGGCAAATAGGTAAAGCAGAGGCATGAGGTATTCAAGGGTTCCTGGTGTAAAAGTGAATACATACAGAGAAACCTCAATTAAAAGAGTCATGAAGCCAGAAGTGGGAGCCTTCACCCCCTACAAGAGAGCAGAGCCCACTGGGAAGGAAGACTTCCTCTTCTCACCTGGCAAAAGCTCAGCCAGTGAAAAGTCAGTATACTTCAAACTCTCCATTTGTCTGATGGACTCTGTTCATTACAGCCCTGCCAACTTCCTTTTCTATAAAAGTGCTCTCTCTCCTGGCTGCAGGGATATGCATGTGACTTGCAGACCTGCCCACCCCCTAAGGATTTGCTGATTCTGAATAAATCTATTTTTTTGCTGGAAAACTGGCAGTCTATTTGTTTCAGGTCAACATGGGACACAGCAGAGACCAAGGTGATGGATGAACAACTGTTGAAATGCATATGGAGTAGAGTTTTGGCCTCGGAGTGAAATTATGTGGACATGGATAAAAAATTTATCCTGTATAAACCTGTTTTCTTACCTGGAAAAGGAGACAATATATGAGAATGAAGCGTTATCTCAATGATTTAATGAAATAATGTGTAACGCAGCAGTGTTGAAAGCTTTTAGTCTTAGAACCCCTATAATGCTCTTACAAGTTATTGAGAGGGAATTTCCCTGGCAGTCCAGTGGTTAGGACTCCACGCTTCCACCGCAGGGGCCATGAGTTTGATCCCTGGTCGGGGAACTAAGATCCTGCATGCCACACTGCAGGGCCAAAAATAAGAAAGAAAAAGAAAATATCTTTTAAGAAAAAGTTACTGAGAATTCTAAAGAGCTGTTGCTTATGTGGGTTACATCTATCACTATTCAGTGTATTAGAAATTCAAGTTGAGACACTTGAAAAAAACACTTCTTCATTATCTAAAGTAACCATAATAAACCCAATTGTTGTTGTTTAGTCGCTAGGTTGTGATCTGACTCTTTTGCAACCCCATGGACTGTAGCCCTTCAGGCTCCTCTGTTCATGGGATTTTCCAGGTAAGAACACTTGAGTGGGTTGCCATTTCATTCTCCAGACGATCTTCCCAACACAGGGTTCAAACCAGGGTATCTTGCCTTGACAGGCAAATTCTTTACCACTGAGCCAACCAGGGAAGTCACAATAAACCCAACAGATGCTAGCAAAGTATTTTTTTTAGACTAAGCATGGCTCAGACGGTAAAGAATCTGCCCGCAATGCAGGAGACCGGGTTTGATTCCTGGGTCGGGAAGATCCCCTAGAGGAGGAAATGGCAACCCACTCCAGTCCAGTCTTCTTGCCTGGAGAATTCCACGGACAGAGGAGCTTGGAGGGCTACAGTCCATGGGGTTGCAAAGAGTTGGACACGCTGGAGTGACTAACACACACACTTTTCCAAACAAAAACACTTGGAAGAGTGGCACTGTTTTGCATATTTGTCAATCTCTTTAATATCTGGCTTCACAAAAGGCTTTTGGACTCTCACACCTGCCTCTGCATTCAATCTGATGCAGTACCACACTTGATGTAGCCTCTGAGAAACTATACTGTGTGTTCATGAGAGAACAGAGTGAAGACAGGCCAGTAACATCTTACTATTATTACCAGGAAAAGGTTTAATCTCATGGGCCGTCTGAAAGTGTCTCCAAGACCTCCACACGTACCTGGGACACACTGAAGAAAGGGTTTAGAACAGCGCCTGTCACGAGGTAAATCCATAATAAACATTAATTCTCTATGCCTTTTATTCTCAGCCTCAAAGTTGTTAGAACATGAATGCATTAGAGTGAGGCCTTCTTCATTTCACTACAACTGTATAATATCTAGCTTGGTCATGTAACCAACAGGCTCTATAATTAACTAGCTGTGTGATCTTCATAGCCAAGGACTCAATCTGTGTTCAAATTCAAGAATCCATGGGCTTGCAAAGGGTAAAAAAATTCCATATCTGTTCTCTGACACTCAGTGTTTACTGCATTGATGACCAGAGGCAATAAACCACAAGTGTACCAGAAAAGCACAGGTGTTCTACATACAGAACAGACGACCAGCAAGGGCCTACCACACAGCACAGGCAGCTACATTCAATATCTTGTAATAATTTATAATGGAAAAGAATCCAAAAAAGAACAGATTTATACATACCTATAACAATCACTCTGCTGTGCACCTGAAACTAACAATACTGCAAATCAGCTATACTTCAAAAACAAATTCAATAAAAGAAATCACAAATGATTAATTAGCATATTATGGTTACTACAGATATCTTGAAAAAAATTGTACATGTTCATCATTATTTCAAAATAAAGTAGTTATTATGTGTTAATAAAGAAGCACAGGTGACTTCCCCAGTGGTCCAGCGGTTAGCACTTCATCTTCTAATGCAGAGGGGTGTAGGACTGATCCCTGGTTGGGGAACTAAGATCCCACGTCTCACCACCAAAACACCAAAGCATAAAACAGAAGCAATATTGTAAAATACACAATAAAAACTAAAAATTTTTTTAAAGTATATATATTACAATAACAAATTTTGAAAACTCTCTTGACAGCTGTACTCAATACAAATGGCTTGTTTTCAATCCTTTCTACTTGATTGTATACAATTAAAAACCTTGTTCCAAGAAAGGGGCCAAAGGTAGTCACCCAACCAAACAGGTGAGAACTATCTATTTTAAGCAGTTCATTAATTACTCTTTGAGACCAAGTTCCACCCCTTCAGCTACAGTCTAGGGAACACAGTGCCCGTGGTGAGGATGAACTGAAGATGCACAGCACACTTAAGTGCGTTAACAAAGTGCTACAAAAATCCAATTTATTTTTACACTAACATTTGAGAATCTACAAAGTTAAATGCTTTTAGACTAACTAGGCCTAGCACAACAAAATTTTGAAAAGTTAACAGTGAAGCAAATATTCCCCCAAAGTACCTTTTCACATTATAAAAACATACAGGACAATTTCCAACAAACAATAATGAATGATTTTGCAAAGACTCTGTCATCAACATAATCTAGGTCTATTGTTGAACAGACTGAAGTTTCAATACTCAGAAGACTAACCTGGAAAAGTATCACTAGAGTTTGCTTAACATCAAAGTCAAAGTGTCTGACCCTCATGTCCTAAAACAGAAAAAAATGAAAGAAAAAGGAAGAAAAAGAACACAAGGAAGAAAAAGGGAGAAAGAAAAGCATTTTCCATGGCTGTGGGGCAGCCATTAATCCAGCCAGCCAATTTTTCCCAGTCATATTTAAGCAAGCCCATCTATTTCATGCCTGCTTTCTCAGCAGCATCTCTCATTTTTTTTTTACTTGCAAAGATAAAGACAAACTTAAGGGTGTCACTTCATCTAACAGAACAAGGTAAAAGTAATACTAGAGTGAATGAGATGTTAAAACCTAATAGGGGAAAAAAAAAACAACGGCACTAAATTATAGAAATCAGGTTGGTGCCTTACAATATCACCCCAATGCCAAGGACAAGCAGTTACTAAATGCATGCTCTCTACCCGTATACCTCTAGTCCCAAGGATGCAAAACCATAACCTTCTGATTCACTGAACCAAAGGTTAAGTAATAAAATGTAGGAATGTTGAGGAAGCAGCGTTTCCTGGGTGAAAGGCCAGATTATGGGATACAGAGGTGGAAGGGCACTCGGAACAGGGGAGACTCATAGGAGCCCGAAGTCCCAGAGGAGAGACTCTCCATGTACAGCACAAGAGGGAGAAGGGCAGCGTCTGTGCTTAGAGGGTTGATGAGAGAAGTGGTGAGAGGTACGCTTTATGAAAATATACTGAAGTCTTAGAACCTTGAAAACTGGGCTCAGTTTATACTTTACCCTGCCGGCCAAGGAAGGCTTCCCAGCAGGGAGCTAGTATTATCACCCTGTGTCTTGGGTATAAACAACTGACACTGATCCCATAAGCTCATCGGTCTTAACAGTGGGCCCTTTTGTCAAGCCCAGATTCATCAGAATCAATTGTGTTGGGAACTCTGGTCAATGTTATGTGGCAGCCTAGATGGGAGGGGAGTTTGGGGCAGAATGGATACATGTATGTATATGGTTGAGTCTCTTTGCTGTCCACCTGAAAACTATCAACACTAATCACCTATACTCCACTAAAAATTAAAAGTTTTGTGTTTTTTTTTTTTAAGTATTGTGTCTAGTGAAATAAATTTTCTAAATGATACTCTGGGGCAATTTTGCCACTACCTATAACCTTTGAAACGCAATTCAATTTTCTTGACTGATGATAAAAATTATAAAGAGAAAATAACACTCTTGTTACTGTAACTATGGAAATAAAACTTACGTTTTTAGGATATGTTTGCCTTAACTATGCTGAAGTCGGAATAGTTTTGGAGAGCATTTCTCCTGTTAAACAAAATTAGAATTGATAACTTTTTCGTGAGAAGTATTGATTAGGCATTGCTAAATATACTTTCATCTAGGAGTTAGTACCCAATTAACACAAATTGGCTCCATCTGACTTCCAGAATTATTGGCTACTTACTGGCACCTGAAAGCTCATAACCAAATTATGAAGCAGAAGAAACAGCAGCTACCTATTTCTAAACTACAATCAAGGAAGAGTGCAAGGATTCTAAAAGAAATTTAAAGGAAAAAAGTTTTTGCAGAGGGAAAACAGGAATCCTGTGCATATTATTGTACACACACATAAATATATACACGAGGATCACCATCTCAAAGTAATAAATATGAAAGAGTTGGCTTGTTTCTTTGTAACTGACTCAAGGCTTCCGAGTTGAAAAGCCCCTAGAGATCTCTCTCTCTGAAACTGACAAAGCCGTCAGAAAACAGAATAGGTTCAGAGACCTAGTAACCACTCAAGTGGAGGGGGGGGAATGCGGGCGAGATGGGAGTGAAGCCGAAGACTTAGAAATACGGCCAATGAACGACCCTGAAAGGAAGTGATAAAATTCTCAACTGTGTTTATACTAGGGAATCGCACCCAAGCCTAAAGCCACTTTAATCGCCCCGCTAACGGCAGAAGTCTTTTCACAAGACCTAAGCAACTCACCCCTCGATTAAAAAAAAAAAAAGACCAAGGGTTTTCACCTGGGTTAAAGCCCCGCTCAACCACCGTTTCGGATCGAAACTAACGCGAAAGCAACCTCCTGCACATCCTGGAGGCCCTTCCAGCACCGCTGTTGGGAATGCCCAAGTGTCTAGCACAGGACCCCGTCAGTGTTCCTGGTAAAACGTCCTTGTCTTATCCCGCGGCGGAATGGGGATTCAGAAGGCAGTCAGAGATCCTCTCCACTCCCGCTCGGGTAGAGGACTACAGTCCGCACCAGCAGCCCGGGGGCCAGCCACCCCCGCTCCCATCACACACTTCCTGCCGCTTCCATCACCTCCACACCACAGCTTGAGTCTCCGGACCACCTTACAGCTGCTTCGGGGATCCCAGTGCCTGGGAGGAGTTGGGAGAGGACAGCTCCCTACTCCCCCCACCAGCACCCCCCCCCCAAATTCTTCACTTGAGGCTTCAGGGAGAGCCTAAGAACAGAGGCAGGAAGCGCTGGGGCAGCCCGCCGACTTCGCGTTCCGCGGGCCTCAGCCGGTTACAAAGTACTGAATGAACCTCCACGGTCCCAAGCGGGCCGGGGGATGGGGGTACAGTGGACGCGAGCACCGCGGCAGGGCGCCCCAAATGAAGCACAGCGAGCGCCCTCGCTCTGCACGTTTCTACTCTGCAAAGCGCTGCAGCCTTGGGAGTCGGGGGGCGGGATGGCCAGCCCGGAAACCAACTGCACTTTTAGCCACTCGGACGCCCCCAAACTCAGAATGACTTCCCTCCATGAGGCTCCCGGAGCGGGCTCCGGCTCGCACCGCTCCCAAGAACGAGCGCATCCCGAGCCGAGCCTCGGCGGCGCCCCGGCGGGTAGCGGGAGCCGGAGCCCGGTACCGGGCAGGCGCGCTCCGAGTGGCCGTGCGTGCGCCGCCCAACTTTGCAGCCGGCAGGGCCGCTCCCCCGAACTTGGCGGCGGGGACGGGGTGGGGCGAGTACTCACCAACCCCGTACTTCTGCCTCTTGGTCGGGATCCAGCGGGCCATGGCGGCGATCTCGCCCCGCGGCGGCGGCTGCGGCGGCTACAGCTCCCGGGGCTCCGGCCGCCCCCGCACCGCACCCCGGCGCGCCCCGGGCCCTTCCGCCATGTTCCGGCAAACTTCGTTCGGCCCCGCGCGCCGTCTCCCCGCCGCGCCGCCAGCTACTCGCTCCGGCTCCCACCGCGAGCCGCGGTCACCTGCTGCGCCCGGCGGCCGCGCCGCCGTGCGCGCCCCTCCCGGCGCCGCCTCGCCCCTCCCGCTGGCCGCGCCCTCAGCCCGCCGAGGCCGCCTCCGCGCCCCGAGCCGCTGGCGCTCTCCCGGGCCCAGGCCGGCTCCGCCTTGCACACTTCCCGGGAGCCGTTTCCCAGCACAGTCCGGGGTACGGTTTTTGTTTTGTTTTGATCCTTTTAGTGTTTGGCTTTTTTCCCCTCGCCGTCCCCACCCGGGCTAAACCCAGGAGCCCGGATCCCCGGCGGCGGGGTGTCGGGAGGGCTGCGCTGGAGGGGTGGGGCACCCCCAGGCGGGAGGGGATGCGGCGTCCTTTCTCACCGCGCGCTCCGGAGCATCTGGGGGAACTAGGATGAGTGCACAGGAGCTAAGATAAGTCGTTTTCTGCCGCCCGGGCTCTCGCAGTGCCAGGCACTCAACCGGCGCTCGATAAATATTTGTTGAATGAATGAGCAGTTGACTATTGCGTTCTCCCCCTAGAGCTTTCGCTGACACCATGAGAGCCGGAAGCTGGACTTCAGCGCAAACGTGATCTCCTGTGGCCACGGTTCATAGCTTTCAAAGCAGGAACATTTGTCTTCAGGTAAATAGAGAACTAATGGGAAGGAGCCAGGCTCCTCAGAAGTATCAAGTCGTTTCTTAGGAGAGCCCCTGAGCGAGAATTATGTAGCGAGTTCTGACTTGGAAATCTTAAGTCCCTGAGAAACACCTGGGCTCCTCCCCAGCTGAAGAGACTCAGACCCAGCTGAAGAAATTCAGACCTTCACGGTCCAGGGGAAAGCCCGCCCCAAAGACCTCCCTTTTCCAGCAGCCCAAAGAGCGTTCCGGGGGGGAAGGGGACGAGGCACATCCGAATCTTTCTCGTTCACTAGCTGCATTGTTCAAAGAGTCAAACGCAGAGACTGCACATTTGAACAGCCCTAAGCTGTTGGCGTCTTCTGAAACTCTCCTGGAACTCACTTCCTTCTGGAGAGACCTCAAGAATGAAGATTGGATCCGAGTCCCAGGTGGGGGTGGGGCGCCTTGCTACCTCACCCATAGAAGTAAAATCTCAGAGTAAATGACCAGCTGATTCTGGTTCATCATCTGAGAAAAAGCCTCTTGAAAGAAATTGCATTGTCCTTGCAGCCTATGAAGATTTCCTTGCCGATTTCGAACGTGAAAGGAAAATGAAATAAACATGTAATAAAACAGCAAAATTTCACTGAAAACGATGCATTTTAACTTTGGTAACTTTTTGCAAAGTCAGATCTGAATTTTTTTTTTAAACATCTTGTTAATGGTGGGTGACTCTACGTATTTATTCATCAAGTGTAATAATTATTTAAGAAATCTAGTCACTTTAGACTTAACATCCAGAAGGGATTCCATCATCTCTCCCCCAGATTTCTCTTCCTCTGCTAATGACATCATGATTAACCTATCTTCCCAGGTTAGGTAATTTCTTTTTCTTTTTACAAATATTTATTGCGTGCCTACTAGATGTCAAGCACGGTTCGAAGAACGGGAGCACAGCAGTGAATAAAATAAAACCCCTACCCTCATAGAGCTTAGTGTCTAACATAGGCGGGTAAGGCAAATTTAAGCCAAATGAGGCTTAACCTGTAGAGAAAACTCCAGAGTAAGGAGGACAGGATGAGGGAGGTAGGGATGCTGCAGTTGTATATCCAGTGGTCTGCGAAGGCATCCCTGATAAAGTGGCATTGAACTATGGATCTGCAGGAAGTGAGGATTTCAGAGAAAAGCATTCAGAAAACAACAGCAAAAGCCAAAGGCATGTTTGGCTGATTCTGAAACCAAGGAGGAACAGCAAGGATTCCTGGGCAGCAAGAGATGTTAGTAAGAGGCAGAATATGGGAGAAAACTTGTGAGAGACACAGTATGAGCCAATAAAGCAGGGTATAGTGAAAACTTCATATATTGGCTGTGAAAAAAGTTTGGAGGATTTTGAACCAACCAAGGACATGATCTAACATGTCTGCTGTGGGTTGAAAAGACTGTAAAGACACAAGGGAAGATGAAGGAAGATCAGATGATCAGGAGACTTTCAGTAGTTCAGGCAAGAAAGGAAGGCAGTTGGGTCCAGGATAGTAGGGGTTGAGATAGAAAGAAGGTTCTTGACATAGACTGAAGGTAGAAACAACTGAAGGGCAGTGTGGACACAAGGAACTTTACTGAGGCTTCTGGACTCCTCAGTGTGCTTTTACTACAATATGTTTTTGGAAAGTTTGTGTGCTTACTAGTCCAGTTGTGTCCAACTCTTTTGTGACTCCCTGGACTGGAGTCTACCAGGCTCCTCTGTCCATGGGATTCCTCAGGCAAGAATACTGGAGTGGGTTGCCATTTCCTCCTCCAGGGTATCTTCCCGACCCAGGGACTGAACCCTAGTGTTCTATATTTCCTGCATTGCAGGTCGATTCTTTACCCACTGAGCCAACTGGGAAGCCCTTTTGTAAAGTTTGGTGAATGGATAAATCTGTCTATGCTTTTGTTTTTTTAATAAACAGCTTCACTATATAGGCTTCAGGCCTTAGAAAGTCTGAATCTTGACCCCTAGTGTGAAACACAACATGAGTCAAGCATAACCCTAAGAAGAGGGGAATGGGTAATACTGGGTTGCCTTGCCCACATGCAGTAAAGCCAATCTACCAACACTGGGTTGTGGCAAAAGAAAGTGCAGTATTTATTGCAGGGAGCCAAGCAAGAAGTTGGGTACTCCAAAAATACTCAAACTCCCCATTGGTTTCAGCTAAGCATTTTTTAAAGGCCAGGTGAGGGAGGAGCATCCCGGACTGTATGATCAGCTCCTGCACAATTCTCTGATTGGTTGATGGTGAGTAACAGGATCCTGTCACAGGGGTTAACAATATAGATTCTTAGGCTCCAGTAGGGCTGGGGGGCTATGTGCTTGTGGTCATCAAGTTGTTGATTTCTTCCACTTGGTGGGGGTTTTAGCATCTGTAAAACAAGTCAGGAAACCTGTATCAGACACTATTATCCGCATACTTCAGAGAAGAACTAAAGCAGAGAGCCTGAGGGAGGGGTCTGTATTGGGAAGGTCAATTACACAGTTACTACATAGAACTGCCATTTTCTTAGTCATCTGTGATATCTACCTATCCTCACCTTTTATGTCCCAGTTGCTCTGTATTGAAGTTTTCCTTTCATATTTCCTTAGGTCTGACTTTATACCTTCCTCAGCAATTCTCCATGTGGACCATTAGGAGCTTAAGTATTTTGCACAGTTACTTCAGTCACCTGTGTTTGAGAAAACTGGATGAGTGACATTCTCTAACCTCAGGTTTATTTTAAATTTAATACACATCAGAGTGTTAATCTTCATTCAACATAACTGGATTTCTACTAAAATGACTTCAGCTGCCTCACCGCCCCCCAACACACACCCTCCAGCCCACCTCCGCCCCCACCCCACCACCTTGAATTAAAGGCTTTTTGCAAAACTTGAGGTTTGAATTTGGACACTGGATATTTCAAGTGTGACAATAATTGCAATAAGAAGGCTGGAGGAAAATGGAACATTTTAATTACAGCTTTCAGGATGTTTATTCTTTTTCCTCTGAAGACTAAAGTCTACCCACTTTATTATATCAGATGGTTAAATCCCAATTTGAAAGTCCATTTAAATCATAAAAGCAGAGCTATACAAAGTATTTTATTAAAATGTGGCTAAAAATTGGAGAGTCCACTAGATGGGTAAGTGGAGTAACAGCAGGATTCCCAGAAATACCCTTTTCTTTTTCCTCTGGTATCTTTTCAGAGGAAACATTAAGCATATTTCACAATCAGGGATATTCGGACTCCAAAACCCACACAAATACAAACACAAGTAAGCACTCACAAGCTCTAGCTTGCTCTGTTGGAAGGTGCCTTGGAGAAAGAAATGAGGATAAATGAATTTGGAGGCTAGTTATGATGCCGATGAGAATAGAGAGATGTGAAGACGGCTGGCAAGAGCTTTATTTCCTCCACTGATTACCAGGTTTATTTTCCCAAATCTGGCTGACTTAATTGAGTCTCTCAAAGAAGCTATGGGTTCTGTTAAAGAAAAATTCTTTTCTAGGTAGAGGAAGCTCATTCTTTGATCCTACGTATGAGTGGAGTTACTTGTTGTTTAGTCACGAAGTCATGTCCTACTCTTGCGACCTTATCAACTATAGCCAGCAAGGCTTCTCTGTCTATGGGATTTCCCAGGCAAGAAGACTGGAGTGGGTTGCCATTTCCTTCTGCAGGGGATCTTCCTGACGGAGGGATTGAACCCACGTCTCCTGCATTGGCAGGTGTATTCTTTACCACTGAGCCACCTAGGAAGCCAGAGTGGAGTTACTAGAACTACAAAAAAAGGGGAGGAGGGATATATTTGACTCTAAACACCACTTTGCAGTCTTCTTAGGGCAAATGCTTCAGGACAGGATGGTTCTATGTAAGTCAGGGCTAGGGTGATACATTGTAATTTGAGACCCGTGAGCTAAACTGGACAAAGGAATGGATATCTACAGCCCTAGAAATACCTTTTTCATATACCCTGAAGACTCCCATCACTCTCTGCCCTCAAATACCCTGGCTGGTGAGCATCTCTGCGTCTGTCCTTGGCTCTGCTTTGTTCCTTTGGAGGTCCAGTTTCTCTGATGAATGGGGAGATGATGGTCAGAGCCCTAAAGCTGTTCCTATTCTCAGCCCATCACTGTGGGATTGATGCTTGGTGAACACTTTCATAACAAGAAGCTTTTAGCTT
Source organism: Antilocapra americana (assembly GCA_007570785.1). Taxonomy (NCBI): domain Eukaryota; kingdom Metazoa; phylum Chordata; class Mammalia; order Artiodactyla; family Antilocapridae; genus Antilocapra; species Antilocapra americana. The sequence goes on from ML661897.1 coordinate 27,048,992, forward strand.
TGTTTCTAGAATAATCTTTGCTGCACATATCTAAATGTGCCCCAAGACCTTTAGGAGAACTTAATGATGTGAGCAATTTGAAGTCATTTGTTGTTGTTCAGTCATGTCCAACTCTTTGTGACCCATGGACTGCAGCACACCAGGTCTCCCCATCCCTCACTATCTCCTGGAGTTTGCCCAATTTCATGTCCATTGAGTCAGTGATGCTATCCAACCATCTCACCCTCTGGAAACAGTCAACTCATTGGAAATGGCCCTGATGCTGGGAAAGATTGAAGGCAAACAGGATGGAGGCAGCAGAGGATGAGATAGTTGAAATCATTGTGCTCAGTTGCTCAGTTGTGACCAGCTCTTTGTGACCCCATGGACTGTAGCCTGCCAGGCTACTCTGTCCATGGGATTTCCCAGGCACGAATACTGGAGTGGGTCACCATGCCCTCCTCCAGAGGATCTTCCCAACCCAGGGATCGAACCCAGGTCTTTAGCACTGCAGGAGGATTCTTTACCGTCTAAGCCATTGAAGTCATTAATTTAATGAAAACTGGGTTGTTTGGTAGGGAAGAAGGAATGAAAACTACTTGACTTTTTTAAAGACTATATTTATATATATCTTTTTAAGTGGTGTCTTTTTGTGTTTTCAAATTTATTTACCTGTTTTTGATTGTTCTGGGTCTTCATTGCTGCATGCGGGCTTTCTCTAGTTATGGAGAGCAGGGGCTACTCTGTTGTGGTGCACAGGTTCTTACCATGGGGACTTCTCTTGTTAGGCAGCACAGGCTCATGTTCCCTGCATTGGCAGGCTGATTCCCAATCACTGGACCTCCATGTAAGTCCTATTTAAATGTATCTTGGAAAAGATATATATATGAAAAATTATCTCCATAAAACTCTGTCTAAAACAAAGATGATGAAAACTAGGAAGCAAAATGGAAAAGTTAAGATATAAGCTTAAGTAAAAATAATTCAACTATATATGCTATATTATGATTGTAACTACATAAAATTATTCATTTTCATGGAAAATGACTGTAGAGGAAAATGAAAAAAAAATTTTATTCAACCTTCTTGAAAACCAAATAAAAAAAGAAAAACTACTTGGTTGCTGAGATTCCCTGGATGATGTAGAAAAGCAGGATGTTAAATGCCTAGATTTGACCTTTATTCAGGACAGGAGTGAAGTTTCATTCTGCATCCTTTTTGTAACAAGGACACTCTTCTTATACTGTTCAGGTGACTGTCATATTCAGCAGACTTTTCTATGACGTTGAAGTCAGTTAAGAAACAAACGTTTGGAGCCTATTATACAGAGTGAAGTAAGCCAGAAGGAAAAACAACAATACAGTATACTAACGCATATATATGGAATTTAGAAAGATGGTAACGAGAACCCTGTAGGCGAGACAGCAAAAGAAACGCAGATGTATAGAACAGTCTTTTGGACTCTATGGGAGAGGGCAAGGGTGGGATGATATGGGAGAACGACATTGAAACATGTTAATTATCATATGTGAAATCAATCGCCAGCCCAGGTTTGATGCTCAGGGCTGGTGCACTGGGATGACCCAGAGAGAGGGAATCGGGAGGGAGGAGGGAGGAGGGTTCTGGAAGGGGAACATATGTATACCCATGGCAGATTCATGTCAATGTATGGCAAACCCAACACAATAATGTAAAGAAAATTTTAAAAATAAATTAGTTAATTAAAAAATAAAAAAAAAGAAAAAAGAAACAAACGTTTGGTCCAGAATTTTTATTTAATACCAGACAGGTTTTCCATAGTCACCAGCTGTAATGTAACAATGGTAATTAACATGTATGGCTTGTGTCTGGTACTATTCTAATTCAATTTCTTTAATCCCCACACATCCTAAGGAGGTAAATAGAACTGCTGTCATCTCCTCATTACAAATGTGCAAATTGCAACTCAGGCCTGGTTATAGTATTGCCCACATAGGTAGTGGCAGGACTAAATTAAAAACGCAGGCAGACTAGTGCCAGGGTCCATGGTCAAAACCAATGATCAGTGAACTTTTATTGTAAAAGGCCCATGTATGTATGTTAGACTTTGCAGGCCTCATGGTCTCTGTTGCAACCACTCCACTCTGCAGTTATAGCAGAAAAACAGCCATAGACAATATGTAACAAATGAGTGTGGTTGTGTGCCTATAAAACTTTATTTGTAGACATGGCATTTGAATTTCATGTAATTTTCTTATGTCATGAAATATTCCTCTCTTGATTTTTTCCCAATTATTTTAAAAATGTTAAAAATCATTTTTGCAGGCGGTGGGCTGGAGTTGGCTTGAGGGTCATAATTTGCCAACCCCCCTGCTCTGTATTGTGACTTTGGAGTCTGTGGAGAAGGGGAGAAAAGGAAGGGGCAAAGGGCCTCCAGGAAAAGAGGCAGGGAACAAGGGAGGAACCAGTGTGGGACTTACCTACCAGAGGTCTGTCGCATAAGGATTTGGGAGAAGCTTCTGGAAGAAAAGTCATTAGGAGAGAAGAACTCCAAGTGAAGGTTGTCTTAGAAATCAGAGGATAGGACACTCTGACAACAGTGAGTATCTGTTCTGGGGAATTGTCTACTGGTCTAGCCCCTCTATTCTGAATGATGGAAACTATGAATAAAAAACATAATTAAATCTCTATAAGACAATGGCACACAAGTAACTGCTTTGGTACCCACTGAACAAGTGGACTTTTAAAGAGGTGAGGAAGGCATGTTCATTGTGGTATTAGTCACAATACCCAAGATATGGGAATGACCTAAGTGTGAATACAAGGATGAATGGATGAAGAAGATATGGTATATACATACCATGGAATACTATTCATCCATGAGAAAGAAAGAAATCCTGACATTTGCAATATCATTGAGGACCTTGGGGGCATTATGATAAGTAAAATAAGTCAAATAGAAAGCTAAATACTTGATCTATGAACTCGTAGAAACAGAATAGGCTGATGGTGGCCAGGAGCTGGGGGAAGGCAAGAATGAGGAGATGTTGGTCAAAGGTTACAAACTTGGAACTAGAAGTTCTAGTTGAGGATCTAAGTTCTGAGGATCTAATGTACCGCATGACGACTATACTGTAGTTAACAATGCTGTACTATATACTAGAAAGTTGCTGAGGAAGTATATCTTGAATGTTTTCACCTAGATTATGAAGAAAAGCATATAGTAATTAACTATGTGATGCTATGAAAGTGTTAGCTATAGCTGTGGTGGTAATCATTTTGTAATATGTAAGTATCAAGTCAACATGTTACGTAGCTTAAACTTACCCAGTGTTATATTAATTATATTTCAATTAACCTGGGGGGGAAATAAAGGAGTGGAAGGAGAGACATTGATTTTTTGTGTGTCCTAATGAAAATGACAGAGGGCCTGGCAGAAATCATGGTGCTAGAAGGAGATGTGAAAACATCTGTGGAAAGGTCTGCAAGGCCTTGTAGACACTGGTGATACCACCAAGCAAAGGTCAGAGTAAGAAATAAAAGAAAATGGTCAGATTATTCTGAGGACTATTCCAGAAATATTTGAAAGGAAACTTGTCAAGGAACTGAGAGTGTTGAAACTGTAGGACCAGCTCCAGATAGACAATCTTTTTTTTTTTCAGCCTTATTGAGAAATAATTGACATACAATTGTATATATAAGGTGTACAATGTGATGATATGATGTACATGTTATTGTGAAATGATTCCCGCAATAGGATTAGGTAGCAGCCCCATCACTTCATGTGATTAATATGTGTGTGTGTGTGTGTGTGTGTGTGTGGTAAAAACTCAGCAATTTTCAAGTATATAATACAGTGTTTTAGTCACTATACTGTATATTAGATCCCCTGGACTTATTTATCTTTTTTCTTTTTAGTTTTCTGGCCCTCAAGAATGCTCAACATTCTCTGAAATATTTATTTATTAAAAAAATTTTTGGCCATATTGCATAGCAGACCGTAGGCAGGATCTTAGTTCTCTGACCAGAGATGGACCCTGTCCCATGCAGTGGAAACATGGAGTCTTAACCACTGGACTACCTGGGAAGTCCCAAAACTTGCTCATCTTACAACTGGAAGTTTGAACCCTTTGACCAACATCTCCCCATTTCTCACAACCCCCAGATCCTGGCAACCACCATTCTACTCTGTTTCTTTGAGTTCTTTTCTTTAAGCTCCACCTATGAGTGAGATCTTATAGTGCTTGTCCTTCTCTGTCTGATATAGTTTACTTAGCATAATGCCCTCAAGGTCCATCCATGCAACTAGAAATGCCAGGATTTCCTTCTTTCTCATGGTTGAGTAATATTCCATTGTCGATATATACCACATTTTCTTTATCTGTTCATCTGTTAATGGAAACTTTGGTCATTTCCACACCTTGGCTATGGAGTATAACGCTGCAGTCAACGTGGGGGCTTATAGATCTCTTAGGTATCCTGTTTTCATTTCCTTCAGATAAACACATGGGTGATATTCTTAACTGCTTTTATCTTCATGAGTTCAATGGGATATGGACAATTATTTGCTGTCTTCAACTGGTCCTTGGCCTCAGAATTCATGTTTTTGAATGTCAGCTCTTTTTATCCTCTTGAGAGAACCTACATTTAACACAGAGTTGTTATTGTCACTATAAAAGTAACCCACGTTTTTAGGGATTGTTCATTTGGATGATAAGATTTTAAATTTATATTTTTTCATTAGTAATTTCAATTAATTTTTAAAATGTATGTATTATTTGGCTGTGCCAGGTCTTAGTTGTGGTATGTAGAATCTTCCATCTTCTTTGTGGCTTGCAGGATCTTTAGTTGTGGCATGCAAACTCTGAGTTGCAGCATTGGGATCTAATTCCCTGACCAGGGATAGAATCTGGGGCCCCTGGGAGTGCAGAGTCTTAGCCATTGAACCATCATGGAAGCCCCTAAGTTAAAGATATTTTGAAAACTGTTCTTCAAACCAAGCAAATACTGGTTTGCAAAGCCCATGAATGATAGCTTAGTAACAAACCTTTAATGTTAACTTGTAGGCAACGTAATGGATGCAGTCTTTCTTGTACAGTCTTCCATCTCAAGGTATGGCTTCATCTCAGGATTGTTTTGCGTCATCTTTAGGCGGTATTCCTGAACTCACTTCTTTCACAATAACAAGCTTTCTCTAAGTAACTTGGAGCAATCACCTGGCCCAGCTGGCTCAAGGGTTCCTTTCTTACAGGGTTTCTTAGTCATGTTACTGTGGCATAATGTTCTTATTTAAACAAGCCCTTCCCTCCATAAAATGATGCCTCAGGGTTTGTTTCTCAAAACGACTCATAGAACATATGCAAAAAGTCTGTTAGGAGGAGAAATAATCTCACTGATGTTCTTTCTGGAGCAAATTCTATTTAGAAACCATCTGACTGTTAAAGTCTGTCCTTGTTAACGTTGGGCTCGGCTCACACTTCAAGTGCCAAGAGAGAGTCTGGCCCTGGGAACTGTGTTTTGGTTTCTCCTATAATTTGCCAAAAAGGCCTTGCTTGACTTTAGTCTTCTTATTTTTTAAGATTTATTTTACTTATTTGGCTGCACAAGATCTTAGCTGCAGTTCGTAGCATCTTTAATCTTGGTTGCAGCATGATCTTTTTGCTGTTGTTATTGCAGCATGTGAACACTTTAGTTGAACCATGTGGGAACTACTCCCCTGAACAGGGATTAAACCTGAGCCTCCCGCATTGAGAGCACAGAGTCTTAGCCACTGCAGCACCAGGGAGGTCAGAGTCTTCCTATTTTTAAAATTGTTGTTGTAACTCATGGTCTGGGTACCAGTATGTTGGAATTCTTCTCAATGGTATATTATTAGAAGATAGGAAACTCTTGTTTACTTAGAATGTGAACAACAGGAAAATTCCACTGGCCATATATTTTAATTGATGTTCTGTAAGTCATTTTAAGTAGAAACATTCTGATTAAATGAATAAACCTGGAGTGAATCTAGTCAAGAAAAAAGAAAACTATAGATGCTATACACAAACGAATATGAGCATTCTGATCAACTGAATAGACCTGGAGTGAATCTAGTCAAGAGAAAACTATAGATACTGTACACAAAGGAAGACAAAAGGATATAAGGCTATAGGTGTAGCGAATCAAATTTACAAAAGACTATGCTGCATAGTTCTTAATAAATTGTAAAAACCACAAGGAAAGACAGAATTCTCTAGGAAAGTGTAGATGGATAAAACTGAGCCAAGAAATAGAAAATTTGAGCTGACCAGACAGCATAGTGAAAGTCACTCAGTCGTGTCCAACTCTTTGCAACTCCATGGACTACACATTCCATGAAATTTTCCAGGCCAGCATACTGAAGTGGGTAGCCTTTTCTTTCTCCAGGGGATCTTCCCAACCCAGGGATCAAACCCTCATCCTCTATGTCTCTTGCATTGGCAGGCAAGTTCTTCACCACTAGCACCACCTGGGAAGCCCCGAGAACAGGATATACATCCTTAATTTGATGAAGAGTCTATGTTAGAAACAAGCAGCTTGCATCATACTGAAGTGCAAATTGTCCCATTCACTGGAAATGAGAAATTAAGTCCTCTAATATGGCGGTCCCTAACCTTTTTGTCACCTGGGACTGGTTTTATGGAAGACAGTTATTCCATGGACCCGGGAGATGGGGATAATTTGGGGATGATTTAAGAGCATTCATTTATTATGCACTTTATTTCTATTATTATTACATCGGCTCCACCTCAGATCACCAGGCATTAGATCCCAGAGGCTGGGGACCCCTGCTCTAATACCATCTTTAGACCAGTATTCAGGATTGTTTTATCCAATACAACGAAATGTGAGACAGGAATTACAGAAGATCTAATTGTCATTGTGCATGTGCTCAGTTGCTTCAGTCATGTCCAACTCTTTTCAACTCTATGGACTATATATAGCCTGCCAGGTTCCTCTGTCTATGGGATTCTCCAGGCAAGAATACTGGAGTGGGTTGCCATTCCCTCCTCCAGGGGATCTTCCAACCCAGGGATTGAACTCACATCTTTTATTACATCTCCTGCATTGGCAAGCAGATTATTTATAACTAGCACCACCTGGGAAGCCCCAGTTGTCATTATTTGCTAGTAAAATTGCTGGCTAACAATCAACAATGAATATTTTCTACTACATCAGAATTTTATCATGACTCTTGTCTCTTCTTTTGATGTCCATGTGAGGGGACCTCATTGGCCAAAAATAAAAATAGGGCTATTTCATGAAATTTACTACTCGATTGTACACATGTGATATTTCAGTTTCTGCAAAATTTTGTTCTACCCCCCCACCCCCACCCCCACTGAAAACTTATCCATCCTTAAACATAGAAGAAAATTTAGGTTCAAAATTATTTTACTTGTTACAGAGAAGTTTAAATAGATCAACTTGATAGCTGTTATTTTGTCAGTAGCATGTGCTTTTGGAGGGACTGGGCCTTTCAGTGGGTTGCAGGATGTCGTTGTAAATTCCTCCCCCAAAGCTGGTGCCACTGGCCCCTAAAAGGCATTACAGGACCCCCAGGGTTCATCTCCTGTCCCTGTGTGAACTGACAGCCCTGCCCTTGTGGTCGATCTTTCTTAACACCACTGTGTGTGTGCTCTGACCACAGAATTAGGTTGCAACCGAGACTCTGGGATGTGGTTGCACAAATACACTTTGCAAAAGCCTGTGTTTTTGCCTTCGGTTGGCTCTGAGTGAGCATCTTACTGTGAGGAACTGGGTTAACTCTTAGAAGATCTCTAAACTCGGTGACAAAAGGGAACCCGAGCCTGTGTCACAGTTCAAGCTTGATGCAACCACATAAAGTCAAACCTGTGGCTTCCAGGCTGGGTTATAGAATGACCTGCCATTAGTTGCAATGGCAACAGCAAAGGATGTTACATACACTGATACCTTGTGAGAGCAAAGCAAACTGAATTGGAAAAATGTTATGATCATCGCTGCTGAATTAACCATGAGCAGATCCATCATGCAAGTTAAGAATGATTTCAGAAGCATTGATAATTTTCCTTTTGCCAAGCTCAAAGTCTTTTCTTCAAACATTCCTTCTAATAAATGTATTTGTTGTTATCTTGTGGTGTTCTGGAAAAGGGGGCTTGAACTTTTCTTAGGATCAAAGGAGAACACAGATGTAAAATACTCTTGTTTCAATGCCCACAGGGTAACAATATGGCCAAATTTAGAGAATGAATTAGAAAGAGGGCAAAATTTCAAAATAATTATTAAAAATTTCATGTAATCAGCCCATGGAAATTTGTGTCTGCATTAAAAATATTAAAAATAGAAACAATTTACTAGGCTATGCTACTGAAAATAGTCTACTAAACCATAGAAGGATAACAAAAATTGAAAAGATCAAGGAGGAAATGCTGTTTCTGGAAAAGAAAGCCAAAAGGGAATGCTTAAAAAAAAAAGGAAAAAATTCAGGGGCCGTGTAGTATCAGATAAATATGGTATTAGTGCCACCTGCTGTAATAAATATGAATTACAGCTACCCAATAGCTGGTGAGTTCTGAGTATTTAGCTCAGTTGGTAAAGAATCTGCTGGAATGCAGGAGACTCTGATTTGATTCCTGGCTCGGGAAGATTCACTGGAGAAGGGATAGGCTACCCACTCCAGTATTCTTAGGCTTCCCTGTGGTTCAGCTGGTAAAGAATCTGCCTGCAATGAGGGAGTCCTGGGTTTGATCCCTGCGTTGAGATGATCCCCTGGAGAAGGGAAAGGCTACCCACTCCAGTATTCTGGCCTGGAGAATTCCATGGATTGTATAGTTCACGAGTTCGCAACCCATTAAGGAGTCGGACTTGACTGAGCAACTTTCACTTTCACTTTTTCTGAGTGTTCAGGATTCTTTTAATACCTGCTCTCTCACTCTCAGACTTAGAAAACTAACTTATGGTTGCTAGGGGGCAGGGATAGTTAGGGACTTTGGAAAGGTCATGTACATACTGTTATATTTAAAATGGGTAACCACAGCCACTATGGAAAACAGTGTGGA
>ML661897.1:27058408-27176277 GCA_007570785.1 Antilocapra americana
GGTTCCGGAGGGGAAGTATATGTAAACCCATGGTGATATCATGACAATGTATGGCAAAAACAATAAAAAAAAATAAAAATAAAAATAAAAAAATAAAATGGGTAACCAACAGGATCTACTGTATAGCCCATGGAACTCTGTTCAATATTACGTGCCAGCCTGGATGGGAGGGGAGTCTGGGGGAGAATGGATACATGTATATGTATATGTATGGCTGAGCCCCTTCGCTGTTCACCTGAAACTACCACAACATTGTTAATTGGTTATACCCCAGTACAAAATAAAAATTAAAATTTAAAGCTTGGGGAAAAAATAGTCAATTTGAGACTATGAAAAAAGAACCCAAAACCTACTCTCTTAAGTCAGGAACAGGGGTTTTATGTTGCATTCAGTATTACCAGTCACCCAAATCTTACTATGCCCTGAGAATAACTGTGATAAGACATTTACATAGACCCTCTCATTTGCTTATTAACTCTACCAGGTGGGTAGTATATTTATCCCAATGAAATAGGTGAACCAAGTAGAGCTTGAGAGTCACTAAGTAACTTACCCAAGGTCAGGTACATGGTGAGAGGCAGAATCAGAGTAGAGCTTGGACTCTCTGGCCAGAATCAACCTTAGGGTCGTTATTCTGCCATTTCATCCTATGTTGCTTCGTACTGGGAGCTCCCTTTTGAGAGATCTTCCAGAATACATCTTTCCATCACTTTGGCCTTGGTTTACCATCTGCAAAAGGGTTCATACAAAGAAATGAATTACTATAAAATATGATTAGAGCAAAGAAGAAGGTTTTTTCCATTTTAATAAAAAATGTTTATCAAGTTTCAGATCTTTATCTGCCTTTGTGCAAATCTGCCTGTCTGACACTAATAACTTGTACGTGAATATTTTCAGAGTACCACAGGCTAGCTATAGGAAGATGGGTCAGATTTTTCCTGAAAGGAACCCTTTGACTGAGAATTCCACAGCCACTGGATTTCTATCAGGAGGATAAGAATGGCTTATTGGTCCTTATTTCATATCTAAGGCTATTGTTATCAAACCTTCTTTGGTTATTGTATGCAGATGCTAAGAAAACTTAGCTCTCTATTCTAACGAATCCCAGTGCTTGGATGCTCAATCAGTCCAACTCTTTGTGACCCCATGGACTGGGGCCCACCAGGCTTCTTTGTCCATGGGATATTCCAGGCAAGAATACTGGAGGAGGTTGCCATTTCCTCGTCCCTGGGATCTTCTTCCCTAGGAAGTCCAGTGAATCTCAGAGTTTGTTACTAAATATAATGTATTTTGTGTTCAATGTTTAAAAACATAAAATAGAGAAGGGATGAAGCAAATGGAAAAATATAGTAATAGATGGAGTCTAGTAGGGCAGAAGGGAAAACTGGAGGGAGATACAGGTAGGGTAACAAATCCAGTAAGAAGAAAAAATGAAAATAAGAAGAATGTACACAGGAGCAAATTCCTGGAAAAATGGAAGTTGGAGATCCAGTCCCAGCACATACCACAGGTAGCACCAACAGCTGGAGTGATGCAATTGTTACTGTTGTTTAGTCACTCTGTTGTGTCTGACTCTTTGTGACCCGCCAGGCTCCTCTATCCATGGGATTTCCCAGGCAAGAATACAGGATTGGGTGGTTCGCCATTTCCTCCTCCAGGGGATCTTTCTGACCTAGGGATTGAACCTGCATTTCCTGCACTGGCAGGCAAGTTCTTTACCATGGAACCACTGGGAAGCCCAGAGTGATGCAGAGACCAGGCTGATTAGAGGCACGTGGCTGGAGTTTCCATGACAGTATGTATTGTTTCTTGGGAGAACATCCCTGAAATCAGGAGAGTCAGCACCAGATACTATTCAGTTCAGTTCAGTCACTCAGTCATATCTGACTCTTTTCAGCCCCATGAACCAAAACACGCCAGGCCTCCTGGTCCATCACCAACTCATGGAGTCCGCCCAAACTCATGGCCATCAAGTCGATGATAATATCCAGCTATCTCATCCTCTGTCATCCCCATCTCCTCCTGCCCTCTATCTTTCCCAGCATCAGAGTCTTTTCCAATGAGTCAGATCTTCGCATCAGGTGGCCAAAGTATTGGAGTTTCAGCTTCAACATCAGTCCTTCCAGTGAATACCTAGGACTGATCGACTTTAGGATGGACTGGTTGGATCTCCTTCAGTCCAAGGGACTCTCAAGAGTCTTCTCCAACACCACAGTTCAAAAGCATCAATTCTTTGGCACTCAGCTTTCTTTATAGTCCAACTCTCACATCCATACATGACCACTGGAAAAACCATAGCCTTGACTAGACGGACCTTTGTTGGTAAAGTAATGTCTCTACTTTTTAATATGCTGTCTAGGTTGGTCATAACTTTCCTTCCAAGGAATAACTGTCTTTTAATTTCATGGCTGCAATCACCATCTGCAGTGATTTTGGAGCCCAGAAAAATAAAGTCAGCCACTGTTTCCACTGTTTCCCCATCTATTTGCCATGAAGTGATGGGACCAGATGCCATGATCTTAGTTTTCTGAATGTTGAGTGTTAAGCCAACTTTTTCACTCTCCTCTTTCACTTTCATCAAGAGGCTCTTTAGTTCTGCCTTGCTTTCTGCCATAAGGGCGGTGTCATCTGCATATCTGAGGTTACTGATATTTCTCTGAGCAATCTTGACTCCAGCTTGTGCTTCATCCAGCCCAGAGTTTCTCATGATGTACCCCGCATATAAGTTAAATAAGTAGGGTGACAATATACAGCCTTGACGTACTCCTTTTCCTATTTGGAGCCAGTCTGTTGTTCCATGTCCAGTTCTAACTGTTGCTTCCTGACCTGCATACAGATTTCTCAAGAGGCAGGTCAGGTGGTCTGGTATGCCCATCTCTTTCAGAATTTTCCACAGTTTATTGTGATTCACATAGTCAAAGGCTTTGGCGTAGTCAATAAAGCAGAAATACATGTTTTTCTGGAACTCTGTTGCTGTTTTGAAGATCCAGCGGATGTTGGCAATTTGATCTCTGGTTCCTCTGCCTTTTCTAAAACTAGCTTGACTGGTTCCAAGTAGGAAAAGGAGTATGTCAAGGCTGTATATTGTCACCCTGCTTGTATTTTTACTCATAGTATTACTTAAAAAAGATCCACACCACACATGGTGATCTGTGCCTAGCACAACCTAAATCACAGAAGGTGTTTGTATGTTGATGCAGTAAACACTACTGGCCTCACTAAGAAGCAGAATTTGCTTGAGCATTTTAAACAGAAATAGATGCCCCTTGGGGGGTTCTGGTTACTTAGTGAATAGAAGAGTCAGACAGAGGACAATGAGCTAACCTAGAGATTATCGACAGCTGCTACCACTGCTGGGCTGGAAGGACAGAAGGAGGCGGTGGTACAGACTGTGTTATTGTTTCCATTTTTATTCACTGTTCTCCCCAGAAGAGGGTCATACATCCATCCTGCCTCATTGACACAGGGCTTGCTTTGGCCGATAAACATGAGCAGAAGTGACACATACTACTTCTAAGGTGAGTCATCTGATACACAAGGAAGAAAACATGTGTGCACAAAGCCTTTCTCTTTTTGTGTGTGTATAAATTTATTTTTGGCTGTGTTGGGTCTTTGTTGCTGCGTGTGGGCTTTTTCTAGTTGTGGCAAGCAGGGGCTACTCTCCAGATGCGGTGCACAGGCTTCTCCTTGCCATGGCTTCGCTGATTGCGGAGATCAGGCTCTAGAGCACAGGCTCAATAGTTGTGTTGCCCAGGCTTAGCCACTCTGGGGTGTGTGAGATCTTCCCTGACCAGGGATAGAACCCATGTCTCTTGCACTGGCAGGCAGATTCTTGACCACTGGACCACCAGGCAAGTCCCTCAAGGGCTTTCTAACAAGTAGGCAGCTTGGTAAAAGAGGAAGCACTGGGCTTGGAATCAGGACATCTGCTTTCAGTTCTAGGCCTCGGGCCAGTCACTGGGCTTTGTGTGTGCTCAGTCGCTCAGTCATGTCCAACTCTTTTGCAACCCCATGGACTATAGCCCATCAGGCTCCTCTGTCCATGGGATTTTCTAAGTAAGAATACTGGAGTGGATTGCCATTTCCTTCTCTAGGATCGTCCCCACCAGGTCTCTTGTACCTCCTGTGTTGGCAGGCAGATTCTTTACCCCTTAGCCATCTAAATGACCACTGGGCTTTACTTGATGTCAGTTTCTTCACTGGATGAATGGTCTCTATTGTGGATTTATAGTGATCTCTCAGCATCTTTTCATCCTGCCTTAATACACCCTGGATCAACCATCATTAGTAATTCCTCAGTTAAAAATCTTCCAGGTTATAAGTTCATTAAATATATATCTTATTCATTTGCTGGGCTTTCCTGATGGCTCAGTAGGTAAAGAATTCACCTGCAATGCAAGAGACACAGGAGATGCAGATTGGATCCCTGGGGAGAAGATCCCCTGGAGGAGGAAGATGGCAACCCACTCCAGTATTCTTGCCTGAAAAATTCCATGGACAGAGGAGCCTGTAGGCCATAGTTCAAAAGGTTGCAAAGAGTTGGACATGACTGAGTGACTAAGCACACACATTTGCTAGCAATGGAATAAGACAGGCCAAGTTTATGCATTGCAGTATTGTTTTTAATATCAAAAGATTACTGAATATGAGTGTTCATTCCAATGTGGGTTGATCCCTTGTATTATAGTACATCATCCATCCTCTATGTCGTGATAAAGGGTAATTTCCAAGATATTGTCAGATGAATAAAAGCAATCTGTAACAACAACAAAAACCCAGTTCCTTAAAGGAAAACTTCTTGTCCCTAGATTGAGTACTTTTCTTTCCTGTACGTGTCCCTTTGACTAATCATTATTTTTGTCCTGCTGCTTATCTACCAACTAGGGTTTTTTTTCCCTCCTAAGAATGAATATTTCCTCCATGAACCAAAGCTGTACAAAGTCTACTCATTCCAGTTTTTACTAAAACAATTACACTAGCTGGAAAGAAGAGTGTTGGTTTCAGGAGTGACTCAGCACGTGCAGAAAAACCATCATCACCTCCATCACCTTGGAGGAACGCAGATCCTTTCAAGTGGTGTTAACTGTTTTGATGGAGAAATTTTCAAAATGCAGCTGTAATGCACTTTTGAAGTCCCCACCCCCCACTCCAGCTACATTTCAAAGTTGCCAGTTGGGCTTGTCACCTGCCCTGTCACCACCTTCTTTTCCTGTTCTTTAATGGGAAGAAGATCGTATTTCACTTGAGTTATGCCAATCGGACTTTATGAACTAGGACAACCAATGCCGTCTCTGGTAGTTTTAAATCTTACCCGCCATTGTGATAACAGTGGAGGTTGGAAGTGAGGAGTTTATTTTTTTTTTGGCTGTGCCACACAGAATGTGGAATATTAGTTCCATGACCAGGGATTGAACCCATGTCCCCTGCGTTGGAGTCTTAGCCACTGGACTACCAGGGAAATCCTGAGGAGTACCATTTTAAATGAGGACCAGTAAGATAAAGACCTGTGATGCTTTCCTAATCATTACATCAATGTAAGGCTCATCCTGTTAGCCACTTCTAAAGGGTAGAGTCTTGGCAACTGGGGATGCGAGGAAGACCCCTCAAAAAACACTAACCCTGTGACAGCTCATAAAACTAGCTGTAACAATCAATAGTTACAAAAGCCATTTCGAGTGAGAAAGCATCGAGCTTCCAACTTGGTCACTAAGTCACTCAGCCCTAGAACCCGTTCTGCCTTCACGTTTCCCCCAGCCTTGGCAAAAGGCTGCCCCCGCGATCTGTGTGTGTTTGAGTTTTCATCCTCAGGCCACCTGGCCAGATGCAGGACAGGGCTCTGGCTCCCTCACAACACTGCCTGGGATGGCAACACCAAACACATGGATGGTAGAATGGGGCGGAACCTGATAGAAGGCAGAGTGGAGTGGAACCCTCACAGAACCTGCCTGGCTGACGCAGTCCTACGTCCCATCTCCCCAAGGCACTGTCCCGTGATCTCTTACCAAACCTTCTGACTGGCCGCCATGCTGACTTCTAAACAAATGGCCATGACCGGGGCAGGTGGGGACTTCCCTCCGTCACCTCCTAACAGGGCCTGACTTTATTCTTCTGCACGGCCACAGGCTTGTTCTCTGTGCTAGTCCCCCTGGGTCAGCTGCAAGGGGTTGGATGGCAGAAAATTTCTCTCAGGTTGGGTATTTAGCACAACCATGTCTGCTAACCGAGTATTTGGGCTTCTGTGAAAATGGATATTCCACAGTTTGCTGGCCGAGTTAAGTCTTCTTAAACTAACACGTACAAAATGAAAACATGGCCTTCTCTACCTTCAACGAGGGAAGAGGATGGCTTTGGATACCATTTCTCACCTTTCCTCCACCAACAGGCTTGCATGCCATTGTTTCCATTTCTTTTAATCTTTAAATATTGTACAAGTAGGGACTTCCCTGGTGGTCCAGTGGCTAACACTCCAGGCTTCCAATGCAGAGTCATGGGTTTGATCCCTGGTTGGGAAACCAGATCCTACATGCCACAACTAAAACCTGGCACAGCCAAATAAATAAATAAATATTAAAAAAATAATACAAGTAACACTTGCATTGTGTATTCATGTCCTTTTGGTGCTGTAACAAAGTACCACAAATATTAGTGGCTTAAGATAACACATCTCTGCTATCTTCCAGTTCTGCAAAGTCCCTTTTGCCTTGTAACCATACTAGGCTCCAAGGATTAGGAAATGAACATTTTAGTTCTGCCTATGACACATGGTAAAAAAAAAAAGTAAAAAAGGCATAACATAAAAAGTACAGTAACAGTGTAAGGGTGGGATGATATGGGAGAAGGGCATTGAAGCATGTTAATTTTCATATGTCTAGTCAATCGCCAGCCCAGGACTGATGCTCGGGGCTGGTGCAGCGAGATTTCCCGGGGTGGGGGGAGGGAAGAGGGAGGGGGGTTCCGGAGGGGAAGCATATGTAAACCCATGGTGATATCATGACAATGTATGGCAAAAACAATTAAAAAAATAATAATAAATAAAAAAATTAAAAAAAAAAAGTACAGTAACTGCCAGATAATTTTAACAGTTCCTATTATTACTTCATCTGATTGTTTGCTACTAAACTCTAAATAATATGGTTATATATTTCTATTTTTGATTTATTACCTTTATTTATTTTTTTAATTTTGTAATTTTATGTAATTATTTATGGCTGTGCTGTGTCTTCATTGCTGTGTGGGTTTTTCTTTAGTTGTAATGGCTTCTCTTGTTGCATAGCACGGGCTGTAGGGCACTGGGGCTTCTGAAGTTGTGACATAAGGGCTCTGTAGTTGCAGCTCCTGGGGTCTAGAGCACGTCACAATAGATGTGGTGCATGGACCTAGTTGCTCCATAGCATGTGGGATCTTCCCGGACCACAAATCGAACCCATGTCTTCTGCACTGGCAAGCGGATTCTTTACCACTGAGCTACCAGGGACACCCCTGATTTATTAACTTTAAAAATGTCTATTGACTCCCTGAATTTAACACACCTTTCTTTTCTTGCCCCTAAACACTCCCTCACCTGCTAACTTTATATATTAACTAACTTTGAATTTTGACACTGTTTATTGATTGCCCTAATGTAAGATGCAACAGTTATTGTACCTATGTCTTCCTCCATTTCCTCTCCTACTCCTGTATGCTGGGCTTGTCAGTGATATCATTAGTTTTCCATTGTCTAAGATTAGTTTTCTGAAATTTGAATAAACTCTTTTATATTCTTTGACTATATGCTGTGCTGTGCTTAGTCGCTTAGTTGTGTCTGACTCTTTGCAACCCCATGGACTGTAGCCAGCCAGGTTCCTCTGTCCATGGGGATTCTCCAGGTGAGAATACTGGAGTGGATTGATAGTTCCTCCTCCAGGGGATCCTCCCAACTCAGGGATCAAACCCAGGTCTCCTGCATTGCAGGTGGATTCTGTACTGTTTGAGCCACAAGGGAAGCCCATGTTTTGACTATAGATTAATCTAACATTGGACATCAATAGCAATTCCAATATAATGGGTATGAAGGTATTAGTCACTGAAGAATGAAATAGGGTGATTGGGCCTATAGAAAAAGGACTTCCCTGGTGACCCAGTAGCTAAGACTCCTCACTCCCAATGCAGGGGGCCCAGATTCGATCCCTGGTCAGGGAACTAGATCCCACATGGCATGACCTAAGAGTTCTCATGCTGCAACTAAATATCCTGCCTGCTTCAACTAAGACCCAGCACAGCCAAAAAATAAAAAAGAAATAAGAAAAAGAAAGGAAATTCAGTCACACCTCCCGGAACCTGTACCTCTTGAGGAAAAGATTCTAAGCATCAAAGTTAAGGGAATCTTTTTCCCCTCCATTGAATACTCAAAATTGGTTCACCAGTTAATTTGCTTCCCATTCTTGCCTACATCTATCCTATTCCCCTCCCAGGATAAAAATTCATTTTATTTTCTTAGGTATTCCTCTAGAGTTTCTCTATCAATATTAATAATGTATAGTTGTCTCCTTTCCTTACACAAAAGGCAGCATACTATACATTATTCTGCACTATTACAGGGTGGTTTGTGTTCCCGCAAAAGATATGTTGAGGCCCTAACCTCAAGTACCTACAAACGGGACCTTATTTGGATGCAGGGTGTTTGAAGATTAAATTAAGTTTAGACAAGGTCCTTTCTCTCTTCCTTGGTTGTATGAATAACCCTGAGATCACCTCTTAGGACTGGTTGCCTTTTTAATTTATCTTGCGTAAGTAGTTAAGTTGCTTCAGTCATGTTCAGTTCTTTGCAACCCCATGGACTGTAGCCTGCCAGGCTCCCCTGTCCATGGGACTCTCCAGGCAAGAATCCTGGAGTGGGTTATCATGTCCTCCTCGAGGGGATCTTCTCAGCCCAGGGATCGAACACACGTCTCTTATGTTTCCTGCATTGGCAGGTGGCTTCTTTACCACTAGCATCACCTGGGAAGCCCTAATTTATCTTAGCCACTTAAAAAAATAAATTAATTTTTGGCTGTGCTGGGTCTTCATTGAGGCAAGTGGGGCTCCTCTCTAGTTGTGGTGTTTGGGCTTCTCATTGTGGCAGATTCTCTCGTTGTGGAGCATGGCTTCTAGAGCACAGGCTCAGTACTTGTGGCACAGGGGCTTAGTTGACCGGAGGCGTGTGAAATCTTCCTGGACCAGGGATCGAACCCACGTCCCCTGCATTGGCAGGCGTATTCGTAACCAACTGACCACCAGGGAACTCCTTATAACTGGTTTCTAACCTTTAGCTGCAGTGGCTGTGCTGCCAAGTGTGTATACACATGATGTTGTACATTGCACATGCCCTTGGATCCCCACAGTTTGGTCTTTCTCTCAGCTACCCCATTATAGTATGATGAGTTAACAAGTTGGTGACCTGCACAAAGCAAGACACAGCTATTTTATCTCTTGCCAGACATTGTCCATCTTGGTGCGATGCTGTACAGGTCTCTGTAAAACGTTCTTGCTGTCTTAGCAGCCAATCAAGGCTATTTTTTTTTCTGGGTTTTTCTTTTCTTTCTAATTAAGGTGTGAAAAAGTTCTAGGTTCAGTTAAAGCTCCTGATGAAGAAACACAATTGGGATCTTTTTTCAGTTTTAAAATCTGCATATTTTCATTTCAAACAATGTAGCTAAAACTTTATGTAAGTGCCTCTTTTTTCCCTTTTTGGCTTAATGAATATCATCTATTCAGTATGAAATCTTTATACTATATGTTCCATGTGTTAAGAATAAGTATACAGGGACTTCCGCAGTGAGTCAATGGTTAAGAATCCACCTTGCAATGCAGGAGACATGGGTTTGATCCCTGGTCCAAGAACCAAGATCCCATATGCCACAGGGAACTAAGCCCACTCACCACACCTAATGAAGGCTTCTCACTCTAGAGCCTGTGCTCCATAGCAAGAGAAGCAATCAAAATGAGGAGCCCTCACAATGAGAAGCCCATGCACCACAGTTAGAGAATAGCTCTGCATTGTCCGCTGCAACTAGAGAAAAAGCCTGCACAGCAACAAAGACCCAGCACAGCCAAAAATAAATAAATAAAATAATAAAATTGTAAAAAAGAATGAAATACTATTGTCATTGTAAGAAAATAAAACAATCTTGCAAAGAATAATCCTGTATGTATGTCATTTCATAAGAATGTAGGGAATTCCAGGGCAGTCTAGTGAATGGTACTTGGTGCTTTCACTGCTGGGGCCCAGATTCAATCTCTGATCAGGGAAATAAGATCTTGCAAGCCATGTGGCAAGGCCCCTCAAAAGAGTGTAGCTATATCTGTAGGATAAATTTCTAGAAGTTGAAGTGCTGAGGCAAAGGGTGAATACATTTATAGTTGTAAACTATATTTACAATTATTAAAAGAATTCACCCATATTTTCTTTTAATGATTTGATATTTTTATTTTTTTACATGTAAATATTTGATCCACTTGAAATTTAACCTGGTGTATAGTGGGAGCTTTTTTTCTTTTTAATTTTTCATACTTTATTCCTTATATTGATTTAGTTTTCTTTTTAAGTGTGAGCTTTTTTGTACAACTTTCCTCTTTTCAAAATCTCTCCTCAGTTGTCTGAATACCATGTGTTGATATGAGATTTACCTTTATCACATACTAAATTCCTACATATATTTGGGTTAGTGTCTGGACTTTCTATTCTGTTTATTTATTTATGTCTCAACACCAGAGTATCTTAATTTTTGTTATTTCAATAATATATTGTAAATTTAGTAGTGCAATTTAATGTTCTTTTTGATTTCAAAAATGTCCTGCTTTTGGGTTTTTCTTTTTTTTTTTTGGCCATGCCGCACAACTTGCAGAATGTGGGATCTTAGTTCCCCGAACCTGTGCCCTCAGCAGTGAAAGCGTGGAGTCTTAACCACTGGACCAGAAGGGAATTCACGACTCTTTTTGTTATTTAACATATATACACTTGAGAATCTGCTTCTGTTTGTTTAATAAACAAACAGATGTTTCCATCTTTGCCCACTACTTTCACTTTTTTAGGACTCAGACACTTTAAGGCGTTCCTTCCGTATGATGATAGAGGTATCAGAGACCCAACTTTAACACGCCTCTCTTTTTTCCCTAGGGTGAGAGTGTCCTAAGAGAGTCTTTGGACTCTGACATGACTCACTTCTGCCAGAGACCCTGAATCCTCCCGTCTGAATTCTACAACTGTCACAGTTCAGGCTTGAGCAGGACCTTGAAGACATATTCATTTATACTTTCAGTATTTGTTTTTGTTGAGTTGCTCAGTTGCAACCGCTTGGACTGCAGTATGCAAGGCTTCCCTGTCCTTCACCACCTCCCTGAGCTTGCTCAAACTTATGTCCATTGAATCAGTGATGCCATCCAACCATCTCATCCTCTGTCATCCCCTTCTCCTTCTGCGTTCAATCTTACCCAGCATCAGGGGCTTTTCTAATGAGTCAGTTCTTCGCATCAGGTGGCCAAAGTATTAGAGTTTCAGCTTCAGCATCAGTCCTTCCAATGAATATTCAGGGTTGATTTCCTTTAGGACTGACTGATGGGACTTCCAAGGGACTCTCAAGAGTCTTCTCCAACACCACAGTTCAAAAGCATCAATTCTTCGGTGCTCAGCTCTCTTTATGATCCAGCTCTCACATCCATACATGACTACTGGAAAAACCATAGCCTTGACTAGACAGACCTTTGTTGGCAAAGTAATGTCTCTGGTTTTTAATATGCTGTCTAGGTTTGTCATAGCTTTTCTTCCAAGGAGCAATCGTCTTTTAATTTCATGGCTGCAGTCACCATCTGAAGTGATTATTTCAGTATTTGTTAGCACCTTCTCAAATATCCAAAAATAATGTCAATTAAATAAGAAATGAAGCCCTATAGGGCTTCCCAGGTGGCCCTAATGGTAAAGAACACGCTTGTCAATGAAGGAGACATAAGAGATACGGGTTCAATCCCTAGGTTGGGAAGATCCTCTGGAGGAGGGCATGGCATCCCACTCTGTATTTTTGCCTGGAGAATCCCATGGAAGAGGAGCCTAGTGGGCTACAGTCCATAGTGTAGTAAAGAGTCAGATGTGACTGAGGATGCAAACAATGTAGTTTTGGTTCAGTTCAGTTCAGTCGCTCAGTTGTGTCCAACTCTTTGTGACCCCATGAATCATAGCACACCAGGCCTCCCTGTCCATCACCAACTCCTGGAGTCCACCCAAACCCACGTCCATCGAGTTGGTGATGCCATCCTGCCATCTCATCCTTTGTTGTCCCCTTCTCCTCCTGCCCCCAATCCTTCCCAGCATTAGGGTCTTTTCCAGTGAGTCAGCTCTTCGCATGAGGTGGCCAAAGTATTGGAGTTTCAGTTTCAACATCAGTCCTTCTGATGAATACCCAGGACTGATCTCCTTTAGGATGGACTGGTTGGATCTCCTTGCAGTCCAAAGGACTCTCAAGAGTCTTCTCCAGCACCACAGTTCAAAAGCATCAGTTCTTTGTCGCTCAGCTTTCTTCACCATCCAACTCTCACATCCATACCTGACTACTGGAAAAACCATACCTTTGTTGGAAAAGTAATGTCTCTGCTTTTAAATATGCTTTCTAGGTTGGTCATAACTTTCCTTCCAAGGAGTAAGTATCTTTTAATTTCATGGCTGAAATCACCATCTTGCAGTGATTTTGGAACCTCCCAAAATAAAATCTGACACTGTTTCCACTGTTTCTCCATCTATTTACCATGTATCTATTAGTAATTCTTTGCTTTAATCAGCAAAGAATTTAAGCAGCCGCACCTTAGCTGACAACCAGCATCAACCACGGGATGAGAGAGTGATGGCTGATAACTTAGGCTTCACGTCTTCCATCCAAGGATCCCAGACATCACAGAGCAGAGACAAGCCTCCCAGGGTGTGTGCTGCTGAATTCCTGACCCATAGAATTCATGAACATAATAACTGGTTGTTCTCTGCCATTAAATTTAGGGGTAATTAGCTACTCAGCATAACAAAAAGAACAATAATAATCTTTCTTTAAGTCATTAGAGAATAAATTATAGACAGTGCCCTTTATGTCTTAATCTTTCCTAAAAACAAAGACAGACTCCTGTATAAACACAGGGCAACCATCAATCAGGAAATTAACATTCACAAATCTCATTCAAACCTCACTGATTGTCCCATGATGTCCGTAGAGGTTCAAGATCTAGTCCAAAATCATATGTTGCTTTTGGTTGTTTTAGTCTCTTTCATCGGGAGCCATTCTTCAGTCTTCTGTTGGCTTTTCTGGCCTTGACAGTTTTGAAAAGTATAGGCAGCTTACTTTGTAGCTGTCCTTTGGTTTTGGTTTGTCTATTTGCTCATGATTACATTCAGATCGAGGAGAGCATGGTTACCCAGTCCAGTATTCTTGCCTGGAGAATCCCCACGGACAGAGGAGCCTGGCAGGCTACAGTCCATGCGGGCTCCAAGAGTCAGACACAAATGAGAGACTAAGCACAGCACACAGCACATTCAGATTATATAATATTTCCAGGAACATCACAAAAGTGATTCTGTGTTCTTCTTAATGCATTATATTACTCAGTCGCTCAGTCATGTCTGATTCTTCATGACCCCATGGGCTGCAGCCCACCAGGCTCCTCTGTGCGTGGGATTCTCCAGGCAAGAATACTGGAGTGGGTTACCATTTCCTACTCCAGGGAGTGCACTATATTAGGAGGCAGACAACTATTCTTCACTTGATTAAAATCATGCCTGCTTTATTTCTTTATTGTAAAGTTAATTAATGTTTTGTACTTAGTATTTTATATAAATGACCTGTCCTTGATGAAAGTTTCCCCCACTAGTTTAGAATCTATTAATAATTCTTGGCTCTAATCAGTTATTACTATAATGGTTGCTAAATACGGATTTTCTAATTTCATTATTCTTTCTGCACTTATTAGCTGACATTCTTTTGTAAGGTGGAGTTTTCCTTTCATATATATGTATGTGTCTTTCTTATGTATGTATGTCTTATGATTTCTATTTTAATTCATGCATTATAATCTCTTAATCCCTTTTAATTTTAATGTTCAGATTGTCCCAAACTGGATCAATAAGATAAGTTTCCGTCATTCTTTGGGCATTTCCTTTCTCCTTGGCACAAAATGATGTTCTAGATATATCCCATTGGCCAAATCTGACCAACCAGCTCTTTTTGTAAATGAAATATGCATATCGACTATAGTTACTTTCATACTCTTGAGGCTGAGTTGTATTTACTTTTTAAGAAACTGCCAAAAATATTTTCAAAGCTGTTGTACCATTTTACATTCTCACCTGGAATGCTAGAATTCTAGTTGCTACTTATTATCACTAACACTTGGTATGGTTAATCTTCTAAATTTTTAGACATTCTAATGTGTATATGAGTCTATTTTATTGTGGTTTTATTTCTGTTTTTGGCTGTGCCACATGCGGGATCTTAGTTACCTGGCCAGAGATCAAATCCTGTGTGTGCCTCCTGCATTGGAAACACAGAATCTTGACCACTGGACTGCCAAGGAAGTTCCTCCCTGCGGTTTATTTTGCTTTTCTCTGATGACTGATGATGTCCAGCATATTTTCACATATTGATCAGTCATTTGAATATCTGCTTTTATGAAGTGTCTGTGAAAGTCCTTTTTTAAATGGGGTTGTTTGTCTTTTTATGATTGAGTTGTGAGTTCTATATATATTTTGATACAATTCCTTTGTTAGCTGTGTATTATAAATATTTTCTCCCATTCTGCAGCTTATACTAGTTACCATTCCCAGGGGAGGACTCCAGCTACATGGACCACAGCAAAGATTAGCACCATGCCAACTATTCAGAACAGAAGTCCAAAATTCTTCCCATTACATCTTGTATCAGAGTGGCCAAGGAAGACAGCATGGGATGAAACAAAGCTTTAATTACATAGAGATGAGGTAGAGTAAGGTTAGTATTTTTTTTTTTTTTTTGGCTATGTCACAAGGAATGTGGAATCTTAGTTCTTAGACCAGGGATCAAACACTTGCCTCCTGCAGTGGAGCTTGGAGTCTTAGCCACTGGACCACCAGGGAAGTCTAAGATGACCTTTAATTGTGTGCCTCATACCCCTGGCCAGTAGCTTACTCTGGGGACTGACACAGGGCAACTGACCTATGCTCACCCTTCTAGTGCCCCAAGTTGAAGGAACCTTGTCTCTTTCCTGCAGAGGACGGATATAGTAATGGGATTGGGCAGCTGCCATCTGACACACATGCTTTAAGCAGAGAAAAAAGGACTCACTGAGCCAGAAACAAGGAAAGAGATTCCCACACAGAGCTTGGCACAGGTTGTGTGGGCTCTTTATCTCTTGGTAGGAAGTGTTTCAGGCCCCAGGCCCATTCTGAGGCAGCAGAGTAGGGGCCCCCGAACTGCGTGTGTGAGACAGCCTTTCCCAACACCTACAAAACAAAACCCACATTGTCTGTGTGGCCTCTTAGAGATGCAGCATGAGACGGTAGGCTAGGATAAGGATGAGCATGCGTGCTACATCGCTTCAGTCGTGTCCGACTCTTTGCGACCCCGTGGACTGTAGCCCCCCAGGCTCCTGTCCATGGGATTCTCCAGGCAAGAACACTGGAGTGGGTTGCCATGCCCTCCTCCAGGGGATCTTCCTGACCCAGGGAAGGAACCTGCATTTCTTTTGTCTCCTGCACTGGCAGGTGTGCTCTTTACCACTAGCGCCACCTGGGAAGCCCAGGATAAGGACAATGGCAATACAAAATTCCTATTTGGAAAAGAAAAAAAAAAAATTGGAAGGGCTTTCCTGGTGGTTCAGTGGTAAAGAATCCACCTTCCAGTGCAGGAGACATGGGTTCAATCCTTGGTTTGGGAGGAACCCATATTCCATGGAACAACTAAGCCCATGCACCACAACTATTAAGCCTGTGCTCTGGAGCCTGAGAGCAACAACCACTGAAGCCTTATGAATAAAATTAAAAAAAAATTTTTTTTTAATTGGAAACACAGCAGCTAATTGTCTATAGCATTGACCAATTCCTGCAAGACCAGGCATGAAGTCTACTTGCCTTGGTGAAGGAGTGACTTTTAGGCCAAACTCTGGTTCTACTCTCTGAGAACTCTCTTGTCCATTGTTCCCTCTGACTCCTAATTTTGTAATGAATTTGACACTAGAGAGTCTGGCACTTCAAGTCCATGTCACCTTTAGAATTTGCTTCCTGCTGGTGCAGGGCACAGTTGGCTCCTTTTTGAGCAAGACAGCAGACAGAGGAGCCTGGTGGGCTACAGTCCATGGGGTCCCAAAAAGTCGGACATGCTCTAATAGGCCATTGCATCTACGTCAAAAACCCAGGACCTCTGGCCAATGCACAATGTTTTCCAGAGTGTGCTGGAGGCTTCATCATCAATGCTAGGAGATAGCACTCACCCACCATCTTTCTCCACTTTCATCTGTTAGAACTTTCCATGTGCACAGACACGCCTGACTGCAAGAGACCAGGAAATGGAGACGTTGGCTGGGTAGCTATGTCTTCAGCTAGAACTCAGGAGTCCTGTTTGGAAAAATATAGATGAGGGATGCTTGTGAGGGATGCTTGTCAGTCTCAGCCACGCTCACACATGAAACCTCTCTCCTACACCACGTGAGTTTGGACATAGAACTCAGCACGTTTCTGCGGCTAATACACACACATAAATGCATGCACACTTCCACAAAGCTTTTGTTGGTGCTCACAGACTAGTTGCTTTGGAAAGATGGGTGACATTTAAGCAACAAAATTAAAGACATGATAGTAGAACTTCTTATTCTTTAATTATTATAAAATTCAATTATATTTCAATAAAACTGGAAGGAAAAATAAAAACATGACAACTGAAAAAATGAATTTAAGGGCTATTAAAATTATGAGTTTCTTTCATTCTCCTCAGAGTTTGTTTAATATATTGCACAGAAGAAAAAGAAAAGATTTAGAAAGGGACTATACTATATAAAATGCATATTATTGAATGGTGAGAGTATGAAAATTTTACTTTTCTCTATTTTACAATTGTATTATTATAGAAAGATATTTAATTCATAATATGAGGACTATAAAAGATAAATTAACTAATCAATAATTCTTTTCTTGAGATTGGTGAACATGTTTCATAAGGTATACTCAGCCCAGCTTCCTATCTGCATTTGTATACATACCAAAGTAGCAAATATCAAGTAATAATAGTTATTATTCATTGTGTTTTGCCATGCTCTAAGCAATTCACTACATACTGTACATGAATTAACTGATTCAACACTTGTAATAACCCTATAAGATAAATATTAGTTTTTATTATTTCTGTTTTATAGATAAGGAACCTAAAGCACAGAGAGATTAAGATACTTGTGCAAAGCTCACACAGCTGATGATAATAATAATAACAGAGTGCTTGCTATAAACACAGTTCTGAGTGCTTTATATGTAATAATACCATTTAATTCTCATCTGTGTGATATATGGTAACATGGTCCCCATTCACAGATGAATAAACTGAGGCCCAGGATGGTTTAGTAACTTGCTCAGAGTTACACAGCTAGTAAGAGGTAAGGCTGGGATTTGAATCTAGACAGCCTGGGTCTAAGTCCATGCTTGTAAACTTTACATTTTTAAACCTATTTTTTTCTTAAATTTTTGTTTGTTTTTAAACTTTACATTCTTAAACATTAATATTCACAACCTGAACTTGTAGGGTCAAATTGAGGAGCTGATCTTCTCAAACAAAGGGGTCCTGGCAGAGGTTACCTTTGAGAATACTAATACTAGGGGTGAGACCTGGTGAAGCTTCTGAGACTGTGGGTCATTATGTGTGTTAGGTCTGTGGATCTGAGTTCCACTGTGGAATCTAGCGGGGGTGCATCCACTCACAGCAGGGTGGAAAGACTCCGAGGAGGGCAGGGTTTGAATTACAGCAACCTGAAAGCAAAGCGAGGCCCTTGCCTGGAAAGCAAACATCAGAATGCTTATTCAAAAAGCAAAGCCTGGATTTGTCTGGCTCTCTCGAGAGATGCCATCATTATTGAAGGCCTTCTACCAGCTGGCTGCTTGTGCTCAGCAAAGCCTAATGATGCTGACAGGCCACGTAAGCTTGCACTAATGGGCTCGTGTTTTATTTATTCAGGTGCTGATTTGACATTTCCCAGCCTCGATGAATCTATGGATTTGGAAATAACAGGGTCCTCTCTCTACATATGTGACGTTATCTATCCAAATGAAGGAAATGAGAGACAGGAAAGGCTTGAGTCCCTGCAGATAACTCTCACAGTTTACAAGAAGAATTCAAATGTTACAAAAAGCATTAGCCAAAATTTAAAACACAAATCATCAGTCTTTAATATGATATATTGCAAAGAAATTTCTGGCACTAAAAGTCTCTCTTTAAGCCACACTTCCACACAGCGCCAACTAAATAATGTAACAGCATCTGGACTCCTTCTAAATCGAGTATGAAATTATATATTTCTCCCATGACACAGATTAGACCAAAAGGCAACATTTCCTAAAGTCAAAAATGAAGAGTAAATTAACCGGTGGCTAGGAGAGTCTCTCTTGTGCTTCTTTCCTTTTACTTTTAAAAACATCTTTAAAAAATATCTAGTTAAGTAAAATATACATATGGAAGAGTGAAGAAATCATGGATGTTTATTTTGACACATTTTTATGCAAACCCAAATAACCCCACTTAGACCCAAAACAAGAATGCCACTATGTCCTCAAAACCTTCATGCTCTCTTTAAATCCTCCTCCCCAAAATTAATCACTTGACTTCTTTTAAAAATTTTTCTAATTTTAAAATATAGCTCAGGGATTTCCCTGGTGGTCCAGTGGTTGAGACATTCTCTTCCAATGCAGGGGGTGTGGGTTCAATCTCTGGTCAGGGGAGCTAGGATACCACATGTCTCACTGACAAAAAATGAATCAGAAGCAATATTGCAAAAATTCAGTAAAGACTTTTAAAATGGTCTTCATAAAAATATATGGCACAGATACACATATAATATCAAACAATTGTGTGTAGTAAAGAATTACTATAAAGCGAACACTTGCAACTACCACCCATATCAAGGGATAAAACTTGACGAACCACCCAGAGGTCACCACATACCCCATTCTTCTAGAGGGAATACAGAGGCTTACCTGTATACTGGTAATATAGCAATCATTTCCTTGTTTTGATTTATAGTCTTATAGTGATTTGTGTGTGTGTATATATATACAAATAAATATATACTCGTGCAATGCAGGAGACCTGGGTTCAATTCCTAGGTCGGGAATATCCCGTGGAGAAGGAAATGGCAACCCACTCTAGTATTCTTGCCTGGAGAATCCCATGGACAGAGGAACCTGACAGGCTACATTCCATGGGGTCGCAAGAGTCAGACATGACTGAGCAACTAAACCACCACCTCCATATATATATACACATACATATATATATACACACTATATATAAATATATACACTATATGCACAGCTAACCAGCTGTGTATCCCTAAACAATAAAGCTTATTTTTGTTTGTTTTCTAAAAAAAGTGTCACTTAAGCCTCTTTTAATGGAAAGATTGATTGCCCCTCTATCATCATAATTACTTGTGCATTGTATCTGTTGAAGAAACTAAATCTTTATCTACACAGAGTTTCCTATTATGGAGTAATCTGACTCACAATTTCAAGCCTGAATATGATCAAGTCTGTTGTTCCCAGTGCCAATTTATAGGAAATGCAGGGACTTCCCTGGTGATCCACTGGCTAAGACTCTGAGCTCCCAATGCAAGGGACCTAGGTTCAGTCCCTGGTTGGGGAACTAGATCCCACATGCTGCAACTAAGAGTTCATATGCTACAACTATAGATCCCACATGTGGCAACTTAAGACTCAGTGCAATCAAATAAACAAATAAAACAAATAAATATTAAAAAATTATATGAAATGCAAAGGACAGGGGGATTTATTAAAAACACTCATGGAGATGCACTTAAGACTAATATCCAGTACAGCTTCTATAAACAAGTGATGAGAAATGCCTAATTTTTTTTCTTTTGGAAAAACCAGTATTAAAAATAAGGAATTGACTCTCTACTGTCCTTCAAAGATAGCCAAATTCCTAAAGAATCGTTATGAACCCATATATTTAAACTGCACATTAGGGTGAAAATAATTACCTTAGAATTCTAGAATCTTAGGATTTTTTTCAGAGAGATAAACTTTCTTATTTATGGGTCACTGAAACTATTTCAGCCTTTTTATCCTGATGATCATCTTGTCCATCTTCAAGTTACTCTTGTGGTCTTTGGTATTTTACCTGCCATGATGAGATGCACTAGGCTTGTTTTATATATTTCTTGCCCAAGTCTGGAATTAGCTATTTCTTCAAGAAGCTCTGATTTCTTTAAAGCTGAAAGTGATATTTCACACTCATGTCTGGGGGTAGGTCACTGTTACTATGCATTGTCAAGTGGACAGACTGACATTAACATACATTAAAAGACCCTCCTGTGTGTGTACTCAGTCGTGTCTGACTCTTTTCGACCCCATGGATGGTAGCCTGCCAGGCTCTTCTGTCCATGAAGTTTTCCAGGCAAGAATACTGGAGTCGGTTGCCATTTCCTCCTTCAGGGGACCTTCTCGACCAGGCGTCAAACTCGCATCTCCTGTGTCTCCTGCATTGCAGGCAGATTCTTTACCACTGAGCCACCTAGGAAGCTCATTAAAAAAATCCTCATGAGATCAAATTAATACTTCCAATTCAAATTTAGTTCTACAAAGTTTTTACTTAACCTTTTCTGTCTTAAATCTGAAACATTTTCTTCCATACTAAAAATAATTTTCAAGGATATTGAAGATGCCAGAATTAGACTATCACATGAGTACTTACTTTATCCCATCCAACTATATAATAGTCCCAGGTTAGAACAGCAATACTACCAGTACCAATATGATTAAAATTATTTTGTACATCTGTTCTCTCTGTTTTCCTCCTATTTGGAACTATTTGGAACACAATTATATAGCCAAGACATGGAAACAACCTAAATGTCCGCTGACATGAATAGATAAAGCAGATGTGGTAGACAAATATAATTTTAAAATACATATATATTTATAATTTAAATATAAAATTTAACTTATTATAATTTATTATATATTTATAAATTTAATAGATAAGATATACATATAATATGTAAATATATAAATTAAAATTATATTTATAATTTAAATATAAAAATTATTATATATTTATAAACATATATATACACATACACGATGGATTACTACTCAGCCATAAAAAAGAATGAAATAATGCCATTTGTGGCAACGTGAATGGATCTAGAGATTATCATACAAAGCGAAGTAAATTAGACAGAGAAAGACAAATACCATGATATTACTTACACATGGAATCTAAAATATGATACAAATGAGTTTATCTATGAAACAGAAACAGACTCACAGAGAACAGATTTGTAGTTAAAAACTCACGAGGTAGGATGACATTGTTCTGTGCAGTGTTCAGTCACTCAGTTGTGTCTGACTCTTTGCAATCCCATGGACTGTAGCCCACCAGGCTCCTCTGTCCCTGAGGTCTCCTGGGCAAGAATCCTGGAGCAAATTGCCATTTCCTTCTCCAGGGGATCTTCTCAACCCAGGGATCAAACCCAGGTCTCTTGTGTCTCCTGTACTGGCAGGTGGATTCTTTACAACACTGTGCCACTTGGGAAGTTCTGAATAGTTTTATTACCCGCTCCCCCTTTTTTTTCTTTCTGCTAAAAAAAGAACTTCTTCATATATTTTCAAATGGATATTGGTGGGCATCAAATATTTAGGGTATTTGGAGTCTACCAGATATGTTTAATAATGATGTTATGGTTTAGTTTAAAATGTCAAAATTTACAGTTAGCCAGAAAGTATATCTTTTGCAAGTATTTAAATTTATGATGGAGAATTAGATAACAACTTAGAAATGAACAAGGGGATATGTAGCTTTTAAAAATTCTTTCGTGGAGTCCATTTCAAAATGTCTGAGGACCACTTGCCCATATAGTATGTTTGGGGCAAATCTTCAATCCTTCATCCTAGTTCTCCTGAAAACCTGATATCACCCACCATCAGAATCTTGAAAAAAAATTTTTTTTAATATATTTGGCTGCACTGGGTCTTAGTTGCAGTACACAGGATATTCAGTAGCAGCATGTGAGATCTAGTTACCTGACCAGGGATTGAACCTGGACCCCTGCATTGGAAGAATGGCGATTTAGCCACTGGACCACCAGGGAAGTCCACACCATCAGAATCTTAATACTTCAAATTTAGATACTGGTTTCCCATAGTTTTTGTTGTGTAGTAACTCCAAATATTGCCAAGTTTTCCTCAGAAAGCAAAATACCCACAGATTAAAATCACTGGATTTGAGGTTTATCATTTTTATTGATCTTTGCAAAATACCAGTGTATGGCTCTATTGATTTAGATCATTGGTTTTGTTTGTTTGTTTGTTTTTTGGTCTTCTGCATCTTTACTTGCTTCTCTCATAGCTCAGCTGGTAAAGAATCCGCCTGCAATGTGGGAGACCTGGGTTCGATCCCTGGATTGGGAAGATCCCCGAGAGAAGGGAAAGGGTACTCACTCCAGTCTTCTGGCCTGGAGAGTTCCATGCATACTACATAGTCCTTGGGGTTGCAAAAAGTTGGACATGACTGAGAAATTTTCACTTTCACTTGCATCTCTACTTAGTGTATGTGTTCTTTCTTCTAATATTTTGAACATATCAAAAATTATTATATAACTGCTCAGTCCTTGTCTGCTAATTCTAACATCTGTATCAATTCTGTTTGTTTGGTTGATTTATTTCCCTTCTCGACATAGGTCATATTTTCCTGTTTCTTTGTCTCCTTAAGAAATTTTAACAGGAAACTTAACACTATGAATTTCACTTCTTTTAATGCTGGATAGATTTGTATTCCTATAAAAATTCTTGAGCTTTATTTTGGTATACAGTCAAGTTACATGGACACAGTTTGATTCTTTGGTTCTTGCTGTTAAGATTTATTAGGTAGGACCAGCATGGTGTTTAATCTGGAGCTAGTTATTTTCCACCATGGAGGCAAGATTCTTCCGAGTGCTCTACTTAAAGCCCCATGAATTAGGAGATTTTCCTGACTGGATCTTAGGAACAAGCACTGTTTCGAGCCTCAAGTATGCTCAGTGTGCATACTTTAATCCAACTCCTGTTCTCAGCCTGGAGTAATTGTCTCCCACGTTTATGCTGATTTTTATTCTGTTGGGTTCCTCTGCGACTCCTCCTCCTCTCTGGTACTCTGCCTGTGAATTCTAGCCACCTTGGACCCTATCCTCTGCCTTCTAATCTCTAGGAGTCTTCCATGGTCTGTTTGGGGTCGCCCACCTGATGCTGCAGCCTGGAAGTGTTTTCAGGGCATAAACTAGTAAGTTACAGTGTTCGTCTTGTTCGTCTTTTCATCTCTCAGGACTCACTGTTCTTTGTTGCCTGATGTCCAGATGTATTCAAGATTTTGTTTCCAAAAATTAACAGTTACTTCTGTTGGGAGGTAAATCTAGTCCCTTTTACTCCACTTTAGAAATGTAAAGCTATATAAATATATTTTAAAATGGAAAAAATGTATGTTCTTAGAAGAATGCTATGCTATCGCTCACTCAGTCATTTCTGACTCTTTGTGACTCCATGGACTATAGCCTGCCAGGCTCCTCCATCCATGGGATTTCCCAACAAGAATACTGGGGTGGTTGCCATTTCCTTCTCCTCTTAGAAGAATAGAACTTACCAAATTCACCTAAGCAACTGGGAAATGTAAGGAGATATTTAGCTACTAAATAAGTTGAACACAAATCTGTGCATAAAGTAATATCTGGATCAGATAGTTTTATAGGCAATATTTATAAATTATTTAAGGAGCAGATACTTCTAGTCTTCTATAAAATGTTCTAGAGAATAAAAATGAAGGAATGTTCTCTACTTAATTTTATTATACTAATATAACTTTGACACCAAAACCATTCAAGGATAAAATGAGAAAAGAAAGATTTAGGCCAATCTTGCTATTAACTCAGATGCACAAATTCAAAATCTATCAAGGTTATCTATTTTAAAATATGAAATCTAATTATGTCATTCTTCTGCTTCATATTGTTCAATAGTTTGGCACCATATTTAGGATAAAATCTAAATTCTTTACCATGGCTTATAAGATTTATTCCCTAATCCTCTTGTCCATACTTCCTCCTTTTTAATTATAGTGTTGTTTTTATACATCTAGTTCTTTTATAATTCAAAAATTTTATACTTAACTCTTCCCCTACCCCATCCAGCTTCATTGCCTAGATCTTCATATGCTATGCTCCTTACATCATTTCTTTTCTTTTTCTTTTTTTTTAATTGAAGGATAATTGCTTTACAGAATTTTGTTGTTTCCTGTCAAACCTCAACATGAATCAGCCATAGGTATACATATATCCCTTCTCTTTTGAACCTCCCTCCCATCTCCCACCTCATCCTACCCCTCTAGATTGATGCAGAGCCCCTGTTTGAGTTTCCTGAGCCATACAGCGAATTCCCATCGGCTATCTATTTTACACATGGTAATGTAAGTTTCCATGTTACTCTTTCCACACATCTCATCCTCTCCTCCCCTCTCCCCATGTCCATAAGTCTATTCTCTATGTCTATTTCTCTATTGCTGCCCTGTAAATAAATTCCTCAGTACCATTTTTCTAGATTTCATATATATGTGTTAGAATACGATATTTATCTTTCTCTTTCTGACTCACTTCTCTCTGTATAAAAACATATGGAACGCTTCATGACTTTGTGTGTTATCCTGGTGCAGGGGCCATGCTAGTCTTCTCTGTGTCTTTCTAATTTTAGTATACATGCTGCTGAAGGGAGCACTCCTAAAACCATTTTGATTTAAGTTCAAGTAGCACCTCTCTGGGCTTCCCTGGTGGCTCAGATAGTAAAAATTCTGCCCGCAATGCAGGAGACCTGGTTCGATACCTGGGTCAGAAAGATCCCCTGGAGAAGGGGATGGCTACTCACTCCAGTATTCTTGCCTGGAGAATTCCATGGACAGAGGAACCTGACAGGCTACAGTAATCCATGGGATTGTAAAGAATCGGACATGACTGAGCATGCACACATATCACCTCTTTAGAAATATCTTTCCTGTCTACCTCAAGTATCCTCCCCTTCTGCTGTCCTTCTGTTTCTCTCTCTTCTTCCTTTACTTTATCTTCTTCAAGGAACATACTTATTACTATATGGTTAGTATTTTTATTTATTTGTCTCTCTCACTCTTACTAGTATGTTAGCTCCAAGAGAAAAGGGACTTGTTCATCACTATATTCCCAGCATCAAGAACTATGGTTGATCCATAATATGGTTTAAGGAAAATTTAGGTTGAATTAGTGGATGTCATGTTGTTGTCGTTGTTTAGTCACTCAGCTGTATCTGACTTTTTGCGACCCCATGGACTGCACCATGCCAGGCTCCTCTGTCCTTTACTATCTCCCAGAGTTTGCTCAAATTCATGTCCACTGAGTCAGTGATGCTATTGAACCATCTCACCCTCTGTTGTCCCTTCTCTTTTGCCTTCGTTGGCTATCATACCTCCCAAATACTTGTTTCAAGGTTAAATATTGTAAAGCTATATTTTTTTCTTTACTTTAATGAATTAATATTGTGGGATGTTGGACTTCCCAGTCATTCCAGTGGTTAAGAGTCTGTGCTTTCTCTGGTTGGGGAACTAAGATTCCATT
This sequence comes from Antilocapra americana, assembly GCA_007570785.1. Lineage (NCBI taxonomy): Eukaryota > Metazoa > Chordata > Mammalia > Artiodactyla > Antilocapridae > Antilocapra > Antilocapra americana. Next base: position 27,084,254 of record ML661897.1, read on the forward strand.
AAGTGGAAGATTTAATTGTAACTTATGGTAAATTCTGATTCTTGAGAATTAGGGTAAACCATTGTCTTTAATTATTTTATGAAAAATTTCAAACACATGCAAAATGGAGAGGATGATAAGCCACATACATTATATCCATTATGTATTTTAAATAGTTATTGTTTTTGCCCCATTGGCTTAATCTATTTTCCTCTTCTCCTAAAGTTTTCTAAATGTATTTAAATATATATATATATTGGTCATTCTTTCTTCCATAGTTCAGTGAATCTACAAATACAGATTTCTTTTACCTAACTACAATGACTGATGTTGAAGCTGAAACTCTAATACTTTGGCCACCTCATGCAAAGAATTGACTATTGGAAAAGATCCTAATGCTGGAAAGGATTGGGGGCAGGAGGAGAAGGGGACGACAGTGGATGAGATGGCTGGATGGCATCACCAACTTTATGGACATGGGTTTGGGTGGACTCCAGGAGTTGGTGATGGACAGGGAAGCCCCTGGCATGCTGCAATTCATGGGGTCACAAAGAGTTGGACACGACTGAGTGACTGAACTGAACTGAACAATGACATTATTCATATATAGCATAATAAATAATAATTATTTGGTACCTTCTGATACCCAAAACTTAATCAGATGTCTTAAATTGTATCAAAAATATTTTTACATTTGACTCATCTGAATGAGGATCCAAAAAAGAAGTCAGCAGAAATTTAGTTGTTCAGTGTTTAAAAAATATCCAGAACAGTCTCCCATGACTTTTTCCCATGATATTTACTTGTTTCAAAAGTTGAGTCAGTTGTCCTGTAGAATGTCCCTTCTGGGTTTGTCTGGTTTTCCTAGTGGTGCCCTGTCACGTTTCCTTCTGTCACTCATGATTCCTATAAATGTTAGGAAGTTAGTTAGTTAGTTAGTTCTAGAAGTTAGTTAGAAGTTAGTTCTAGAGCTGAATTAGGTTCAGCTTCTGCTTTCTTGGCCAGAATACTTCATAAGTGATGCTGTGTGTTTTGTATTACATCACAGCAGGTCTGCTTTTTCAACCTTTACTGATGCTAAGATTGATTACATTTTTCAATGAATGATAACTTGATATCTTATTTGTAAGTTCCCCATCAAGTTCTTCTCTAATCACTTCACCCATGATGATGTTCAACTGAATCAAACATTTCATGAGGGATTGAAAAATGATGATTTAAAAATTATTATATTTTATCATTCCTTGACTTGATATTTTTTGAAAAGAAAGATGTTGCCGTATCAACTAAAGCAATATGATTATCCTGAAATAAGGATAAATGTTGAATCTGTGTATTTTATTTACCAGTCTTTGGATTAAGAAGTCCATGCCTTAACTTTCCTACTTGTGCCTCAAGGTTCAGGTTTTTGTTTTGATGTTGTTTTAATTTTCCTTTTCTTTCTTTTTATCATTAAGAACTATGAGTTTTAAAATCTTCAATGTGTTTGAATCAATTGCTTTCACTAAATTTTTAGATGCAAAAATTAGCCCATTCTTAATCAAAAGGAGTCACTTCATGCTGGTTTGGGTGCCCTTGGATGATGACCCTTCTGTCTTAGTTTCATCATTAAAAGCTTTTGGTTTTTGTCATGAAAAATCTTTCTGAATTTGAGAAAAGTTTGAATTATAGATTTTTCATGAAGTCTCTTCCTTCTAGGTACACATAGAAATTTGGACTAACTGTGAACAAAATGTTGCCAACAAGATGTCCCTCTGGATTTCTTGTAGTGACTCATCTGCACATCAACAATGGATGTATTAATATTTTCAATCTCTTTTTCTTCTGTTTGTTCAATGTTTTATTCAGCAGATATTTATTGAATGCTTAATATATTCTATGTACTCTTCTACTTGCTGAACAAACAACAATAACCAATCAAGTCAGAGCTCCCATTGATGTGAAATTTGCACTCTAATAAGAGAGATAGGAAACTAATAATATAAATAAACGAGTACATTATGTCTTAAACTGACAAATGGTAAGAAAAAAATAACAGAGAAGAGAGATAGAAAGTATGTGTATGAGAGTCAGTGAAGGGGTATTAAAATTTTAGATAGTGTGACCAGGGCAGGCTTCATTGGGAAAATGGTATTTAGGTAAAAATGTGCAGGAGGTGAAGGAGCGAACCACATTGAAACCCAGGAGAAGAACATTCAGCCACAGTAACATGCACAGAAGTTCTACGGTAGGAACATGCCAGTGTCCCCAAGGACTGGCAAGACCAGTGTGGCTGGAACACGAGATGTAAGCAGAGCAGGCAAAGGGGTCAAGAGTGATGATGTGAGCAGACCATGCAAAGCTTTTGGGTGGTCATGAGAGTGTGTTTTTTGTTGATCTCCCACTAGAGAGTGTCATTGGTCAAAGGCTCCAGTGGCTGTGTGCACAAACCCACTGACATTTCCTAGGGCTGCTTCCTTAGATGGCCAGTAACCCTCATGTCCATTTCTTGGAGAAAGTGAGGACTTGTGATGATGGACATTGGCCAATGAACTTGTCAAAATTTCTTTAAACTGAATTGAAGTCTAGGGTGCTTCCATTATAGCTTCCTTCCATTTCTCTATTCCTTCCTTAGAGAAGTAATTGCTTCCTGGTCTGATGGGTCTCTCAAATCTCTCTAGTTCCCTTCCCATTCTCTCTCACAAATATTTCCCACAATAAAACTTTTGCACTTTTTTCAAGATTATTTTTTATTGTGGACTAATATACAAATCACAAAATTTAACATTTTGGACATTTTAAAGTATTCAGTTCAGTGCCATCAAGTTGTGCAATATAGTTGGGCAACCATCACTGCTGTCCACCTACAGAACTTTTTTCATCTTCCTACACTGAAATTACATACATGTTAGATAATGCCCTGGGCTTCCCTGGTGGCTCAGTGGTAAAGAATCTGTCTGCTAGTGCAGTGGATGCAAGAGACTCAGGGTTCGATCCCTGGGTTGAGAAGATCCCCTGGAGGAGGAAATGGCAACCCTCTCCAGTATTCTTGCTTGGAAAATTCCATGGACAGGGAAGCCTGGTGGGCTATGGGGTTGCAAGGAGTCAGACATGACTGAGCACACAAATAGGACAGATAGATAAATAATTTCCTATTCTCTACTCCCCCTAGTCATTGGCAATCACTATTCTACTTTCTATTTCTTCAGATTTGACAACTCTGGATATGTTACATAAGAGTAATTATGAAGTACTTGTGTTTTTGTAAGTGGCTTATTTCACTTAACACAATGCTTTCATGATTCATCCATGTTGTAGCATGTGTAAGAATTTCATTATTTTCTAAGGGTTGAATCATTCTATTGTGTATGAACACCATGTTTCGTTTACTCACTGATGGATACTTGGGTTTCTTCCACCTTTTGCCTATTGTGAAAAATGCTTCTGTTAGTATAAATGTACAATCTATTTATGTGAATGTCTGTTCAAGTCCCTGCTTTGAAATCTTTTGAGTATATATTGGAAATAGAATTGCTGGATAACATGGTAAATCTATTTTTATGTTTTGAGTAACAACCAAACTGTTTTCCATAAAGATTGTACTGTTTTATACTTTCAGCAGTTACACATAAGCATTCCAATTTCATGATATCCTCATCAACACCTGTTATTTTCTGTTCTTTTTTTTTTTTGATAACAGTTATCTTGTGCTCAGTTGCTCAGTTGTGTCCAACTCTTTGTGATCCTTTGAACTATAGCCTGCCAGACTCCTCTGTCCATGAAATTATCTTGGCAAGAATACTGGGGTGGGTTGCCATTTCCTCCTCCAGGGCATCTTCCCAGCCCAGAGACTGGACCCAAGCCTGCGTCTCCTGCATCGCAGGCGGATTCTTTACCCACTGACTCATCAGGGAAGCAATAGTGTCTTAGTGGGTGCAAATTAATACTTCAGTGTGACTTAGATTTATATTCCCCTATGATTAGAGGTACCTAGAGTCTTTTCAGAAGCATATTGGCAATCTGTATATTTTCTTTGGAGAAATGCTTATTCAGATCTTTTGCCTATTTTTTTCAATAGGGCTTTGTTGTTGTTGCTGTTGTTGAATTGTAGGAGTTTTTTACATATTGTGGGTATCAATCCCTTACCAGATATATGATCTGCTAATATCTTCTCCCCTTCCATGGAATGGTTTTGGTTTCATTCTATTGACAGTGTCTTTTGATGTACAAAAAGTTTTTATTTTGATGAAGTCAAATTCATTTATTTTTTCCTAGTTTATGCTTCTGGTGTCATATTCATGAGACCATTACCAAAGTCAATGTCGTGAATCTTTCCTTTTATATTTTCATTTTCTTCTAAGAGTTGTATAGTTTTAGATTTTATTTAGATCTTTAACTCATTCTGAGTTATTTTTTGTATATGGTGTAAGGTAAGGGTTCAGCTTTTTTTCCAGCATATGTATATCCCATTTTCCCAACACCCTTTGTTGAAAATCCTGTTCTTTCCTCCATTGAATAATCTTGACATTCTTATAAAAATTATTTGATTTCATATATAGCAATTTGTTTCTGGACTCTCTATTATTTTCCTTTGGTTTATGAGTCTGTCTTTATGATAGAACCATACTGTGTTGACTACTGTAGCCCTGTAATAAATTTTGAAATCAGAAAATGTAAGATCTCCAACTTTGTTTTTCTTTTTCAAGCTTGTTTTGGTTATTCAGGGCCAGTTAAAATTTCATATGAATTTTAGGATGAATTTTTCTATTTCTGAAAAAATATCATTGAGGTTTTGATAAGGCTCACATTAAATGTGTAGATCACCTTAGATAGTATGGACAATAATGTCTTCCGATCCGTGAACATGAGAGGCCTTTACACTGACTGGTGCCTCATTAATTTTTTTCAGCAGCCTTTTATAGTTTCAGTATACAAATCTTTCACATTGTATTATTCAGTATTCTATCACCCCCCCCCATGTATAGAGAGATCGATATCAATAGATAAATAAACACACACAGAAATTGGCTCAAACAGTGATGGAGGCTGGCAAGTCCCAAGGTCTGCAGAGTGAGTTACAAAGCTAGAGACTCAGGAGAGCCATGACTTAGTTCTTACTTAAATTCAAAAGTCTAAGAACCAGTACTGAAGATGGCTTAATCCAGTCCAAAAGTTGTAAGCTATAGACTCAGGAATAGCAAATGTTTCAGTTCAAGTTTGGAGGAAGGGAAAAAAGTTAATGTCTCACTTTGAAAGAAGCAGGAAGAATTCTTTCTTACTTGGGGCTTAGTAGGCCTTTTTGTTTTATTCAGGCCTTCAACTGATTGAATGAGGTCCACCCACATTAAGGAAGGGAATCTGCTTTACTAGGTCCACTGATTCAAATGTTAATATCACCCAGAAACACTACCATATATACACTCAGAATCATGTTTGACCAAGTATCTGGGCCTCTTGTGACCTACTCAAGTTGGCACATAAAGTGAACCGTCACAAAGGACTTCTTGGTGGTCCAGTGGCTAAGATTCCCAATGCAGGGGACCTAGGTTCAAAACTTGGTTAGGGAACTAGAGCACATATGCTGCAACTAAGACCTGATGCAGTCAAAAAATATATATATATATATATATATCCTTCTTAAAAAAAATTAACCATCACCATATATGTACATATGTACATGTGTCTATACATTGTTTACAATTAACATAAGTGTTATCTAGAATACTTTTCTAGAACACATGACTTGCTCTGAAAGAAAGGGCTTGCAAAGTGAAGTGGATTCACATAGCTGAATGACTTTATGAACTTAGAGAAACGAAGATGTACATTCAGCAAGAACTAACCTCCAGAGTTAACTTTTTGCTTAACTGTTCTGTATCAAATGATCAGATTAATTACAGATTGTAGACTTCTAATTAATCTAAATTCCCTTTTTAATTTATTTGCATGAAATAACTTTCTTTAGTGTAGAGTTTTGTGATCTACGATATGGCACATGAAAGGGTTTAAAGAAGAAATAAACAGTGCCCCCACTGTGGATCTTTTGAGGTAGAAATACAGTTTAGGCTTGTGACGGCCACATGGGAAACTGCAGCAGAGCTCTAATTAGAGATTATTCTCTCTATTTCATAAATGAGAAATCAAGTTGCATAAATTTTCCTAAGGCTATTCTACAAGTCAATGATAGAGGCAAGGATATGATTTAGCAGTTAGACAAATACTCTACTGCAGTATATATTCTTTCCGGGTTTTGATTTAACAACTTTGACCTCATGTTCAATGAAAGATCCTGGCTTAGCAAATAACTCTGCAGAAACCATTTCATGATGCCAATTAAGTTTTTCCTGGCTGCCTTTTTGTCTTCTTTCTTCTTTTAATATAACTTCCCACACCAATTGCTTTAAAGAGGTTCATTCAGGTTGTATATAGCTGCTCCAGGTGTTATACAGCTGTCAAAACTTAGAAGCTACAAGTTCTTAGGGAGCATACTGTGGCTTGCTCTCTGCTGAGAAACAGCTAGAATCAAGATGCCTATATTCCGTGTTCTGTCAATGACATTTTTTTCCTATTTTGAAAGCAGTATGTCCATCATTGTAGAAAATGACAAAAGCAAAGATAATAAAAAATTACTTGTAATCCTCCAAACAGATACCACTGTTAAAATCATCCAGTATTTTATTCTATGGTTATTTTAAACATGTACTGGCAAAATGGGTGTATGCACACATGTGCACATGCACTACAATAATGCACTGTTCTCTATGTACTCATTGTTTTTGCTGTGGAATAATTCATGTTTAAAAATAGATTTAAATGTATATGTAAAGAGCATTTCAGATAATTAAATAGTTATAATAACTTACCAAAATTTTAAAAAATATTTCTTTGTAATTGTATTTGCAATGTAGACAACATATTGTATAACTTTGGGGTTTTGACAGAAAATAGATTTATTTTTATTATCTGAAAAAGTATAGATTTTATACAGTGACAATCATGCCTTCACGCACTCATTCAAAAAATGTTTACTGCACATGAGGTGTGTGCAAGACAAGGTGAGAATGGAACAGAGTGAAATTTTTTTCAACAATCTAGTAACTTCCCTAAAGATCTTTCTTTTCTATTTTTACTGATACGTAATATATTTTGGGGCACCCTTGGTGGCTCAGATAGTAAAGAATCTGCCTGCAATGCAGGAGACCTGGGTTCAATCCCTGGCTAGGCAAGGTCCCCTGGAGAAGGGAATGGCTACCCACTCCAGCAATCTTGCCTGGAGAATTCCATGGACAGGGAAGCCTGGGGGGGCTACAGCCCATTGGGTCACAAAGAGTAGGTCACGACCGAATGACTAACACTATAACAACAACACATTTTAACTCAATGTGTTCGTTACACAAAATTTCATTTTTTAAAATTGAGATATAATTAACCTATAACATTGTATTAGTTTTGGGTGTGCAGCATAAAGATTTGGTTACATGTATACACTGCTAAATGTTACTCTTTAGTTAACATCCACACCATACACAGTTACCTTTTTGTGCCTGTGTAGTGAGAATTTAGTGGGGGTAAGGGTAGAGGGAGGTGAACTGGGAGATTAGGACTGACATATGTACATTATCATATGTAAAACAGACTGCTAGTGGGAACCTGCTGTATAGCACAAGGAGCTCAGCTTGGTGCTCTGTGATGACTTAGATACATAGGACGGAGGGGGTGGGGGGAGGGAATATGTATGCACATATAGCTGAGTCTTTTCTTGTACAGCAGAAACCAACACAAAATTATAAAGCAACTAGGTTCTACTTAAGAAAATAGATCTACTCTTATAACATCTTCCAAATACACAATGCAATATTATTAACTATAATCACCATGCTATATATTATAATCCTCAGGACTTATTTACTGTATAACTGACAATTTATACCTTTTGGCCGCCTTCACTTATTTTGCCTCCAATCCTTCATTTCCCTCCTGTCTCTGGCAACCACCAGTCTGTTTCCCATACATATAAATTCAATCTTTTTTTAAAAAAAAATTCCACATATAAGTGCAATCTTACATATAGTTATTTCTTACCAAACTTTTCACTAGATTGTAAGCTGCCTGATACAGAGACATTTTCTATTTTATTCACTATTATTCTCTGTCCTCTGTCAATGATTAGCATTTAATATATGCCCCAAAAGTGTTTGTTGAATGGATAAATTGATGAATAAAACTTGTTTTTACTTAATATAAAGTTGACCTTTCCCCATATTATTCATGATTCTATTACAACATCTCTTTGAAAGTTTTAAAGGTACAAGTTACATACCAAAGTCTGTCTGTATTTTAAGTATGTATCTTAATAAATGCTTACATATTTGTTATCTATTAGCCCCAGCCTAATCTGTATGCTGAAAGAAGAGAAGTGAAAAGCAAGGGAGAAAGGGAAAGGTACATCCAACTAAATACAGAGTTCCAAAGGATAGCATGGACAGACAAGAAGACCTTCCTCAGTGAACAGTGCCTAAGACCAGAAGAAAACAATGGAAGGGTAAAGACTAGAGATCTCTTCAGGAAAATTGGAAATATCAAGGGAACATATTGCCCAAAAATGGGCACAAAAAAAGACAGAAATGGTAGATACCTAACAGACACTGAAGAGATTAAGAAGAGGTGGAAAGAATACATGGAAGAACTGTACAAAAAAGATCTTAATGAACCTGATAACTATGATGGTGTGGTTAGTCATCCAGAGGCAGACATTCTGGAGTGTGAAGTTAAGAGGGCCTTAGGAAGTGCTGCTGTTAATAAAGCCAGTGGATGAAATGGAATTCCAGTAGAACTATTCAAAACCCTAAAAGATGATGCCACCACGGTGTTGCATTCAATATGTCAGCAAATCTGGAAGACCCCACAGTGGCCACAGGACTGGAATAGATCAATCCTCATCCCAATTCCTAAGAAGGGTAGTACTAAAGAATGTGCTAACCATCGGACAATTGCACTCATCTCCCATGCTAGTAAGGTCATGCTTAAAATCTTGCATACTAGGCTTCAGTTCAGTTCAGTTGCTCAGTTGTGTCCAACTCTTTGCGACCCCATGACCTGCAGCATGCCAGGCCTCCCTGTCCATCACCAACTCCTGGAGTCTACCCAAACCCATGTCCATCGAGTCAGTGATGCCATCCAGCCATCTCATCCTCTGTCATCCCCTTCTCCTCCTGCCCCCAGTCCTTCCCAGCATCAGGGTCTTTTCCAATGAGTCAACTCTTCGCAAGAGGTGGACAAAGTATTGGAGTTTCAGCTTCAACATCAGTCCTTCCAGTGAACACCCAGGACTGATGTCCTTTAGGATGGACTGGTTGGATGGACTGGGAAACTAGATCCCACATGCCACAACTAAGGGTTTGCACACTGCAACTAAAGGTCTTACAAACTGCAATGAAGATAGAAGCTCAGCATGCTGCAACTAAAACCTGACGCAGCCAAAAAAAACCCCAAAACAAACAAACAAAAAAAACCAAAAAAACACCAAAAAAACCACCTCTCTTCAAAAAATTTTTAAATTAAATTAAAAATGAAACCATAAAAAAAACAATTCTTTACTTAATTCTGGGACTCTTTGGAATGAAATGTTACTGTATTGTATATTAGATACCATATGTAATCCTTGATGGAAAGGAGAAAATGACTTATCCAAGTATGATTGTTGCTCCTCTGTCTGTTTGCCTTCTGAATGATATCATGCTTTCCAGATTACTTCTAGTATCTTACTTTGCAAAAATGCCTTTAAAACACTCTTTTAGAAAATTTAAATTAATTTATTTATTTTTGGTTTGCTGGGTCTTTGTTGCTGCTTGGGCTTTTCTCTAGTTGTAATGCTCAGGCTTCTCTTATGGAGAACAGGTTCTAGGGCCAAGGGCTTCAGTAGCTGCAGCACGAGAGCTCCATAACTGCAGCTGTCTGGCTCCAGAGCACAGACTCAATAGTTGTGGCGCATGGGCTTAGCTGTTCTGTGGCAAGTGGGGTCTTCCCAGACCAGGGATTGAACCTGTGTCTCCTGCATTGGCAGGCAGATCCTTTACCACTGAGCCACCAGTGAAACCCATTTTCAAACATTCTTGAGTGACTTCTTTCAGCAGCATTCTGAGGTGTGTCCTTAGGATTCTTTGAGGACCTCAGAGTTGAAGAATTTAGCCACAGGGCAGCTGAGGCTATGCCTACAGACCTCACAAATAAGGAGCCACAAGAGGGAGACCAGGGCCGTATTGCAGAACTGCTGATGTGGCCACTTTCTCTTCCCCTAAACTTCCTGTCAGATTTATGGCAATTATTATAAAAGAGCACTCAAGAGACAAGTATTTTAAAGTAATATTTTAACTTAGTTATTGAAAATTCAGATAAGCTCCAGGGGGATGACTGGTTGGGGACCCTATTATAGCAAGTCAGCAAAAATATGTCATAAATGATACAGTATGGCTAGCTTACCATGATCCATGGAGACACAGGGTTTGGCATGAATCATATATATTACAGCCTCCTCCGTGGGGATTCAGTTACCTATAGGGCCTTATTATAATGTGACTTTACAGAGCTATGATCTTAAGATATAGTAGAATACTTTATTACAAAGGACTTCCCAGTCATGATTCAGGAGTGGTGTCAGAATCATTTGCAATGGCAAGACCATCAGACAGCATGAGAGGCCAGAATGTGAGAATGAAAAAAGCCCTGAGCAAACAGGAAAGCAAGTCAAAGCCAGATTCCAGAGGTCAGAGGGGAGCAGTAGGTCAGGAACTAGGGAGGTGGCAAATGAGAACAGAAGACATGGACATTGAGAAGCCCCAGTAGTCAGTCGGGCAGAGGGATAGCCATGAAACCAGGGTAGTGGGGCAAAGCAAGTCAGAGGGGAGGGCCAGCATTGTCATGGCACACTGGGATCTATTTTGTGTGTGTGTGCGTGTGTGTGTGTGTGTGTGTGTGCTCAGTTGTACCCAACTCTTTGCCATCCTGGACCTACCTGGTAAGTACCCTACCAGACTCCTCTGTCCATGGGATTTTCCAGGCAAGAATACGGTAGAGGGTTGCCATTTCCTCCTCCAGGGGATCTTCTTTACCCTGGGGTGGAACTCCTGTCTCCTGTATCTCCTGCATTGCAGGGGGATTTTTTTTTTAAAACCACTGAGCCTCTGGGGAAGCCCCAGTGGAGTCTAGCTCCACCCTAACTTGTGTTAATCTGCTCTGGTTTCTCTAATGAAACAACATAGACTGGGTGGCTTAAAATGCCAGAGATTTACTTCTCACCATTCTGGAGACTGAGAAGCCCCAGATCAAGGTGCCAGCAGATTTGGTATCTATTGAGGACTGTCTTCCTGGTTTATAGACAGCCGCCTTCTTGCTTTGTCCCCACATGACAGAAAGATAAAGAAAGATGATCTTTTGTCTCCACTTACAAGAACAGTAACTATAAGAAAGTGGTTCCACCCTCAGGACCTAATCATTTCTCAGAGACCCTACGTCCAAATACCATCACACTGAATTTTGGGGGGACACAAACATTCAGTCCATATCCTCTATTATAGCTTTATTAGATGCCTGTAATCAATGTCTGCCATTCTTTTTGGTTGCTCATCATTCGAGTTCCATGCTGATGCCTGCAGTGTGATGAGTTCTCTGCTATATGAATCTTCACGGCAGTCAGAGCCCACCTGCCATTATGGGAACTAACATTGCCAGGTACCCGTGTTCACACTCACCCTTGTAGTGAGGCTGTGATTATATGACCTAGGCTTTGCCAACCTCAAATGCTGCCCTTGGGTTTGAGCCAGGAGCTGTGGACACCAGAAGCAGGGACTGTAGAGAACTGGTGGGGAAGGCAGCTGTAGCATGATCGTTTTCCTAGTTTAGGGGTGCCTGCAGTGCTGGGTCCAGCAAGATTAAGACTCATAGTGCTATGGAGAACAGTATGGAGGTTCCTTAAAGAATTACAAACAGAGCTACCATATGACTTCTGGGCATATATCTGGAGGAAAACATGATCTGAAAGGGCACACACAGTATTCACTGCAGCACTGTTTACAATAGCCACAACGTGGAGGCAACCTAAATGTCCATCAACCAAGGGATGGATAAAGAAGATGTGGTTCATATCGATAAAATGGAATATTACTCAATCACTAAAAAGAATGAAATAACATCATTTGCAGCAACATAGATGGACCTAGAGAGTGTCATTCTGAGTGAAGTAAATCAGATACAGAAGGAGAAATATCATATGACATCCTTTGTATATGGAATCTAAAAAAAATGATAAAAACAAATTTACTTATAGAACAGAAACAGACTCACAGATCCATTTAGAGAATGAACTTATGGTTGCCCTGGGGGAAAAGATGGGGAAAAGAGATAGTGAGGGAGTTTGGGTTGGACATGTACACACTGCTACATTTAAAATTGATAATCAGCAAGGTCCTACTGTATAGTGCATGGAATTCTGCTCAGTGTTAGGTGGTAGCCTGGGTGGGAGAAGGATTTGCAGGGAGAAAAAAATGATACATGTATATGTCTGGCCGAGTCCCTTTGATGTTCACCTGAAACTATCACAGCATTGTTTGTTAATTGGCTACACTCTGATACAAAATAAAAAGTAAAAAAAAAAATAGATTCTGTGGCCGCAGGGATGGCAGTGCAATCTGTAGTACCCACTGCTTGGGGGAAGCTGCCCACTTGGAGTTGGGAAACAGCTCTTCTATGGGACTTCCTGGCCTGGCTCTTCAGATCTCTTAGTGATCCCAAGAGCTCCTTTTTAAATTTTTTAAATTAAAATAAATTTTTTTTTTTTTGTTTATCCTGGGTCTTCATTGCAGTGTGCAGGCTTCTCCAGTTGTGGCGAGTAGGCTTAGTTGCCCCTTGGCATGTGGGATCTGACCGGGGACTGAATCCACATCTCCTGCATCGGAAGGTAGATTCTTTATGACTGGACCTCCAGGGACGTCCCCCATGAGCTTCTTAATATCCTTTTCATAAATTATTCTTTCTGCCTATATCAGCCAAAGGTGATTTCTTTTACTTGCTACCAAAAATTCTACCTAATGTATAGCTATATTCTAGACAGTAAATAGACAAAAAACAAAGAAATCCAAAAACCCAGTACCAGGAATGTTAGTATATAACAATAGCTCTTACTTGTCATCGTTTATTTCTAAATTATGTCTGACTCTCTGTGACCACATGAACTGTATAGGCTCCTCTGTCCATGGGATTTTCAGGCAAGAATACCTGACCTGCCTCTTGAAAAACCTGTATGCAGATCAGGAAGCAACAGTTAGAACTGGACATGGAACAAAAGACTGCTTCCAAATAGGAAAAGGAGTACATCAAGGCTGTATACTGTCATCCTGCTTATTTAACTTATATGCAGAGTACATCATGAGAAACGCTAGGCTGGAGGAAGCACAAGCTGGAATCAAGACTGCCGGGAGAAATATCAATAACCTCAGATATGCAGATGACACCGCCCTTATGGCAGAAAGTGAAGAGGAGCTAAAAGAGTCTCTTGATGAAAATGAAAGAGGAAAGTGAAAAAGTTGGCTTAAAGCTCAACATTTATAAAACTAAGATCATGGCATCTGGTCCCATTACTTAATGGCAAATAGATGGGGAACAGTGGAAACAGTGTCAGACTTTATATTTTGGGGCTCCAAAATCACTGCATATGGTGACTGCTGACATGAAATTAAAAGATGCTTACTCCTTGGAAGGAAAGTTATGACCAACCTAGACAGCATATTAAAAAGTAGAGACATTACTTTGTCAACAAAGGTCTGTCTAATCAAGGCTATGGTTTTTCCAGTAGTCATGTATGCATGTGAGAGTTGGACTATAAAGAAAGCTGAGTGCTGAAGAATTGATGCTTTTTTTTTTTTTTCAAGCTACCGCTTAGATTTTTTTTTTTTATTAGTTTTGCCATACAATGACATGATATCGCCATGGGTTTACATATGCTCCCCCTCCAGAACCCCCCTCCCTCCTCCCTCCCGATTCCCTCCCCCAGGGAAATCTCGCTGCACCAGCCCCGAGCATCAATCCTGGGCTGGCGATTGATTACACATATGATAATTAACATGTTTCAATGCCATTCTCCCATATCATCCCACCCTTGCCCTCATCCGCAGAGTCCACAAGTCTGTTCTATACATCTGCATTCCTTTTGCTGTCTTGCATGCTGGGTTCTCGTTACCGTGTTTCTAAATTCCATATATATGCGTTAGTATACTGTATTGTTGTTTTTCCTTCTGGCTTACTTCACTCTGGATAATAGGCTCCAGTTCGGTCCACCTGAGTAGAACTGCTTCAAATGAATTTTTTTTTAATGCTGAGTAATATTCCATTGTGTATATGTACCACAGCTTTCTTATCCATTCGTCAGTTGATGAGCATCTAGGTTGCTTCCATGTACTGGCTATGGTAAACAATGCAGCGATGAACATTGGGGTACACGTGGCTCTTTCAATTCTGGTTTCCTCGGTGTATATGCCCAGCAGTGGGATTGCTGGGTCATATGGCAGGTCTATTTGCAGTTTTTTAAGGAATCTCCACACTGTTTTCCATAGTGGCTGTACTAGTTTGCATTCCCACCAACAGTGTAAGAGGGTTCCCTTTTCTCCACATCCTCTCCAGCATTTATTGCTTGTAGATTTTTGGATTGCAGCCATTCTGACTGGTGTAACGTGATACCTCATTGTGGTTTTGATTTGCATTTCTCTGATAATGAGTGATGTTGAGCATCTTTTCATGTGTTTGTTAGCCATTTTTATGTCTTCTTTGGAGAAATGTCTGTTAAGTTCTTTGGCCCGCTTTTTGATTGGGTCGTTTATTTTTCTAGAATGGAGCTGCAGGAGTTATTTGTATATTTTTGAGATTAATTGTTTGTCTGTTGCTTCATTGGCTATTATTTTCTCCCATTCTGAAGGCTGTCTTTTCAGCTTGCTTATAGTTTCCTTTGTTGTGCAGAAGCTTTTCATTTTAATTAGGTTCCATTTGTTTATTCGTGCTTTTATTTCCAATATTCTGGGAGGTGGGTCATGGAGGATCCCATTTTGGTTTATGTCAGAGAGTGTTTTGCCTATGTTATCCTCTAGGAGTTTTATAGTTTCTGGTCTTATGCTTAGATCTTTGATCCATTTTGAGTTTATCTTTGTGTATGGTGTTAGAAAGTGTTCTAGTTTCATTCTTTTACAAGTGGCTGTCCAGTTTTCCCAGCACCACTTGTTAAAGAGGTTGTCTTTTCTCCATTGTATATTCTTGCCTCCTTTGTTAAAGATAAGGTGTCCATAGATGCGTGGATTTATCTCTGGGCTTTCTATTTTGTTCCATTGATCTATATTTCTGTCTTTGTGCCAGTACCATACTGTCTTAATGACTGTGGGCTTGTAGCATAGCCTAAAGTCAGGTAGGTTGATTCCTCCAGTTCCATTGAATTGATGCTTTTGAATTGTGGTGTTGGAGAAGACTTTCGAGAGTCCCTTGGACTGCAAGGAGATCCAACCAGTCCATCCTAAAGGAGGTCAGTCCTGGGTATTCATTGGAAGGACTGATGTTGAAGCTAAAACTCCAATACTTCGGCCACCTGATGTGAAGAGCTGACTCATTTCAAAAGATCCTGATGCCGGGTAATATTGAGGGCAAGAGGAGAAGGGGACGACAGAGGATGAGATGGTTGGATGGCATCACTGATTCAATGGAGGTGAGTTTGGGTGGGCTCTGGGAGTTGGTGATGGACAGGGAGGCCTGGCGTGCTGCAGTTCATGGGGTCACAAAGAGTCGGACAGGACTGAGTGACTGAACTGAACTGAACTGAATACTGGAGTGGGTTGCCATTTCCTTCTCCAGGGGATCTTCCCAAGCCAAGGATTGAACCTGCATCTCCTGCATTGCAGGTGAATTCTTTACCAGTGAGCCACCTGGGGAGCTCATTATCAAAGAGTCATCCTCAAATTATCCACTGAGATCAACCCACTGCCTGCAGTGCAATTATTTTTACATTTACCTTTGCAGCTAAGCCTTTAATCTAATCAGAGGTCAAATTGGATAGGAAACACACATCTTTGCTGGATAAAGAGAGATCTGTCTACTAAACTGGCAGCCTCACAAGTCTCATATCCTATTTTTTTTTTAATCGAGTTGATTGTAGGAGTCTCTGCATATTTAGCTTAGATGAAATCCATCTAATGAAGTAAGGCTCAAGTAGGTTTAATTAGTTGGTGTGAAAATGTAGACTTTTCATGCTGTGCTGGGTGGGCTCTTTGAGACAAACAGCAATGCATCTTTTTATTTTCTCCCTGTTTCCTGATTACCCAACTCTCAATACAATGTTATCTCTTACCTACTTATCAATTCAGTAAGAGAAAGTTGGATGGCTTTACCAGCAGGTGTTGTAAAACTCCAAAATTAGGATCTATGAAATTCAATATAGGAGCAAACTAGGCCCTGTGGTGTTAGAAAGTTCTGAATATTTCCCCCAAATTGTTCCCCAAATGTCTTTATTTTCTGGAATCCACCAAGGCCCATTTGTTCCTGACATGCTAAATATAAAAGAGACCCCTGGGCTTCTACTTGATGGAACACATCAGACTGTGAATAAATTACTTCTCAAAACTTGGCCAAGTTTTGCACTCAAAAAAGAATCTGTTATCATTTTAAAGTTGCTTGGGCTGTATGAGACACTGCAGAGAGTTGACTTCGAGAACTAGCCAAGCAAATAAAAAAAGTATGCCTTTCCCAACTGAGGAGTTTCAGATTGAGGAGACTTTTGTCTGCTGTCAAAAACACTGTTGAAAAGTCTGCATGACCTTCACAAAGCCTCAGGGACAATAGGAAAAAAAACACTTGGGGGATTTTTGCTTTTCTACTTTAGTTGGTTCCACATCAAGTTCATGTCCAGTTTACATACTTGATGCTTGCTGTTATGCTCGATTTTTTAAATAATTAATTAATTAATTAGGCTGCACCAGATCTTAGTTGTGACTCATGAGCTCTTTAGCTGTGGCTTGTGAACTCTTAGTTGCAGCATGTGGAACCTAGTTCCGTGACCAGGGATCAAACCCATGCCCCCTGTGTTGGGAGCAGGGAGTCTTAGCCACTGGGCCACCAGGGAAGTCCCTATGCTCAGTTTCAATAATTCTTCTGGCTTAGAATTCCACTTCCATTCCATCTATTAGGACCAGAATTGGTAGGCTAGACAGGCTGCTTAGTTGCAAAAAGAGATCACCTCTGGCTAGTTTCAACAGAAATGGAATTTATTGAGAAGACATCAGAGAGCTCACAGAAAGGACACTGTGCTCATAGATATTTAAGTCTCACTCTCTCACTTCTGGTAGATATTTTCTCTTTCATTTTATTTTTCTCCCAATAAGTAATGAGCTCAAAGTTAGTTGTTGCATCTTTTTTTTTTCCTGCTCAACACCTGTGTGTGTCTTCTGATTCTTTCTCGGATTCTGAGTTTTTGTTCTGACCTTCACTTGCTAACTTGGATATCACTTTTAGTAAATCCATTGGCTTGACAGTATAGCTTCATTATTCTCTATTTTAATCTCTGCCTTAAAGCCAGTGGAAATGACTTCAGTGTTCAGAAGGAAGGGTGTTACAGACTAATGGTCTGTGTTTCCCTGCTCCCTGCTCCCAGATTCATATGTTGAAACCCTAACCTGTGATGTGACTATATTTGGAGACGTGGCCTGTGAGGAGGTGATAAAGGTCAGAGGTAATGGGGTGATGCGCTAAACTGATAGGGTGGGTGCCCTTATAAGAAGAGGAAGAGACACTGGGGCCCCCTATTCAGAGGAAAGCCCATGGGAAGACAAAGTGGTCCTCTGCAAGCCAGGAAGGGGGTTCTCACCAGAAACCTTAATCTTGGGCTTTCTGGCCTCCAGAACTGTGAGAAAGTGAATTTCTGCTGTTTAAGCCACATGGTCAATTGTATTTTGTTATGACAGCCTAAGCAGACTAATTCAAAGGGACAGAACATACACCATCAACAACCAATATTTACTTTCAGGAAGTGGTTTCCCTTTGCTGGCCTGATGGTTTCATTGTGGTCACTTGAGCTGTTGAGAAAGTTTTCTGCTGCAATTTTTGAATACATTCCAGTATTCATGTCATGATAACAAAAGTCTTTCTTCGTTTGTGAGCCTTTCTTCATTATGACTGTTCTGGAAGGTAACAGAATGTGACACTTTCATTGAGAAATGCATCCTGGAAAAGTGTCTCGTTTAAATGAAGGTTGTAATTAGGTAAGGAAAGCAAAATGCTGGGGAAGATTGTTGAAGTTTTTTCCATCCTTAAAGGCACAGCTATATACTTCCCTGGTTGTCCAGAGGTTAAGAATCTGCCTTGCAATGCAGGGGATGCAGGCTCGAGCCATGATCTGGAAACTAAGATCCCACATGACTCAGGACAACTAAGCTTGTGTGCCACAACTACTGAGCCCAAGCACCACAACTAGAGAGTCTGTGTACCACAACAGAAGACCCCACACAATGCAGTGAACATCTTGTGTGCTAACACAGCCAAATAAATAAAAATAATGAAACTAATAAAATTATTTTTTAAAAGGGAAAATTAAAGCACAAGGTCTGTAAAATGTTGTGACCAGTTCACCAACAAAATACCAGAATCTGGACAGTCCAGTGACTTTTTTTCTATCAGGATAGGCATATGGAGAGTTAACACTTGGGTTATACCTAAGATGCAAAACACCTTGGAATATCTATTTTGGAGTTGCTTTAGTAAAAAATTCCATTTTTTCAGAGCATTCTCAACAGATACATAATATTTGACTTTTAAGTATACTAATATTAAGAATATTAACAGTATTCCCATAGCTGTTAATGAAAACATCCAAAACTTACTTGGAACCAAATCCAGTAACACACTGAGCTATGAGAATTCTCCTTGGTTACAAACATCAAAATTGAGAAGAAAGTGACTAAACTGATTGTTTAAATCGAGATAACATTGGTTTATAAGATAGTATAAGTATCATGTGTACAACATTATCTTTTGACTTTTGTATACATCACCATGGTGGCTCAGATGATTAGACTGTAAAGAATCTGCCTGCCTGCAATGTGGAAGACATGGGTTCGATCCCTGGGTTGGGAAGATCCCCAGGAAAACAGAATGGCTACCCCTCCAGCATTCTTGCCTAGAGAATTCCATGGACAGAGGAGCCTGATGGCTACAATCCATGGGATCACAAAGAGTCAAACACGACTAAACGACTAACACTTCCACTTTTCACTTTCATACACCACCAAAGCTTCACTTCTCATCTGTCACTATTCAACTGACCCCCCTTTAACCATCTCACCGTTCTCCTGCCCCCTTCCCTTTTGGTTACCACTACTCTGTTTTATTTTTTATATTCTTCATACAAATGAAATAAAATTTCAGATATGTTATTTGTCTTTCTCCACCTGATTTATTTAATTTAGCATAATACTCTCAAGGTCCATCCATATTGTTGTAAATGGTAAGATTTCATTCTTTTTTATGGCTGAGTAATATAAATATCTATGTCATATTTTCTTTATCCATTCATCAGCCATCTGTGTGCACTTAGGTTGTTTTCATAAGTGGGTATTGTAAATAATGCTGTGATAAATATTTTGTTGTTGTTCAGTCGCTAAGTCATGTCTGACTCTGCAGTTTCATGGACTGTAGCATGTCAGGCTCCTCTGTCATCTCCCAGAGTTTGCTCAAACTCTTGTCCATTTAGTCAGTGATTCCATCTAACCATCTCATCCTCTGCCACTCCCTTCTCCTTTTGCTTTCAACCTTTCCCAGAATCAGGGTCTTTTCCAGTGAGTCAGCTCTTTGCATCCGGTGCCAAAGTATCGGAGCTTCGGCTTCAGCATCAATCATTTCAATGACTATTCAGGTTGATTTCCTTTAGGAAATGATGATGAACATAGAGCTACATATATCTTTTTAAATTACTGTTTTAGTTTTCTTCAGATAAGTACTCAGAAGTGGAGTAGCTGGGTCATATGTTTGTTTTATACATACTTTTTTGACGAATCTCCATACGGTTTTCCATAGAGGTTGCACCAATTTACATTCCCATCAGCATTGTATGAGGGTTTCCTTTCCTCCACATCCGCTCCAACACTTGTTATTTTCTGTCTTTTTGATGACCATTCTAACAGATGTGAGGTGATATCTCATTGTGGTTTTGATTTGCATTTTCCTAATGGTGATGTTGAACATCTTTTCACGTGTCTGTTGACCATCTGTACATCTTTTTCAGAAAAATGTCTATTCAGATCCTCTGCCCATTTTTAAATTGGGTTTGTTGTTGTTGAGTTGTATGGATTCTTTATACATTTTATATATCAACCCTTTGTTGGATGTATGATTCGGAAATATCTTCTTCCATTCAATAAGATTTTTTTTCTTTTTTTTAAAAAAAAATTTATTTATTTATTTATTTATTTGGCTGCACGGGGTCTTAGTTAAAGCACATGGATATTCGATCTTCATTGAGGTATGTGGAATTTTTGATTGCAGCATATGGGATCTAGTCCCCTGTCCAGGGATTGAACTCATGCCCTCTGTGTTGGGAGTTCAGGGTCTTAGTCACTGGACCACTAGGGAAGTCCCTTCTTTTTGTTGATAGTTTCCTTTGATGGGTAGAAGCTTTTTAGTTTGATGCAGTCCCATTTTTTGATTTTTGCTTTTGTTTCTTTTGTCTAAGAAGACATATCCCATAAGATATTGCTAGGTATGTCAAAGAGCATGCTGCCTATTAAACTGATTTTTTTAACTGATTTTTTTTAGTGAATCTCTTAAAGTAGCTTAAAAAAGATTCAGAATGGTCCCCCAAACACTAGCAAATGGTGGTATCACTAGGATACGTGTATTCTACTCCATGGTGACTATTTTGAAGGACAACATGCATTTATCTTGTCATTTTACTGTCACTCCTTCCAAGCTGTCTCCAACCATTTTGGGTTTACTTCCTTTTATATACTTATTTCCCTGAGTTAGTAACAGCAGTCAAAAAGCCTTTAAAAATGTATGCCTGTCAGGATGGCTGTTAATACTGGTTTCCAAAAAAAGATGTCATGATTTATGTAAGGTTTTTATGTTGAGCAAAATTTATGAACTTTTCTCTATACCCTGACTCCTTACTGCCTAGGAACTAACTGTAAATTCTTGAACTAATGTGTTTAGACACATTACACTGCTGTAGAAGTGAAGTACAAAGAGGAGCTGGTTGGATCCAGGCTCAGAGACATCTCATTTCTCATCAGAGCCAAAGAATCCTGGAGACATAAGGTCTGAATTTTAAGGGTGAGTTCACTTTCCAGGGCACTGAAGCATTAAAATAAGAACAGTTTTGAGAAGCAACCTTTGGTGAATCAATGCAAAAGGAATATACTTAGGGTTCTTGGACTCAGGCTCTTTTTTTCCCACTTTGGGCAAATATTTACCATCTGTTTTTCATTTTTCAGTCACAGACATGAGCTCTGTTTAAAGAATCACTGTGGATTTATCATGGATTTTAAGATGCTCGAGATCTTTGCATCAGAATGATCCATGAAACACAGGATTTTTATAATAAGTTTCACACATTTATAAAACAAAGGGATGAACCAGAAATGGCTCTACATCTGATATCTTAATACAGTAGCAGAAATGACATATTTTCCCTGAATATATTCAGTTTTGCAAAAATGGCATAGTTTTGGTTTCATAGTCTGAGATAATTTTACATTATCATCACTAATAAAGGTATAAGAAAATGTGAGCCCGAACATATTAACAGATTTATATATAAACCAACTTTCACTTAAGGCTGAGAAAAATCATAATACTAAAACTAAAACCTAAGCCTGGGAGACCTAATTGTACATATTATAATGTGATCAGACATTTTGCTTTGGAGTTCCTCTCTTCACATATTTTATATTTTGTTTAGTCACTAAATCACGTCTGACACTTTTGTGACCCCCAAGGACTGTAGCCTGACAGAGTCCTCTGTCTAAGAGATTTCCTAGACAAGAATACTGGAATGCATTGCTGTTTCTTTCTCCAAGGGATCTTCTTGACTCTCTTTGAGACCCCCCTGGATCCTAGCCTTCCAAGCTCATCTGTCCATGGGATTTCTCAGGCAAGAATACTTGAATGGGTTGGCTTTTCCTTCTCTAGGAGATCTTCCCAACCCAGGGATCAAACCTGCATCTCTTATGTCTCCTGTATTGGCAGGTGGGCTTTTTTTTTTCCTTTACCACTAGTGCCACCTGGGAAGCCCTATCCAAGCATAGGTTCTCTTAAAGTTAGCACAGTATGGCTTCGGTACCTATTTACAAACAATAAAGGAGAGAGAATTTTCCTGCACTAATCAATGTTAGGAGAATAAGTAATAAGTATAGCAAAGTACACAGAGTTTCTACTGGTACCTGGAAACTAGGCTTCTAGAACACTCTGACCCTACTGGCAGTGTAGATCTGAAAATAATCTTAGAACCTTATTCAAATGAATCCACCAAATTTCACAGGCCACCGGTTTAAGTGGTCAATCAAGGCTATTACAGTGGTATAAACATCACTTCATATGTTTACAGGTCTACTAAGAACCTCGTGTGCTCAATATTGAAAATGAGACCCAGTCATCATCTGTACGTTCCAAGTAGTAGGCTGGAGAAAGGAAGGGAAAAGAATCATGGCAGGACTTCGCTGGTGATCCAGTGGCTAAGACTGCATTCCCAACGCAGAGGGCCCAGGTTTGATCCCTGGTCAGGGAGCTGGATTCTACATGCCACAACTAAAAATCTCTCAT
This sequence comes from Antilocapra americana, assembly GCA_007570785.1. Classification (NCBI taxonomy): domain Eukaryota; kingdom Metazoa; phylum Chordata; class Mammalia; order Artiodactyla; family Antilocapridae; genus Antilocapra; species Antilocapra americana. The sequence continues at coordinate 27,107,045 of ML661897.1, forward strand.
GCCACAACTAAGGCCTAGTGCAGTCAAATAAATAAATAAATAAATACTAAAAGAAAAAGAAGGATCATGGCATCTCCCTTTCAGGACACATTCTAGAACCTGGGCACATCATCTCCTCTTACATCTCCTATGCCAGAATTTAGCCAAGTAGTCATATTTACCTGCAAGGGAAGCTCTATGTAGTTGTTAATCCAGGTAGTCAGGTCTATCTGGTTAAAAACCTGGGATTCTTTGTGTAGATGAGTAACAAAAAGAGTAATAGGGGGACAGTGAGCAGTCTGTGACAGACCATGGAAATATTTTTATTCAACAAGCGTCTGTCAAGTGCTAGATACCTTTCTGAGCCACCAGGGAAGATCCAGTATTTTGGTCATCTAATGTGAACAACTGACTCTTTGGAAAAGTCCCTGATGCTGGCAAATATTGAGGGCAGAATGAGAAGAGGACTTCAGAGGATGAGACGGCTGGATGGCATCACTGATGCAATGGATATGAACTTGGGCAAATTTCAGGAAATGGCGAGAAACAGGGAGGCCTGGTGTGCATCCATATGGTTGCAAAGAGTCAGACACAACTGGGTGACTGAACAACAAGTATACCTTTCTAGGTGCTTAGCTACTATAGTGAATCAACCCAAATCTCTGCTCTCAACGGCTTACATTCTTTTTTTTAAACTTAATTAAAAAATTTTTTTTGACTGTGCCATGTGGCTTATGAGATTCTAGCTCCTTGATGAGGGATTGAAACTGCTCCCTTGGCAGTACAAATATGGAATCCTAATCACTGGACCTCCAGAGAATTATCAGCAGCTTACATTCTAATGGTGAGGGTGGGAAGGAGATAACAGGTAGATCAGTTCAGTTCATTTGCTCAGTCCTGTCCGACTCTTTGTGACCCCATGGACCACAGCATGCCAGGCTTCCCTGTCCATCACCAACTCCTGGAGTCTACCCAAACCCATGTCCATCGAGATGGTGATGTCATCCAGCCATCTCATTCTCTGTTGTCCTCTTCTCCTCCTGCCCCCAATCCCAGCATCAGGGTCTTTTCCAAGGAGTCAACTCTTTGCATCAGGTGGCCAAAGAATTGGACTTTCAGCTTCAACATCATTCCTTCCAATGAACACCCAGGACTGATCTCCTTTAGGATGGACTGGTTGGATCTTCTTGCAGTTCAAGGGACTCTCAAGAGTCTTCTCCAACACCACAGTTCAAAAGCATCAATTCTTTGGCGCTCAGCTTTCTTCACCGTCCAACTCTCACATCCATACATGACTATTGGAAAAACCATAGCCTTGATTAGATGGACCTTTGTTGGCAAAGTAGTGTCTGCTTTTAAATATGCTTTCTAGATTGGTCATAACTTTCCTTCCAAGGAGTAAGCGTCTTTTAATTTCATGGCTGCAATCACCATCTACAGTGATTTTGGAGCCCTAAAAAATAAAGTCTGGCACTGTTTCCACTGTTTCCCCATCCATTTGCCATGAAGTGATGGGACCAGCTGCCATGATCTTAGTTTTCTGAATGCTGAGCTTTAAGCCAACTTTTTCGCTTTCCTCTTTCACTTTTATCAAGAGGCTTTTTAATAATAAACAAATAATAAACAAAATACTACAATGTCTGCTCAGTGACTTTCATCACAGACCTGAGGAAAGAGCATTCCAGGTAGGACATGCAAAAGTCCTGGTGTGGGGCAAGGTCAGAGTGTTAGAGGAGCAGCCAAGAGGGCAAAGCAATTACAGCTGATCCAGGATAAGGATAAGACTGGAGAGAGAGTTAGGATTGAAGAGATCAAGGATTACACAGGAAACAAGAAGTCAAGTAGAGGTTAGACTCCATCAGCCATTGTTTCTTTTGATTAGAGTGAAAACAATTGTTCATGAGTTCATTCAACAAGCTTTTTTAAAAGTTTCCTGTGTGCCAGTCACTGTACTAGTACTTTGGATGTGATCATAGTCGGAGCCACAGAGCTCATAGCCTAAGAGGGGAGACGGACATGTAAACAAATTAGTGAAATATAAAGTGATAATACAACAATGCATGAAGTGCTACGGAACAACCCACACTGGATTGAAGATGGTTATAGCAGAGGATTCTTGGAAGAGGAGCAGGAGAACATGTCCAGAATGAAAGGATGAACAGGAGGATCCATTCAGGAGAGAAGCAGAGGAGGCATTTCAGGCAAAGGGACATTTTGGGGTGGGGGGGTCAGAGTGGTGGTAGGGACATTCGGGCTACAAAGAGGGAGGGGCCAGAGAGGCAAATGCTGGGGCCTAAGATGGATGATGGAGCTTTGCAGCAGACTCTGCATAAAGCACCGGGTGTAAAGCTGTAGGTACACAGAGGCTTCAGAACTGTGCTCCCTTACAAGGAATTATACTTGAACCAAAGACTCAGGTGCAAAGACAAGTTCAAGATGGAGGTCTGGAAGTGCCATGGACACTAGAGATAACATGATATTCAGACAGAAAGAGCAAGAGTCAGGCTTCTTGGGGGTCATGTCATCTGAGGAGGCTCTTGAAGAATGGAGAGGGCCCTGAGGTTACTTTAAGCAAAGTCTGGGTTCTTTGGAATGTTACTCGGTCAAAATGCTCTAAGACAAAAGGGCTTAATGCTATGTATCATATCTTTCTTTAGATTATTATAAGATTTCTTCAAATATTACAGGCTCTGAGCATTTCCTTAGTAAAGAAATCTGTTTTTGTTTAACTTGTTTCCTCAGTCTATATATTTACAAAAACAACCCCATGCTCCCAACACATTTTGCCTCCCTACCCTCAACCTATTATTTCCTTGAAGAACTTTAAACTGTGTATCTCAGCCTGGAACTTGACCTCTGTGGCCGGGACTCAAACTCGGCCAAAACCCAGTTTGGGACTCAAACCCATGATCTTTTAATTAGAATCCTTACTTGATGTCTGGACTTAGGTTCTTTGTGTCTCAGCGTGGAAAGAATTCAGTGAGAGATAAAGTGATAAGTAAGAAGGGGATTTATTTAGAGAGAAACACACCTCACAGAGTGAGTGCCATTTCGGAAGGCAAGAGACCTTGAAATATGGTGTGATGAGTTTTTATGGGCTGGGTAATTTCACAGGCTAACGAGTGGAAGGATTATTTCAACTATTTTGGGAAAGGGGTGGAGATTTCTAGGAATTAGGCTACTGCCCACTTTTCAGTCTTTCATGGTGTTGGTGGGCACCACAGTGTCACTTATCATGACATGGTGTCACTTTGTCACTTATCATGGTAATGTGTTACAATGAGTGTATACTGAGGCTCAAGGTCTGTGTACCATGCTTAGTTACTCAGTGGTGTCCGACTCTTTGTGATCCCATGGACTGTAGCCTGCCCAGCTCCTCTATCCATGGGATTTCCCAGGTAAGAATACTAGAGGGGGTTGCCATGCCCTCCTCCAAGGGATCTACCCAACCCAGGGATCAAACTCAGGTATCCCATGTTGCAGGCAGATTCTTTAATGCTTGAGCCACCAGGGAAGCCCAAGGCTCAAGGTCTAGTGAAAGTCAACTCATCTACCATTTTGGACCTGTTTGGTTCTAATCAGATTGTGTCATGTCCTTGGTCCATGTCATTCTTTTAAAGGTTGTGCCCTGACCCCCTCTCTCATGTTTCAGAACCATGTTCCACATGATAGAGTTTGAGGAAACACTGGCTGACAGAGAAGGAAACTGAGGCCAAAGGAATTAGGGCTATGAAGTAAAGACATCAGGGCCAGGATTACACAGTCTATGTTCTTAGTCCAGTGTTCTTTCCAGGAATCATTCTCTTCCAACCAAACAGAGCTTTTAGTGAGACTGCAGGTGATGAGCACTGAGAAAGGCATTCTGGAAGATGCTATTCACAGATGATTTCCATCAGCTTCAGATGAAAAGGAAACAAAACAAACCATATCACCACTATTTGGCGTGGGTCACACAGGTATGCCAGGAATGAAGGGTCAGTTTCAGTCTTGAGCAGGGGACATTAAAAAGAGATGAGCAGGGACTTGGGGCAAATAGACAGTCCTCAAGATGGGCCAACTCTTCGAGACGAATCCAAGGTAGGAGCATGGAAACCAGGGTTTATTTCCAGAGCCTGAGTGGAGGGGAAGGACCTGATCTGAGTAATCAGAATGGCCCTCAGCGTCAGAGTTACACAGTAAGAATGATCTGGCTCTAATTCTTGAGTCATGGGCAAGCAGTCTGAAAGCTAGAAAGGGAAGAGTGGAAATCATGTCCTCCCTCTGGGACACAGGGCTGGCAAAGATGGGGAAAAGTAGGATTGAGTTAACACAAGAGGGCAGGTATAGGGTTCCCTCTTGGATGCTAGTGTCCTGGTGTGTGTGCTCACATGTACACACTTCCTCAGGTGTGTATGTGTGAGGGTGTGAACGTGCGGTAGAACTTCGGGATAGGAAAATTACAGATACGTTCCTCAAATAACAGACAGAACAGAGCAGGTTCTTGCCCTCACACAGATGATGGAGGCAGTGGATCGAAGATGGTTATCCAGTGATACTTTTAAATCTTGGCATTGGAGCCCTCAGATATACAGCAGAATAACAGTGTCACTCATGCAGAAACAAAAGTAGTTGGGACACAGTTATAAACATTGATAAACAGAACAAAGTAATAAGGTCAAGTCTGATCTAGTTTGTTGGGACTATTTCTCTTACTTTAACTGTAGTAACTAATTAGATGAGGTGTCCCTGCTGTTTTAATAAAATGGTGTCATTCCTTACAAAGATCACTTAATCCCTGCTTCTAGTTTCTCTCCTTCATATCATCCTAAATTAGCTGCTGTCAGACTCATCTTTCTAAACAGAGCTCTGATCATATTACTTGTCTACTCAAGACAATCTGTGATGAACACTTTCCTCCCTCTTAATGAATAAAATTTAGTGGCATTCGAGGTCTCTAGCCCACCTTTCCAAATTCTGCTGTGAGTCACTCTCATAATCCTATGCTCTGAGATGGTGTTCAATATGAAGTAATGACCAGTAGAATTTAGGTACTCATCAGCCAAAACTCGCAGGACCTCAGCACTGGAGCAGGGTCTGTGTTAGGGGCAGCTCTGGTCACTGGTGGGTGGGGTGATCTAGGGAGCCCAGGCAGCAACTGGAAAGGCAATGTGGACATTCAGGAGCTGGGACTGGTGGACCTTTACAACTAGTTTGGAAATATTTCCACGAAATTAAGAGGTATTTGCTCCTTGGAAAAAAAGCTGTGACAAAACTAGACAGTGTATTAAAAAGCAGAGACATCATTTTGCCAACAAAAGTCTGGATAGTCAAAATTATGGTTTTTCCGGTAGTCATGTATGGATGTGAGAGTTGGACCATAAAGAAAGCTGAGAGCTGAAGAATTGATGTTTTTGTACTATGGTGCTAGAGAAGACTCTTGAGAGTTCCTTGGGCTGCTAGGAAATCAAACCAGTCAATCCTAAGGGAAATCAACCCTGAATATTCATTGGAAGGACTGATGCTGAAGCTGAAGCTCCAATACTGTGGCCACCTGATGTGAAGAGCTGATTCATTGGAAAAGACCCTGATACAGGGAAAGACTGAAGACAAAAGGCAAAGGAGAAAGCAGAGGATGAGATGGTTAGACATTATAGTATCACTGATGAAATGGACGTGAATTTAAGCAAAGTCTGGGAGATAGCGGAGGACAGAGGAGCCTGGAATGCTACAGTCCATGGGGTTGCAAAGAGTTGGACACGACTTAGAGACCGAAAAACAACAACAATTTCATTGTGCTAGGGTAACAGGAGGAAATAGGCTGCAAGTGTCAGATCTCTTAAAATTCTGTGTTGCCATGATGACACCTAGTTCCACCTGAACTTAACTTTTCTCAAACCTTGAGCTAACCAATGTGTTTTTTTTAAGGAAATGTTTTTCTTAAGCTATGTTAATGAAAGTATGTATTTGCTTTGGAATTTTCCTTTCTTCAAAATGGTTCCATCTAAGACTAACTTTTTTTTTTTTGTGGTAACACTTGAAATACATTTACTAATTAAGACAGCAACACTTTTACTTTTATTTGCATTTATTTTTTGCAGCATTTATTCCCCGGCCATGAGTTTCTGTTTCTTCAGTTTCTTCTGGGATATCTTTTTCTTCTGTGCAACCTCCTCTTCTGGTTTAGGAACAATCTGTTCTTTTTCAGTAAGGATCATCTCAATGTGGCAGGGAGAGCTCATGTAGGGGTTAATCCGACCGTGAGCTCTGTAAATCCTGCGCCGCATCTTGGGGGCTTTGTTCACTTGAATGTGCTCAATGACCAGAGAATCTACATCTAAGCCCTTAAGTTCAGCATTACTCTCTGCATTTTTGAGCATATGTAGTAAAAATTCAGCACTCTTTTTGGGCCACCGACCCTGCGTCCAGCCCCACTGTTTGGCCTGTGCACACCTCCCAACTCCACCATTGTAACGACGGAATGGCACACATTGCTTCTTTAAAGTGACATCCTTCAGATACTTGGTGGCTTTTTGGATATGCATACCCTTTATGACCTGGGCAGTTTCACAAGTGTTCTTAAAGTGAACACGAAGATTTGAACCTCTTGATTTGCATGATTTTGTGGGGTTTTCTGGGTCGAGTGAATAGCGCACCATTTTTAGGGGTCACCTCAGGCCGCTTACCGGAAAAGCTAAGACTAACTTTTTTCTTTACTCAAACCTTGGGCTGATAATAGCTCAACAAATCAGTATTGATATCAATTGTTGTATGGCTGGGGGATGACACACCTCATGCCACCCTATCTCAAAAATGCATATTGTGGAAGAGGGGCCTGGTCAAACTCTGTCAGCTTTGAGGTGTCTCTCTTACCTGATTAATAGCTTTGTAATAGACATAAAACATCCAGCTAAATACTAGCAGAGGGGCACTCTTTCTGCCTCCTTCTGATGTCTATGTCAGAAGTTTTCTCTATCTCTTTTATACTTTAATAAAGCTTTATTACACAACAGCTCTGAGCAATCAAGGCTCGTCACTAGCCCTGGATTGAATTCCTCTCCTTTGGAAGCTAAGAATCTCAGTGACTTTCATGGCTCAACAACAACCTTTCAATTGCTTTAGCAATTTGCACATCCTTCCAGCTGATGCTTATCCAAGCTCTGGCTCCCCTTCTTGTTCCTTGCATGGAACATAGTCTCTATTTTCTTGCCTTTGTGCAAATTTTTACCCCCACCACTCCTCAAATAAAATTTCTCTGTATTTCAGAATCCCAAGGTTTTTCAAGTGCAACTTCAAATGTTACCTTCCCCATCAAATTTTTCCTAATCCCTTTGGCAAAAAGCAGTGTCTCTCTACAAATGACCCAAGTTCGTTCCTGTATAGCTAATGAATACATATATCCATCCCACCCATCTAGGTCATCACAGAGCACAGAGCTGAGCTCCCTGTGCTATACAGCAGGTTCCCACTAGTGAGCTATCTTACGCAGAGTAGTATATTGCTTGTATATACAAGAGAAATATTCCTGAGAAATATTCCATTGTATATATGTACCATATCTTCTTTATTCATTCATGTGTCAGTGGACATTTAGGTTGCTTCCATGTCCTGGCTATTGTCAATAGTGCTTTTATGAACATTGGCATACATGTGTCCTTTGAGTTCTGGTTTTCTTAGGGTATATGCCCAATATTGGGATTGCTGGGTCATGTTTTCCATAGTGGCTGTATCAATTTACATTCCCACCAACAGTGCAAGAGGTTTCCCTTTTCTCCACACCCTCTCCAGCATTTGTTTGCAGAGTCTGTCATATAGAGTGAAGTAAGTCAGAAAGAGAAAAATAAATATTGTATATTAATATATATATGTGGAATCTAGAAAAATGGGACTGATGAACCTATTTTCAGGGCAGGAATAGAGGTGCAGATGTAGGGAACAGACTTGTGGACACAGTACAGGAAGGGGAGGGTGGGACAAATTGGGAAGTTAGGATCAATATATATATATACTACCAGGGTTCCCAGGTGGCACTAGTGATAAAGAACTGGCCTGCCAATGCAGGAGATGTAAGAGATGTAGGTTCAGTCCCTGGGTTGGGAAGATCCCCTGGAGAAGGGCATGACAACCTACTCCAATACTCTTGCCTGGAGAATCCCATGGACAGAGGAGCATCCAGGCTGTAGTTCATAGGGTTGCGAAAAGCGGGACAGAACTGAAGCGACTTTGCACGCATGCAAGCATATACACTATGATTGGTAAGATAGATAGCTAGTGGAAATCTGCTGTATAGCGCAGGCAGCTCAGCTCCGTGCTCTGTAATGACCTAGATGGGTAGGATATGTAGTCACTAGTCGTACTGAACAGATGCTGTAATTTAACCTATATTAGCCTCAGATCCTTTTTAAGTAATAAAACTTTACAAAGTTCTCACTCCTCCATTTTCACCAAGCTCATTTCTTTGCAAATAGTAGGTGTTCAAGAGATGCCCTATGTGTGAGTATATGAATTCTGACACCAGTGAATTGTTTTCCTACTGATAATAGTTGATTTAAATTTGATATCCTTTGTGATCAAATCCGTGTATTTATATGATCATGTGGTAATCTGCATATCATAGTTTGGCTCCATGAAATGCAATGAAGCTAAATAATTCAGACTCCAATGGAAACCAAATCAGTTGCCCCCTCTGATGTCAAGACCACCTATGTCATCTGTCCAGCCTACTTTTACAGGTGAAAACAGTTGGTTTTCTTCAAAATGTAAAAGTACTGGACATTCTCTGGAAACAAAATTTATTTTTCATTGTGGACTAGTAAAGTTCAGATTCAGTTAATTATAATGGAGATCTTTATATACTTTGGAATTATACATCTTTCTATATTTCTCTTATCACATTAGTATATAATAGATACATAAAATATAATCTAATACATGGTTATAATCTTATATAATCTATTATTCTATTAAATGTTTTACTTCTATTTCCATATTTTTATTTCTTCACTTGTCTTTATTTTTCAAGATTTTTTTAATGTGGACAATTTTCAAAGTCTTTATTGAATTTATTACAATATTGCTTTCATTTTATGCTTTGGGTTTTTGGCTGAGAGGCATGTAGGACCTTAGCTTCCCTACCAGGGATCAAACCCACACTTCCTGTATTGGAAGGCAAAATTTTAACCACTGGACCACCAGAAAAGTCCCTTCACTTCACTTACACCAACATAACTGTCCCTAAAACAAAGCCTTCCTTAATGTTGAATAACAATATGTGAAAATAACACCATCTAAAATAAGTTTCTCCAACTTCTCTGCATGTTAGAATCACCTGGAGAACTTTAAGAATCCCAGTTCCAGCCTGCTCCTTATACCCACTAAATCAGAATCTTTGGGGGTGGGATTTGACTTTTGGTCTATTTTACAGTTTTCCAAATGATATCAACATGCAGCCAAAATTGAGGAGCAAGGGCTTTAGAATTTTTAGTTTTAAATATTTTTTGCATTTTTCTCCCCCAGAAGGTTCAAAGAGAATGAGAACAAAGTTGCTTTCTTATATCAGGTAATCATCACTTTGTTAAATTTCAAATGTTATCCTGTCTTGACCAGTCCCTCACCATGACAAAGCACTGGATCATTTGCACACAAATGGGAGTTTTACAATCTTCAGCCCATACTCTGGTAAATTGCTCAGTAACCTTCCCACTGAATGATAAGATTGCAAATAAAATATTTATTATTATTATTATCAGAAACTATACCTTATAAATACTGGTTATTTCCTTTCCAGTTGGTGTTAAGAAATTAGAGTCATTTAAAATCTAATAACAGGACTACTTGCTATTCATTTAATTTCCTTCTAAAAGAAAGAGTTCTCATTAATAATTTATTTTCTGGAGCCAGCCCATCTTGTTATTCTGATTAAATGACACTTTAGTGAATGCAAAAATACCATCCTTCTAAGCACAGAGGCATAAATGGCTAAATTAGGGAAAGTGTGATCTTTTCTATGCCACCTAAAATTTTTTTAAAACAAATTTCTCATAACAATAAAGATTTTCTGGATTTCCCTGGCTGACAGTGGATAAGAATCCACCTGCCAATGCAGGGGACAGGGGTTTGATCCTTGATCGGGGAAGATCCCACATGCCTCAGAACAACTAAGCCTGTGGGTCACAACTACCGAGCCTGCGCTCCTGGAGCCTGTGCTCTGCAGCAGGAAGCCACCATAAGGAGAAGCCTGTGCACCACAACAGAGTAGCCCCCCATCTCTACAACTAGAGAAAGCCTGCTCGAGCAGCAAGGAAGACCCAGAACAGCCAAACATAAAAGAATAAGGGTTTTCTAAAGGAGACCTGAGTTTGGAGGTTGATTTCTAGGACTGAGCAGGATGAACAGAAGTCAGAATGGTACCTCTCATTCCCAAAGTAAACTCTCTAGTGAAGCATATACTATTTCTAGTTCTCTGAGGGGTTAGGATGTGTTTTTGCTAATACAGACTTGTCCCCATTAGGGCTGTGTCTGCACAGTTCAAGGAATGTCATTCATACCGACATCTTAAAAGCTGTATAGAGCACAGTGAAAGTGATTTTGCGCCGAGGACCCTGGTCTGTACCCTCTGAGCAGTGTTACACAACAGTAAAGCAAGGCCAGGGGTTCTTCCAGTGTGACTGGCTCGCCTGGTCCCGTCAACATGGTTCTTTAGCTATGGAAACTCAGTGTGACTGGGAGAATTCTGATTCCTGCAGAGAAATGTTACTATTTTAGGATAAAGAGGGAAAGCTAGGCAGCAAGTGAATTTGAATGAATTCAAATTCATTGAATTCATTGCCAACTGTTTCTTCTGCATGGCCCTACATGTTTAACCCAGACCCATGCATTATGTTGCTGTTATTCAGTCACTAAGTCGTGTCCAACTCTTTGCAACCCCATGACTGTAGCACACCAGGCTCCTCTGTCCTTCCAATGAATATTCAGGGTTGATTTCCTTTAGGACTGACTGGTTTGATTTCCTTGATGTCCAAGGGACTCTCAAGAGTCTTCTCCAGCACCACAGTTCAAAAGTATCAATTCTTTGGCACTCAGCCTTCTTTATGGTCCAACTCTTAAGTCTGTATTATTGACTTCAACGTTTATAAAGTCTTTATAAGCAGCATTTTACTGTACCTAACCTCTTCCTGCAGCATGCTTTTCCTCTTGGTTTCTAAGTAATATTCTGTTGTTTATCTACAATTCAGTTTACTTGTTCATTCTTCCATTAATGGACATTGTTATTTTCAGGATTTTTTTTTTTTTCTGGTAGAAACTGCTTCAGTAAGGATCCTCAAATGTGTTGCCTTGCTCCTTGAGTGAGTGATCCTAGAAAACATCCATTTCAAGGTGGAAAGGCTGGGTCACGCTGCTGAATAGCTTTCCAGTGTGATGTTCCTCATTTCACTGTCAAAGCCAGTATTAGGGATTCTCCACAAAAGCCCACAGCCACCAACATTTGGTGCTTCAGATTTGAATGTTTTTGTTACTCTGATGGGTTTTTGAAATGTTCTTTTTCTTGAGGCGTGGTGAGGACAATAGGATTATTTTTCTTTTTTAAAGATTTTTTTTTGATGTTGACCATTTTAAAAGTCATTATTGAATTTGTTGCAATATTTTTTCTCCTTTATGTTTTGCTTTTTTGGCTGCCAGGCATGTGGGATCTTAGCTCCCCAATCAGGAATCGAACCCTTGCACCTCTTGTGTTGGAACTCAAAGTCTTAACCATTGGACCACCAAGAAGGACATTCCAGGATTATTTTAAAATACTTACTCCATCATTGCATGCAATGATATCATTCACGAATGGGTTTATATGTAATAGACTCTAAAGAATATAGCAATTCAAAATCTTCTCTTAGTAAGGAAATGCTCATAAACCTTAATAAGTATGTAAATGATGATAATAATGATTTATTAGTAAGTTGGGATTTCCTTAGTGGCTCAGTGATAAAGAGTCCACCTGTAATGGAGGAGACATGGTTTCCATCCTGGGTCGATAAGATCCCCTGGAAAAGGAAATGGTAACCCACTCCAGTATTCTTGCCTGGGAAATCCCATAGACAGAGGAGCCTGGCGGGCTACAGTCCATGCTGTTGCAGAGTGTTGGAAATGACTTAGCAACTAAATAATAATAACAAGTACTATTAATGTATTGTGTTATACTTACAATAATAATAATTTATTGGGAATTGCATAAAAAATTACAGAAGCAATCTTATTTAGTCTCTGTAGGAACCCCAGGAGGCAGGAATACGTAAATTTATATGTTAGATGAGGGCTTCCCAGATGGTAAAGAATCTGCCTGCCAATGCAGGAGATGATCCTGGGGTTTGGAAGATCCCCTGGAGAAGGGGATGGCAATCCACTCCACTATTCTTGCCTGGGATATCTCACGGACAGAGGAACCTAGTAGGTTACAGTTCATGGGGTCACAAAAGAGTCAGATAGGAGTGAGTCCACACACACGCACATCTATTAGATAGGGAAACAGGCTCAGAGAGTTTTCAAGGACTCTTCTAAATTACAGACCCACTAGGTGATGAAGTCAAGATTTAACATCAGTGTTGGGGTCATGCAGTCTGACCCTCCCAGTTAGAGTCACATGTCTAGCAGGCAGAAGTTAAACCTCTCATTCTGTGATGCTCAGGGGTTCTTTCGGTTAATATGCTGTTTGCCTACATTCTTGTAAATGCCAAGTCATTATCCATTGATTACTTTTTAAATAGAATTTTATCTTTCTCTTTAGTATCCCTGAAAACTGTCAGCTGCCTGCTCTAGTCAATAAACAGGATGGTCTGTACTGCGGTGATCTGACCCTCTCTCACCTCAATCTCAGTACTTTCTTTTTAAATTTGTATTAGAGTCTAGTTGATTTACAATGTTGTGTTAGTTTCAGGTATACAGTGAAGTGAATCAATTCTACATACATATATATTTATTATTTTTAGGCTTCCCAGGTTGTGCTTGCTTGTCAGTGCAGGAGATGTAAGAGATACAAGTTTGATCCCTGGGTCAGGAAGATCCCCTGGAGTAGGGAACAGCAATCCACTCTAGTATTTTTGCCTGGACAATCCCATGGACAGAGGAGCTTGGCAGGCCACAGTCCATGGAACTGCAAAAAGTTGGTCATGATTCTTTTTAAGATTCTTTTAGAAAACTTTCTTGTTTGGTTGTATTTATTCTTTTTGCAGAGTCAGTGCTCTCCTCCAAAATGTTTAACCATACTTTGCAAAATAAAAAGGAAGTTAAAGGAAAGTACTGAGCTGAAAAGATCAAAGCCAAATTAAAAACAAAATGAACAGCAAAAAACAACCTTAAATGGACATCATTGATGACAGAGTTCTCTGGCCATGCCTCTCCTTAGGTGCCTTCCCTCCTTCTCCCTTTTTTCCTTTAGCCCTTGGCCTGGCCCCATGTGCTGTGATGAGCCTACCCTCCCCAGTGGGGTTGCCTTGACCATACACACCTCTTTAGGGTTGTTTTTTCTCTATGGCCTGAAGAGAGGGAAACAACTTCTTTGTATTTCGGTGCCTTCTTCCATCCAGCCTGGTAAAAATCTGCAGAAATGCAATTCTGTACACATAAAAGCAGGGCAATAGGGTTCCATGTTTGCCAAACTCTCAATTCCTGAGCAGGAAATGAACTTTACTTTTTAACCAAAATGCCTCGAAACTGAATTACCAAATCCTCCCCAAACAAAAGGGCAGAAACTTCTCCTAGTTTTAGATTTGCAGGTTTCAGGAAAATTGAGATTGACTCCTTGTTAAGGTACCTGATCATATCTTGAGCATCAAAATTGTGTATGTTAAAATAATACAGTCCTAATACCCATACTTGTTAAATTTATTGAGTTGAATGACTTTTCCTGTTGATAAATATTTACTTGACCATTGAAGTCTCTTGGGTGATTTTTCAGAAAGAGGTAAAAGGGAAAGTCTTAGATCATGGTATGCTATCCAAAAATGAATGTTGCCTTGCAGTAGGCTGCAGAGAACGTTCTGGCAGGCCATTGTCATTTACTCCTTCCAGAATGGACACTCACTAGAGAGGCCCCCCGTCCAGCATTTTTCTTGGGTTTGCTGGTTCTAGCTATTGCATTTTTATCAATTTACCTACAGGTGGATATGAAAGAGTATTTCACTCTAAGAAATGTATTCACGGTAAAAACAATTATAAGAAATTTATAAACCCCGAATATTAACTTACTGATTAAAAATGGTGAGTATAAATGGTTTCAGCCTACTTTATCTGTAACCTATTGTCCCAAATCTTTCAAAACCAGTTTTTATAACTTGCTTTGGAATAAAACCTCCATGAACTGATGTGAGGTTATTTAAAGTCTCCTTGGATCATCCCTTCCTGTGAATATTCATGATCTGCACTGCAGAATGTGTGCAAAAGATAACGATAATGATTTATTAATAATTTATATATTGCATTTATGTAGCATATACTGTTAGTATATTGTGTTATATGAACAATAATAATAATTTGGGGGGAATTATTTAGCTGCACAGTGTTGTCCCAGGCTTTGCTGGAAGAGGTGTTTACAGACTGAATACAGAACGCAGATGTATAGAACAGACTCGTGGACTCTGTGGAAGAGGGTAAGGGTGGGATGATATGGGAGAATGGCATTGAAACATGTTAATTAACATATGAGAAATCAATTGCCAGCCCAGGATTGATGCTCGGGGCTGGTGCACCAAGATGTCCCAGGGGGAGGGAATCGGGAGGGAGGAGGGAAGGGGGTTCTGGAGGGGGAGCATATGTAAACCCATGGCGGTTTCATGTCATTGTATGGCAAAACCAACACAATAAAGTAAAGAAAATTAAAAAAAAAAAAAGAGTATATACTCTGTTTCCTTTCTACATTTGAAAATATCTGTGTTCCAAAGCGTATCTGGCCCGGAGGGTTTTGGGTAAACAACCGTGGCTTTGTGCTGCCAGAGCATAGAGGTCTTATACCTAACCCTTGGGACAACCTCTCAGTGCTCTGAGAATGCCTGAGAAACAGGCCCTGTCCAAGGCCAGCAGGGGGCGCGCAGCATACCTGACCAGACAAAGTGGATGAGCTCCTAGCTTGTGAGGAATCCGAGAGAATCATGCTTGCTTGTAGGAGCAGACACCACTCTAACCAGACTACTTCATTTGTCAGTCAGTTTTTCTACTACAAAGATCTGGATAAACCTTAAAACTTGCCTACTACAAATTATTATATGTCTGTATTCCCTACCAATGACCAACGATTTCTGCCTTTGAAGTGTTAGTTGTTCAGTTGTGTCCAACTCTTTGCCACTCCATGGACTGTAGCCTGCCAGGCTCCTCTGTCCATGGAATTCTCCAGACAAGAATACTGGAATGGGTAGCCATTCCTTTCCCCAGGGGATCTTCCCAACTCAAGGATCAAACCTGGGTCTCTTGCATTGTAGGCAGATTCTTTACCATCTGAGCCATTCTACCTTTGAAGAACTGCTCCAGAATATTTAGACATTGGATGGTAGCTAAATTTACAAGGGCATCTCTACCTAGTTCTTTCTAAAATTTATTTTATACTAAAAAAGACACAATCATAAGCATCGCTCAGTGACTTTTCACAAATGGAACACATCTGATGACTAACACCCAGATCAAAAAGCAGAATGTTACCAGCACCCCACAAGTTGCCCTCATGCCTTCTCCCAGTCATTACTCACAATGAATTTTTTAAAATATTTATTTCTATTTATAATATTTATTTGGCTGCTCTGGGTCTTAGCTGTGGCATGTGAGATCTTTAGTTGTGGCATGGGAGATTTAGTTCCTTGATCAAGGATTGAACCCCAATCCCCTGCATTGGGAGTCCTAACCACTGGACCACTAGGGAAGTCCCTACCCATAATGCATCTTATCTGTCTCTTCTTGACCAGACTTCAGGCAGGCATTCTTGGTATTCTGAAGATCTGTGGGAGACATGCTAATTTCTCTAGTCACATCTGCAAAGTATCATTTAATGGAGTTGACACACTGGAAATATTTACACAAATACTTTGTGTGAATTCCTATTATTCCTCTAAAATTGAGCCTTTCTGACCTTGTTGCCCAACTATCGGGCTGCATCTTATTTGTGGTTTGCAATTACTGTGCAGTGATTGCAACTGTTGACCAAAGATTTGGAGAAGGTCAAGAGTTTCTGGGCAGTGTCTGTGAACTTGAGAGGGAAAACATATGTTCCCTGTTCTGGGAAAATTTAAAGTATAGGAACAAAATGTTAGAGAGTATTGTGGACCGCTCTGGCTTTGGCCACTTAAACTTACATTCCTGCTCATGTAGCCATTTGCTTCATTCCATCACCAGACCCTTATCTGTACTGGAGATTCTCCATCCTTGGTCCATGCACTTGGAAGATATGCTCCCTGCTCTGGGGAAAGTGTTGGTGGGGCATAAGGCCTGCCTCAAGTTAATGAGAATACTGCAGTAGTTCCTGACCAGTGGTGCATCCCTTTAATGGGATCTGTGTGAGGATGATGGCGTAGAAATCTCTAGCTAGTTCTTTTCAGCCTCAGAAAAGTACATGCTCTGGGATCTTCCCTTTACTAAAATCTCCTGAGTACTCCAGGCATCACCCTTTATTTGGGGGGAGAGGTTAAAATGACTCATTGGGGGACTTCCCTGGTGGCACAGTGGCTAAGACTCTGGGTTCCCAATGCAGGAAGCCCAGGTTTGATTCCTGGGCAGGGAACTAGATCCCACATGCCTCAACTAAGAGTACTCATGCTGCAACCAAGACCCAGCACACACAAATAAAAAAATAATTCATTGGAAAAGATCCTGATGCTGGGGAAAATTGAAGGCAGAAGAAGAGAGCAGAGGAGGATGAGATGGTTATAGAGCCTCACCGACTCAACAGACATGAATTTGAGAAAACTCTGGGAGATAGTGAAAGACTGGTGTGCTGCAGTTCATGGAGTCGCAAAGAGTTGGACACGACTGAACAACAACAACAATGACAACGACAAATAAAATGACTCTGAAATGATCATTGTCCGCAGTAAAGTTTGCATCGGCTGGCCAAAATGGGGGTGGATTCTTATCCGTTGGACCACCAGGGAAGTCCCAACCTGATGAATTTTGGTAGATATTATATCCCAAGGAAGCACCACCACGATCAAGATACAGAACAGTTCTATCATCCCAAAAGTCACGCTTATTTTTTCGTATTCTTTATGTTGCATTTCACTTTCTTAGGTCAAAACTGATTAAAGAAAACCTACACTTCCTCTCTCAGTATTTTTTTTTTTTAAGATTCAGATTTCTCCTCTTTCTCTTCTGTGCCAACCCCATGCTTGTATTAATGCTTAGGAAAACTCTCCCAAAGAACAGCTTAAACCACAGGTAAAGGAGGGAGGCGAGCAGATTGCTCTAGTTTTATATTTTCATTTAAATACTTTAATCTGAGTGAACCCTTAGTTTGGCACTCGCTACATCTTGAGTTGTCTTATTCAGCCTTTAAAATGAGCAAACACTTGAGGGGGCGCGGTCTAAGCCATCCGTCTTTGCTCTTGTTGCTGCAGCCGTGGCGAATGAGTACATGGGGGGAAGGAACTTGGCAGACATGACGGCATTAAAGAGCTTGAGATGGGGAGGTCACCGTGGGTTATCTGGTGGGTCTAGGGTGAGCACAAGATGCTTGCAAGTGAAAGAGACAAGCGAGAGGCTCAGAGAACGAAATGTGATGACAGCAGCAGAGCCTGAGTGAGGCAGCACAAGCTGTTTGGCTGTTGCTGCTTTGAAACCAGAAGGGACCAAAAGCCAAGAAATGTGGCCATTCTGGAAGCTGGGAGAAGCAAGGAAATGGATTCTCCCCCAGACTCTCCAGAAGGGAGTCCTGTTGATACCTTGAGTTTAGCCCAGAGAAACCCAATTTCAGACTCAGGCCTCCAGAACTTAAGACAATACACTAGTGTTGTCTTAAGCCTCAAGTCTGCAGGAGTTTGTAATTAGAATTGCAGTCATTTGTAGCAATAGGAATTTTTAAAATTATTGTCGGAGTATAATTGCTTTGCAATGTTGTGTCAGTTTCTGCTGTACAACTGAGTGAATCAGCTACACGTATACATAAACCCCCTCCTTGACTCACCCCCTCCCCATCCCACTCCTCTAGGTCACCACAGAGCACAGAACTGAGCTCCTTATGATGTACAGCAGCTTCCCACTAGCTAGCTATTTTACACACAATAGCTATATATATATATATATATAGGGCTTCTCTGGTGACTCAGCGGTAAAGGATCCGCCTGCAGTGCAGGAGATGTGAGTTTGATCTCTGGGTGGGGAAAATCCTCTGGAAAAGGACATGGCAACCCACTCCAGTATTCTTGCTTGGGGAAATTCTATGGACAGAGGAGCAGGCTAGAGTCCAGAAGGTTGCCGAGAGTTGGACACAGCTGAGCAACTGAGCAGCAGCAGTTTATATATGTCAACACTACTCTCCCAGCTCATCCCACCCTTCCCTTCCCACCCACCATGTCCACATGTCCATTCTCTACCTCTATGTCTCTATGCTTGCCCCGTAAATAGGTTCATCTGTACCATTTTTCCAGATTCCATATATATGTGTTGTGAGTGAGTGAGTGATAGTCTCTCAATTGTTTCAGACCCTTTTTGACCCCATGGACTGTAGCCTGCCAGGCTCCTCTGTTCACGGATTTCTCCAGGTGAGAATACTAGAATGGGTTGCCATCCCCTTCTCCTATACTTATGTTAACATGTGATATTTGTTTTTCTCTTTCTGACTAACTTTACTCTTTATGACAGACTCTAGACCCATCTACATCACCACAAATGACCCAATTTCATTCCTTTTTATGGGTGAGTAATAGTCCATTGTATATATGGACCACACCTTCTTTATCCATTCATCTGCTAGTGGACATTTAGGTTGTTTCCATATCCTGGTTTATTGTAAATAGTCAGCAGTAGGAAATTAATACATGGAGTTTTTTTTAACTTATGAGAAGATAGATCCTTCCTAAATTTGAGAATCACTGCTTATAGGTGATAGAAGCTATTAAAACGTAGAGAAGGAATTTAAGTGTTAGAAAGGGTAAACTGGGTTAGAGGATACATCAGACAAACTGAAGATTATAGACAGACTAAAAGGGAAGCTATTGTAACAGTTCAAGCAAGAGATGATGAGTACTTGAACTTGGGCAGTGACAAGCAGAGTTTCAGGATAAGGAGTATGTTTGAGAGGTTTGGTAGGAAGAATCAACACTGCTTATTAATGGACAGGAGAGGGTCTAGGGTGACATTCAATTTTATTGCTAGGGGAACAGGGTGGATCATGGTACCATTCTTTTTTCTAAATAAAAGTATCAAAAGATACTTTATTCACTCATGTTACTTATGGAAGCAAGATATTACATAGAGATTACTTTCCTGGGATATTTAATTAAATTTTTGGCTTTATTTTTAAAAACTGAGGTATAACTGACATATAAAATCATATTAGTTTTAGGTGTGCAACATGATGATTTGCTCTATCTATATATTGCAAAATGATCACCATAATAAGTTTAGTTAACATATATCACCACAATAGTTACACATTACATCTTTTTTCTCATAATGAGCACTTAAGATCTACTCTTTTAGCATCTTTCAAAAATGCAGTACAATATTGCTAATATGCTAATTGCTAATATTGCTAATATGCAAAAATGCTATAGTATAGTCAGCATGCTGTGCAGTACAGCCCTAGGATGTACTTAAGACTGGAAGCTTTTTACCTCTTGACCTCCTTCATCCATTTTACCCAACCACCATGCCCCACCTCTGGCAACCACCAAACTGATCTCTGTATCAAGGAGTTTGGGTTTTCTTTTAGATTTCACATAGAATTGATATGTACTATTCTTGTTTGTTATCTGAACTGAACAAAATTTGGTGCTCAGGGGGAGATTTGGGCTAGAGATACAGACTTAACATGATTAGTATAGACAAATGTTGAAGCCGTGAGCATGGATGGGATCACTCAGAAAGGAAGGTAAGAGATGTCCCTGGTGGTTCAGTGGTTAAGACTCTACACGTTCAGTGCAGAGGGTGCAGGTTTGATGCCTGGTTGGGGAACTAAGATCCTACATGGCCAAAAAAAAAAAAAAAAGGTAAAATGGGGTTGGACCTTGAGTCATCCCCTCCACCTAGGTTGCCTTCCAAATTGTTTTATACAAACGGGAGATATTCACTCAAATTAATCATTTTATAGTGATAGAGCCATTTAACGGGAACAGTTACCAACAGAACTTCAAAAACAGAAATGTACCAGGGCCCATGTGATCTGCTTTTTAAAAATATTGCTACTTATGGCACATTACGGGAAGACCAAGTCATAGTGCACAAACCATGGAGCCACTTTAGAGTTCTTACAGGGGATCATGTGACTTAAACCTGCTCCAGTACTCTTGCCTGGAAAATTCCATACACAGAGGAGCCTGGGAGCTATAGATCATGGGATTGCAAAGAGTTGGACATGAATGAGCATTTCACACTTCTACAATGACTTAGCAAAGTGGACTGTTACCATTTAAAATTTTTTTTAGAAGCAAGAGCCAATTGGAAATAGGTAAACATATGAAGTACTGGTACATAAAGGAAAACATCTTCAAACCTGCTGTATTTTGTGGATAAGTCATTGCTCCCAAATGGGTTACATAAGTTTGAAATAGAAATTGTATCTTAAAAGTATAGATTTTCAAGCTGTTTTCCTATAGACCATTTTGTGACATGAATTTGGATGTTTCATTCACATATTGCTGGGGAAATTTCCTAATTCCTGGAAGAATTTAACCAGTAAACAGAGTTTTTGCAAGCTTTTCTCTTTTACTAAAACCTTTTGTACCTGCTACTTTTATGGTATAATATGACTGAAAAAGTAACACACACAAAGCAAGAGACCTAGAAACACATAATTATTCCTTGTCTGAAGGCCTGTTAAGAGCTTATAGTTGTGATTTTTAATTGTTATAATTAACAGTTATGTTTCCTGCTACTAAAGTTGCTCCCAGTTCGGAGAATGAAAGTAAACCTGTCCTCCAATGTATATTCTGTAGCACACTAACCCTGTGGGATTTTTGGCTCATTGTCAAATAAGTCAGGGGAATCCTGGATTAAACAAAGTTAAACTGTTTTCTCAGAATCTATAAAATGAGACTGTGTCCACATATCTCCAGGAAAGAATGAAGTTATAGCATTTCTCAAAATTATTTGACCCCCGCAGCAGATCATTTTCCACTCTGTCCCTTGGGAGATGGTTTTGAAACATTGATATGAAGCATCTCATGGGCATGTTCAGGTGATGATTTTTCAGGTGTTTTACCTCCTCATGCAAGTTTGAAAATCACTGTTCTGTGTCACCAAGAAAAAGCTAAGAGATTACTCAACAGTTGACATAATACGGCAGAGACTGCTGACTGTTCCCGAGTATCCATTCTCCCCTTCTCCTTTTTGACAATAGAACTTGTAATTTTTTAAGTGTGAACAGAGCTGCCCCAAACATAGTCTGCCTTTCAAGTTCTCTATGTACTAGGTGAGAACGCTGACTGCATTTTTGAGGAACTGATGTGAGAAATCTCTGTGTCATGCCCTCGGAGGAGAGGGGCATATTTTCAACTTTCTCCTCCCCTGTTTCCTTTGGTTGGAATGGACAGGAGGAGTTGTGATAGCAGGAATCAGAACAGCCATATTAAGATAGGAAATAAAAGCCTCAAGTTGAGGATAGCAGGAAAATGATAAAAACAGCCTGGGGCGGATCTGCCCTGGAGCACCCACCTAGTGTTTTACATAAAAGAGAAGCTTTAATTTTGCTCAAGTCATTTTTTAGAATTGTGAAGTCTTTGTTATAGCAGCTGAATTTATATCATACTAACCACTGAGTAAGTGGATCAGGAGGAATAAGAAACAGGCAGAGAGTGTGACAACCCTGGGTCCTCAACATACTCGAAACAGTTTTAGGTGCTAACTAAGGAACTGAATGGGATACTTTTCTTTTCTGATTATGCTGCTGTCCTATTGCCATAACTTCCCTGTCAACAGTATGCCTATTAGCTGCGACTATTTTTCTCCTGCGGCTGTTAAGTTTATTGAAAAAATTCACTTACATCATTTTTTTCTTTTTACAGTTCTTTTCTTCAGAGTTCACAGTGGAAAATTTGACATACTGTATATTTTTTTGTGAAGGAGAGGGAGGAAGATATCATTCTCTCTCTTTTATTTATTTTTTTTTGCAGCGATTGAATTCTTTTCTCAGACTAATTTTCAGAACATGAAGCACTTCAGAACTGTGTCAATCCTGAATTGTCATTCCCATTTTCATATCATCTGTGGTAGAAGTTCAATGAACTGAGAATCTATTGAAAAGTGATTATATACCCAGCTTTATGCTGAAATCTGTGGAACACAAAGGCTCCACAGTCAAACCTGAAACTGGTGTTCCTGCCCTGCCTTCATAGGGCTTTGTTTTTAAACACAGATGTGCTGTATATGGCTCCTCTTTCAGCGTATAATGTCTCCAACATGAGGCTTAATCAATCATGGACCTAGAGACTGTCAGACTGAGTAATATGAGCCAGAAAAAGAAAAACAAATATATTAACACATATATGTGGAATCTAGAAAAATGTACAGATGAACCGATTTGCAAAGCAGAGATAGAGACACAGACAAAGAGAACAAATGTGTGGACAACAAAGGGGGACAAGGAGGTAGGATGAATTGAGAGGTTGGGGTTGACACATATACACTATTGAAACTGTGTATAAAACAGATAGCTGATGAGAACCTACTCAATGCTCTGTGGTGACCTGAATGGGAAGGAAACCCCCCCAAAAGAGGAGATATATGTACACAGAGAGCTGATGCACTTTGCTGTACAGTAGAAACTAACACAACATTGAAAAGCAACTATACTCCCATAAAAATTAAAAAATCCAAACAACAAACAAACAAAAGTACAAGTGCCAAACAATTATTGTGTCTCTAGTGTTTCTATAGGTATTATGGATGCTATATGATTCAGTAAACAAGATTCTTTAGGATTAATGAAACATCCCATGTAACAATTAGCAAACAAGATAACACAGTTGAAATTTACTGGTACTGATTTGATGAATGTGGGCACCCAGGTGGTCAGTGGTCAATGTACGACAGGTTTCTACTAATCCCCTGGCCAAATCTCTGTCCAAGAATCAATTTCTTTATAGAGTAAAGAGTCAGGAAGAGTCAGATGTGAGAGAAGATTGTGACATGAGCTGGAAAGAGTTTTCCATATTCTTTATCCACCATGGCTCCCTTTCTGATACAATCCATCTGCCATTTTCATTGTTTCTGACATTTGCAAAATGACTGTGATATCTGAGAGCTTCTTTGGATGGTCAGAAAGGGAAAGAAGGAGGCAACCGGCTTTGACGGAGATAAATAAGCCCTTTTTCTAAACAATTTGCTTTGTGCCTGCTGGTGGTGGCTTTGTGATTTATTGAAATGTCTGTTCCAGTGCAAGACCCACATTTTCTATATGAAGGAAGCTTCATTTTGATATTGACTGCATCATCTGGAGGCAGAAATAGTCACAGATGATTCTTGCTTCAGAGTCATTTTTATCTCTAGGGTGTCTCTAGTCGCCAGGTATCCCACAGATTTAAGGCAGTTTTTCTTGGATTCTCATTTTTATGAGGATTTCTAGAGATGTGTGAAGTTCCAGGATTCCAGGAAAGAAATGATGCAGCAGAATTTTAGATACAGAGTTGAGAATATTTTGAGGCTAAAGTCTTTGTGTGTTAGGAATATGCACTGTGACTTTTCTCCCTTGGCTGCTGTTAAAAAATTATTTTGACCCTTGTTAAAATAGTAAGGACTGGAAAAGGTCAATTTTCATTCCATTCCCAAAGAAAGGCAATGCCAATGAATGTTTAGACTACCATACAACTGCACTCATCTCACACACTAACAAAGTAATGCTCAAAATTCTCCAAGCCAGGCTTCAACAGTACATGAACTGTGAACTCCCAAATGTTCAAGTTGGATTTAGAAAAAGCAGAGGAACCAGAGATCAAATTGCCCACTTCCATTGGATCATTGAAAAAGCAAGTTTCCAGGAAAACATCTATTTCTGTTTTCCTGACTATGCCAAAGCCTTTGACTGTGTGGATCACAACAAACTATGGAAAATTGTTAAAGAGATGGGAATACTAGACCATCTGACTTGCTTTCTGAGAAATTTGTATGCAGGTCAAGAAACAACAGTTAGAACCAGACATGGAACAATATACTTGTTCCAAATCAGAAAAGGAGTATGTAAAGGCTGTATATTGTCACCTTGCTTATTTAACTTATATGCAGAGTACATCATGAGAAATGCCAGGCTGGATGAAGCATAGGCTGGAATCAAGATTGCTGGGAGGAATATGAATAACCTGAGATATTCAGATGGCACCACCCTTATGGCAGAAAGTGAAGAAGAACTAAAAAGCCTCTTGATGAAAGTGAAAGAGGAGAGTGAAAAAGTTAGTTTAAAACTCAGCATTTAGAAAACTAAGATCGTGGCATCTGGTCCCATCACTTCATGGCAAACAGATGGAGAAACAATGGAAATGGTGACAGATTTTATTTTTGGGGGGCTCCAAAATCACTGCAGATGGTGACTGCAGCCATGAAATTAAAAGAGGCTTGCTCTTTGGAAGAAAGGCTATGACCAACCTAGACAGTATATTAAAAAGCAGAGACATTACTTTGCCAACAAAAGTCTGTCTAGTCAAAGCTGTGGTTTTTCCAGTAGTCATGTATGGATGTGAGAGTTGGACTATAAAGAAAGCTGAACACTGAAGAATTGATGCTTTTGAACTGTGGTGTTGGAGAAGACTCTTGAGAGTCCCTTGGACTGCAAGGAGATCCAACTAGTCAATCCTAAAGGAAACCAGTCCTGAATATTCATTGGAAGGCCTGATGCTAAAGCTGAAACTCCAATACTTTGGCCACCTGATGCAAAGAACATTTGAAAAGACCCTGATGCTGGGAAAAATCGAAGGTGGCAGGAGAAGGGGACAACAGAGGATGAGATGGTTGGGTGGCATCACTGACTCGATGGACAAGAGTCTGAGTAAGCTCTGGGAGTTGGTGAAAGACAGGGAGGCCTGCCGTGCTGCAGTCCATGGGGTCGTAAAGAGTCAGACACAACTGAGTGACTGAACTGAACTGTAAAGAGTAAGGCAGACTTTATTTAGAACTGTGGTGTAGAGATTACCAGAATGGGGTTTTGCAATGGGGGAGAGAGACTGGGCTCAAATCTGAATATAAGGAGGAGAAGTGGGGGTTTATAAAACTGTGAGGGGATAAGGGGAGGGGTCTGTGGATGGAAATTCCCAAGAGAGTAGAGTAATTCTTTGCTAAGTTGATCTAACAAGATTCTTACTGAAGGCAGGCCAGGGTCATCAGATATCACCAGGGAGATAGTGGAGGCTGAGGAAACTGATCAGATGTTGAGGGGGATTAGAGAGCTGAGGGCAAGGGACTGTGGCTGAATAAAGTTAGCAACATTCTTGTGAAAACTGGGCTTCTGATGACATGCTCAGTGATGGGGCCTGTCTGGAGTTTGACAAAGCAGAGAGTGTTTGTCAAACCCCCAGCAGAATGCTCGGAACCAAGTAAGAACAAATTAGGGCAAGCATGATTGGAGGCAGAGGTTTTATTAAAGGAAATGTGGAAAGAAAAGGACTTTGAACATCTACTCTATGTCAGGCATGGACCTCCCTTCCCTTTACCTCATTTAATCCTCAACAAGAAGTAGATGGAGTGATTTTATGTCGTCAACAAAAGAATAATGCAGAAAGTGACAAAAGCTAATTTGTGGTCTTAATTGCAATTTTCCACTTCCCTGGTGGTATAATGCAGGGGACATGGGTTCAATCTCTGGTCCAGGAGGATTCCATATGCCACAGAGCAACTAAACCCGTGCACCACAACCACCGAGCCTGAGCTCTAGAGCCCCTGCTCCACAACAAAAGAAGTCCCTGCAATGAGAAGCCAGCACACCACAACTAGACAGTAACCCCACTCGTCATAAGCAGAGAAAACCCATGCGAAGCAACGAAGACCCAGCGCGGCCAAAAATAAATATAAATTAAGGGAGAAAGAGTGAGTTGTAATTCTGGAGGCAAGGAAAGAGTGTTTCAGGGAAGAGAAAGAGACAGGGGCTTATAAAGACAAAAAGCCACGAGGCTGTTAAACATTGCCCCGAAGAATTGTGGTTGACTCTGAGATAAGTGCAGGAGGAGAAGGGGACGACAGAGGATGAGATGGTTGGATGGCATCACCTCAATGGACATGGGTTTGGGTGGACTCTGGGAGTTGGTGATGGATAGGGAGGCCTGGCGCGCTGCAGTTCATGGGGTCGCAAAGAGTCTGACACGATTGAGTGACTAAGCTGAGCTGAGCTGAGATGAGTGAGAAAATATCTGTCCTTAAGAACTCACAAGTTGTTTTTGGGTAGGGGGTCCAATAAGTAGACAGGCTGTCACGAGTTATTTTAGGGTGAGGGTTTGAGTTTCTGAGAGATGTCCTGGATGCTTTCATTAGAACAATAAATGGTCCAAATATCAGATTCCAGCAAGGCTGAATAGTGAAGAAATCACCATCCTCAATGGCCTCTTGGCTGCATTTTAGAAAGTTCTCTAAGTGATACTGATCATATTTTGAGTTTCCTTCCACAATGGAAAAGAAAATTGAGATTTAGGGAGATTAAATAACTCGCAGAGTTGACCAAGGTGGGATTCAAACACTTGTCTATCTATATCCTGGACAATGAGCAAAGCAGAGGTGACTTGTTTGGGCTAAAAAATGTGGGGGCACTTTCCTAAATGTCCTGTATTATTTAAGATCTCGTAAGGCATTCTCAAATAATAGGTTGAGAGGAAACTCATTTTGTTGTTGTTGTTGATTTGCTAAGTCATGTCTGACTCTTTGTGACCCCATGGATTGTAGCTTGCCAGGCTCCTCTGTCCTTCACTATCTCCTGGAGTTTGCTCAGATTCTTGTCAATTGAGTTGGTGATGCTATCTAAGCATCTCATCCTCTGCCTCCCCTTTCTCCTTTTGCCTTTAATCTTTCCCAGCATCAGGGTCTTTTCCAGTCTTTTCACATCAGATGGCCAAAGTATTGGAGCTTCAGTTTCAGCATCAGTCTTTCCAATGAATATATAGGATTGATTTCCTTTAAGATTGACCAGTTTGATGTCCCTGCTGTTCAAGGGACTCTTAAGAGTCTTTTCCAGCATCACAGTTCAAAAGCAAACTGATATAGAATTTTTCTGACAACCTCATGGGATGGTGGATCACATCAGATTATTTTGGATTGAGAGGGGGAAAGGTGACATTTATTGCACATGATGTAGATTCCAATCCATGTATCATGTCTGTAAAGTGAGTCATCAAGAGTATGAATGCAATGTTGGTGCCATCATCAGGGAACAACTGATCTCTACCTTGTCGACTCTAGATGTCACTCTAAGAGCGTGTGTTAGAGGCATCCAAACTGACTGCAGAGGCCGCGGCTTCGGTGCATTCCTTTTAGCTGACTCATGGTGCAGTTCTCTTTCAATCACAGCTGTCTGAGGCAGGAACTGGTGCAGAGAACAATATTGTTAACACAGCCATTTGAGACACCCCTAAGATTAAGATTAGAAAGTTGGGAGTTGTCATGGAGATACAAACTCTGTATGACCCTGACTCCCCACCAGGGAAGGTTTGCAGAACACAAAGCATTCGGGCTTTATGAACTCAATAAGCTTTAACAGGGCAGGGCTTTTGTCCTGCAGACAGAAATTCTCTAAGAAAAAAATTCCTCCGAGGAAAAAATAGCAATGCCATAATAATTATCACAGCAAATATATCACATGATATATTGATTTAACTTCATGGTAGGTACATTCTGTGCTTTTATCCTAGGGGAAGTACAGATACAAGATAATGATGGAGGTGAATGAAGATTCCTGAGATTAGTGGTTTCAGGGAATGAGTTCTCTGCTCCCTGATTCTATCTTCAGGCAATTGCCTGGGTGAAGGCTGCTTCTTGCCATAGTAGCCAAAAGCAGAGAGGTGGAGAGAGCATGAAAGACCAAAGGTAGAAGAGAAAAGGGGGCTGGTCAGCTTCCTTCCTCCCTCTGTACTCTAGAGCCATGTAAGTATTCTCAATATAGCAAGTCAATGGTGCCTTTTTCTTATTCCCTATGATCCTTTAAAATTCTCTATACTACTTTTTTTGTGTATGCTGCTGAATGTTTGGTTTGAGAAGAATTGCAGCAGACTGCAAAAAATTCTGTTCTTTTGATTCACAAATGAGGTGTTTTGCAGTTAGCACAGCAAATGTGTTCAAACAGTATGCAAATTAGGACCTCAATGATCGAATAGTTGAAAACAGACTGGCAGCAACATTCTGCCTGGGACCAGACTGGACTACACTGGATTGGACCTAAGGGAATGGGGAGCTGTGGTGGAAGACAAGGAATTTGAGTGAATTCTGGAGCAATTCAAATCTCTACAACTTCAAAGCTCATTAACAACTTTCTACTAACTAGATTTGCTGGAAAGTCTTACTGCTGAGTCTTGAAACTGTCTATACCACTCAGTTTGTATACATGACCATGACTACTATTCATCTGTCCCCACTAATATAATCTTACTAGTCTTCATTAATGTGTTTACTATTGTGTTTACTAATGTCTTCATTAATGTATTTACTATTGTGGAAACTCTTGCCAAATAAAAAGAAAGTTGCAAAAACTTTCATTATTCATTGCAGGAATTTTGTGGAAAACCCCATTTAAATGAACTGTTGCATTTTTCAACAGATGGCTGATAGCATTAATTCTACAAGTCTCTTCAAAACCCTCACTTTTCAGTGTCCACCAGTCCTAGACTATGGTATCATGATTCCTACCTAGTCCTAACAAGACACAGCATGGAAAGACCCACCTTAAACCAAACCTCAAATCTCATACAGATTCTAACGTGGCCCCATCCCTCTGAAATTAAGTAGAGTTCCCGCTCACAAATGAACTCGGCTTTGAGTCACTAACAGAGTATTTTGGTGGTGTGCAATGCCCTTGATCTCCCAAGTGCGTTTGCTTACTGATCACTTCTTTCATCCTAAACTCTCTTGGCTCTTGGGATCCCCCACTCTCTTGGATTCTTCCTACCTAGAAGGCATCTTGTTTTCAAGACTCCTCAGAAACATCTCTAAACAGATGACTATAAAATTATACTTTCAGCAAGATTTGTTTCTACTTTCTCCCTACAACAAAAGGTTTCCTCATGAATATTTCTTTGTCATCACAAATTCAATGGGTTCCCGTCTTCCCCACTCCTGATAATAACACTACATGATCATCACATTTAAAATCTTTTTATTATCTTTGACTTATTCCTTTCTTTTATTGTTTATAAACATTCAATAAATCTTGTTAATTTATCCCCAAAATATTTGTATTGGTTCCCCTTCTTTATATTTCTGCTACTGTCCACCCAATCTCAACTTTTATGGTTTTTGTTTGCCTTCTTTTCTTTTTTGGTTGGCTATGTTGTGTAGCATGTGGGATCTTAGTTCCCAGACCAGAGATCAAACATGAGCCCTCTGCTGTGGAATAGTGGAGTCCTAACCACTGGACCGCCAAGAAAGTCCCTTACCATCTCTGCTAAGCCCCTATAACTGCCCTGTCCTCTCTCAATAAAAATACTCACGCATACACACACACACACACTACTTTATTGTGTGTACTCCTCTGAGGTTTCACTGGAATTTATGAATCTTTTTTCCTCCAGAAAAATGTAATTTTGCATATATACACAAAATTCTTTTTTCACAGAATCCCTGGAAGCCAAATTATTATCCCAACTGTTGCCTCTGTGTCTAATATCATCCTTCTCATTCCATTCAGGCAGCTCCCACATTAACCTTTAAATAATGTCACTCCCTGTAAATGATTGGTGTTAAATGACAAAAATTCAATCTAGTAAATTTTAAAGATATCGTTGGCTTTATTAAATGATTTATGAGTCATGCAGCATCCTGCCTAACACGCAGAGAGGAGCTCCCAGGAGCTATACAAGAAGGAAGGTTTTGATAGGCAGAGAGTGGATCACCTCCCCTTTCTTTGGGGGATGTGACAGATGACTTCAGTGGTGCTGATCAGAAAATTCCAAACTGATTGGTCAAGACTGCATTTCTGGACTTCCTTGGCGGTCAGCGGTGTTAAGACTCTGCCTGCCAATGCAGGGGACATGGGATTGATCCCCAGTCTGGGAAGGCTCCACATGTCATGGGGCAACTGAGTCTGTGTGTCACAACTACTGAGCCTGCTTGCTGCAACTATGGAAACCCATGCACCCTAGAGCCCATGTAATCAACAAGAGAAGACACAGCAATGAGAAGCCTGCATGCAGCAACAAAGATCTAGTGCAGCCAAAAACAAATAAACAAATAAATAATTTTTTAAAAAAGACTGCATTCTTGAGGGAGACTGAAACTGCAACTAGGTTAGGGATTAAGCTTCGGTTTGGTGATGCGGTCTTAGTTAAGTGACTCCATTTTGTCTGTTGTCTCTATTTTTTTTTAACACTGGTAATGGTTTCTCATTAAAATTCAGGCTAAAAAACCTGAGGCTCAGTTGGACATTCTAAAAGCATTTCTCAGTTCTGTCAATGGGGCTTAAACTCTCCTTTCAGTTTCATACCCTTAAATACAGGAGTAAAATAAATCAGACCAAAATTAATCGACACATTAGTTGAGCACTCATTAAATACAAGGGAGCCCTGTACTGGGTACAGCCCATCAGCAGCTCTCTCACGTAAGCCTCCTACCCTTGGTCTGACGCATCTGTCTCGTTGATGTCTGCAGAACATGAGGGAACTGTGTGGGCCATGGATTTAGGCAGACTTGGGTTTGGAATGAAGGGTAACAGAATATGACATCCCCAAATATGCCTTTTTGGCATAAGGATTATTTTGAGCTGATTATTCTGGGAAACAGCAGACATAGGAGAAACTCTGAAAATAAAAGTTAGTCTTTTGTAAGGGAAATTTAGATTTATGAAGGGACTCTCCCCTTGTAAAGGGATTGCCCTCTCTGTACAGGAAGAGAAGGGTGGCTAGATCACAAGAGTATCTTACAATGGAGAGAGCAGACTTAAATCAACATAGCAAATCTTACCCTTGTTTACCACTGTTTTCTGTTAAGCTCCCATAACTGCCCCCTCTGACCTCCAGCACACACCCACTCTTCTCCCCCACACACCCACACACTTTTTTACTTTTGTCTTTAGTTGAAGATGTTATTTAATGAATTACTCAAAGCTACCTCTTTTTTATAGGGGTCTCAGCTAAGAACTCAGAAGAGTAGAGAGACAATGATTTTGTTCTCCTGTATAGAAACACCAATCTGATCTTTGAGTATCACTTTTTCTCCTGGAAAATGGAGATACTAGTTATTACAGTAAGTCTTCTACCTATGAACCTTGAAGTTGTGAACGTGCATTTGTGTGTCCAGTTACATAAGGTGTGAGTGAGACTGCAGCTTGCCTCCTATTGCTGATGACCTTTCAGCTCTACTATCTCCCACCTCCTCTGCCTCCTCCAGTTGTAATTCTTCTTGCCTGGTCACTTGATGCCAGCACCTGAATGGCAGCTGTTGTACTGTACTACTGTACTTTTCAAGGTGCTGTACTATAAGATTAAACATTTTTTTCTGTGTTTGAAAATCTTAACAGGTAACCAGGAGTAACCTCATTCCTTAGTGTAGATTTCTCAGTGATAAAAGCATGTTGATGTATTTATTCATATTTGGTGATGTAATTAATGGGGTGGAATCTTATTTTCCCCATCTGCAGAGGATGAGTTGTAAGTAATAAGAAATTTACATATTTCAAGCTACATTTTTTTATCCATGAGTTTATAATCCATGAAAGAGAAACATTCCTTTAACAAACCCCCAGGGGACTTCCCTGGTGGTCCAGTGGTTGAGACTCCATGTTTTCACTGCAGGGGACATGGGTTTGATCCCTGGTCAGGGAATTAAGATCTCACATGCCATGAGGCCAAAAAAAAAAAAAAAAAAAAATTTCTTGAAATGATTAAAAATGAAAACACAATATATCAATTTAAAGAAATTATATGGGAAAAGTAACAAATTAAACAAATTTATTTAAATTAAATAAACAAACTCCCAAACTGTGCTAAGTGCTATACTACACATTTGGGGAGACTTGTGGAGAGACTCAGAAAGGGGAGTTTTAGAAAAAAATAAAAAGGGTAGGTGTTGACCTAAAATGACTTGAAATCTTACCAGAGAGACAGAATTTATTTCTGAACCAGTTAGACCACAACTGTATTCTAAACCAGAGAATCTTAGAACTGACTCTCAATATAATTGACCTCCTATTTTTATGGGATTGAGAGCATTATTATGAGATGGGGTTCATAGGCTTCATCAGACTGCCTCCAGACTGCTCACACCCATGGCCCCCCAAAAAGAGAGAAAAAAATGTTCGAATTGGGTCGTGATTTAACCATCCATTCTTGGGACTTCCCTGGTGGTCCAGTGGTTGGGAGTCCAGCTTGCAAGGCAGGGGACTCAGATTTAATCCCTGGTTGGGGAGCTGGGATCCTACATTCCATGGAGTGACTGAGCCCACACACTAGAGAGCCCGTGTGCTGCAGCTGGAACCTGAGGAAGCCAAATAAATATTTTTAAAATGCATCCATTCTAGGATAGGTTCGGAACAGAGGAACGCCTTCCTGTCTCAACCTCCCCTCTTTTTGAACCTAGAACCTAAGGGTTTTAACGTCAGTTTTCCTGGGTTTACTAGGTTGAAACCTAAACACAGCAGAGCCTCCTTCCAGAAACGGCAATATTTAAGGGGGAACACTGACCGCCTCCTCCTCCTCCCGATCCTGAATGCAGCTGATCCAGTCTTAGCCCCTTTCAGCTTTGAGTGCAAAGCTGCTGTGAAGGATTCACTGCGACTGCAGGGGCCGCTTGAGCTGTGTTTCCTCCCTGGCTGAGCGAGATGGAATAGTTGCTCAGAGGCATCAGCTGAGATGGGAGGACCACTCTCTCCCCTCCACAGGGAGGAAACAGGAAAGGGCAGAAAGGCAAAATGACTCTGGCAAGGGCCAAGGATTCCTAAATTTGAAGGCCGGCCTCTCACTTCTGCCCC
Source organism: Antilocapra americana (assembly GCA_007570785.1). Taxonomy (NCBI): domain Eukaryota; kingdom Metazoa; phylum Chordata; class Mammalia; order Artiodactyla; family Antilocapridae; genus Antilocapra; species Antilocapra americana. Next base: position 27,140,265 of record ML661897.1, read on the forward strand.
AATCTCCTCCTCCATGTTCAGGGGGAAAAAAGAAAGCTCTAGCTGTCTCTAATCACTGCAGAATTGGTAGCAGCCTTCCTTCTGTCAGCAGGAGAACACATTTCCTTTTCCATCACAACCGTCAGATAACCCGGTTCATGCCCTGCAACAATGTCATCTTGTCCAGTGACAAACAGGTATCAGTTGTCATTTATCTGAGCTGCATTTTAAGTGAAATTCAAGAGGCTATAGGCAGAAACCCCTCTGATCTTCCCAGAGAGCAGCTGTGGTGAATGCTGGGAGTACTGCCTTTACGTCTCCTTCCCTGGGTTGTTTTGCATTTTTGACTCTGTGTTGTATTCCTTGCCATGGGCAGAGGTGTCTATTTCAACCAAGATACTAAGAGGTGTTTGGGACTAGGGTATCTGAAGGCTGGGGAGAGAGGTGAAACATGAGCTGCTCACCATAAGCACACTTCACCCCTGAAATTCCTCACAATATTCAGTGTCCCCACCTGCTGTGACAGTCCTGGGTTTCACCATGTCTTCATGGCTGGTGAAGTTCAAGTTCCTTTCTAACTCACATCTAAAGAGTTCAGCATCCCAAAGCCAGAGCTGGGGATCAACTCTAGCCACATTCAGAGAGAGACTACTGTGGTAACCACTTCCTTCTCCTTGCTTAACTAAGTACCTCTGGTCAGCAGGGGGAATTCTTACTCACATATATGTACCTGGGAGAGGTGAGTTGCATTTTTTGAGCTTTAATGTGCCAGTTGCTTTGAAACTTCTCTTATTGAATGAGTCCTGCATGTTGAGTCAACATTGTACAACAGCTAAATTTCCCAGGATTACACCTTTACCCATCCTCCTAGTCTCTAGCTCAGATCCCAGCTCTTTCAATCATTAGCTGGTTAACTGATTGAGTCACTGAACTGCTGAGTCTCCATTTCCTCTCTGTAAAAACAAGGACAGCAGTCCCTCTTATCAGGGTTTGTATGCAAAACGAAAAGAGGTACCTGAAAACACCCACCAGTGTCCAGTATCTACAAGGCGCTCAGATGTCAGTTCCTTTCCTACCTACCAGTCTAAAGTCATCATAAATCCATGATAATTTGGGAGAGATGGAAAAGAAAATTAATGCAACAGATCATATTCTTGATTCAGGAGATGCTATAAAACAAAAAATCTTAGCTCCAAAGCTAATAGACAATAAGTTCGAGAATTTTGATTTTTGGTATCTGTTGCTTTTACTGTCACGATTTAATTGTATTTAGCGTGAACATAGTTTTATGTTATTATAATCATTATTTGATCCTGTGAAGTTGTAGATAATCACACGTATAGTGATCTAAACTATCTCCAAGTTAAAATAAACTGAGCCTTTGGTAAGCGGTTCATTTTGTGTGTCTGTTTAACATTGTGTCCACCTGTATCTCAGTATCTTTGCCTCCTCTCAAGATGTAATTGGCATTAACTAATATACAGCAGCCAACATGAATCCACCTATATTTTCTGTTCAACCCAGTTATGAAGAACAGACATCGTCCTGATCTGTTCAATTTCTCCATTAAGTTTATAAACTGAGGGTGATTAAACTTCTCAACATCTGGTTAACAGCAAAGACAAAAACCCAAATCTAGTTTTTCCTGATGTGCCAAGCACTCTATTATTTTTTTTTATTACAAATTGCATAGGAATCAGTTCTCTTTCCTCAAGAGACTTGGAAAAACATGCTGAAACATACTGTATTTTTATACCACCTCTGTATGTGATCTCGGGAGGACATCAATATTCTTTGAATAGTTTGGATCCAAGAGAGAAGCCCGTCAGTTTGCATAACAATAGCAAGCCCCCTGATTTGGGCTTTGCTGTGGTGTGATTTTACCATAAGGGGGCAGGATCCTTCACATAGTAAATCTAGGTTGAAAAGGAAGCATTGATAGCATTTGTATGAGTATCATGTGTTCAGACGCTTAGACGTGTTTGACTTGTTGCAATCCCATGGACTGTAGCTCCCGAGGTTCCTCTAGCCATGGGATTTCCCAGGCAAGAATGCTTGAGTGAGGTGCCATTTTCTCCAGGGGATTTTGCCAGCTCAAGGATTGAACTCACATCTCTTAAGTCTCCTGTATTGGCAGGCAGATTCTTTAACACTGAATCACCTGGGGAGCCCCATAAGTATTATGCACATGTGCAAACATACTAAGCTCATTCACTCTTTCGCCTCTTGTTCTACTTGTAGACCAAGTCCTCCAAAGACAAATGCTCCAGTAAAGCAAAAGTGTGTGGGAGAGAACAAGATGGCGGAGGAGTAGGTGGATGTGGAGTACATCTCTCTCCACGGATACATCAAGAATACACCTTCAGACACAGAAGTGCATGCACAGCACCAGCTGAGAGCAGACAACAGTACCTGATCAGTGGAAAAGAATATAGAGAAGCATGCAAAACTCGGCCAGCATCCGCAGCTGAACAATAGAGAGGCTGGCCCATCAAACGCCTGATGCACTGAACTACAGAGTAGAACTCAGGGTGCCCCTTTGAGAGCCTGAAGTGCTGATCTACAGAGTAGGACCCCAGCCAGGGAGGGGCCCGTCTATGTGCTTGACACACTGAACAACAGAGAAGGACCCCAGGCAAGGGAGCCCTCTAAGTGCCTGAATGGGCAGAGCTATAGAGAAAGACTGGCCAAAGAGGCCTTCTGATCACCAGGTACAAGAGGCTCGAAAAAAGACTCTGATAAGGCCATAACTCCTATGGTGGAGGCAGTCCCTGCACACTTGGCACCGCCAGGGTCCCCGCAAGTGAAGCAGTTGTGCCACCTCCACACTCAACTCTCACTGGGGCAGAACTGCCACAGGCAAAAAAAGTCTTGCGACTATGTGCACAGGGTCACTTCGGTCGTGTTCAACTCTTTGAAACCTGGTAGACTGTGGCCTGCCAGGCTTCTCTGTCAGAGAGAGGGGTTCTCCAGGCAAGAATACTGGAGTGTATTGGCCAATTCTGGTTGCCATACCCTTCTAGAGCACTATATTTCCTGCTGCCCTAGTCGCCAACTCCTCTGAGTACCTGGTGCTGCCAGAACCCCTGTGACCCAGCAGCTGTACCACCTCCACACGTGGCCTCACAGGGGTAAACCCAAATCCTCCAGGGCAGCCTCAGGAATAAACCCCAGTGGACGACACACATGCAGAGGTGGAAATAAAACCACAATTGAAACCCAGTGGCAGTGTGACTAAGGAAGAAGACACAAAATCTTCCCACCTGCTGTACAAGCTGCAGATTAAATCCACACGATAAACTAAGCAGACTCTGTGTCTATGGAATATAGAAAAGGTCATTGAGAGCTCCCACAAAAGAAAATGCACTAGCTCTGATAGCTGTGAACATTGGAGGCAGGAACATACAGGAATAGGACCAAATTAGAATCTGAGCTACCCCTACAGCAAGTTCAGAGGTCAGCACAGTGTTGGAGGGCATCCTAGGGAGGTGAGGTAGACTGTGAGTCCTTTTGAAGGAAAGGACACTGACAGCAGTGACTCAAGAAAAACATTTATTATTCTTATTTTTTGACTTGTTCTGTAGATTCTTTTGGATTTTTTTTTCTTTTTCTTTTTTTTTTCTCCTCTGTTGTAGCTGTTGATTTTATTGGTGCTAAGAAATCCAATTAAGCTTTTGACCTTTTCTTTCTCAGTCACATTATATGTTGTTGTTATAAACCTCTGCCTCTATGTTGGACTTTTGCAGTTCTGTGTAGTTTTCTTCTCTTTCCCTTTTTCCTTTCTTCTTGCATTTTTTTTCTTTTTTATAATTTTAATTTTTTAAACCTATTATATATTTTTTCTACATTTATTCCTTTTCTTGCCTTTCCTACTGTTCTTTTCCCCTTGCAGTTAATCTTAAATGTATATAAATCTTCATCAACCACTATTTAACTTTACATATCTAGTCTTTCTTTCTTTTCATTCTTTCCTTTCCTCTCAACGTATTTGTAAGTTTCGTTTTCATTGCTTTATTCCCCACTTGGCACCTTGCTTTCATTTCATTTTCCAGTTTGTGATTAAGTTAGCTTTGTTCTTCACTGGTAAATGTAATTTGTGATTTCCTTTGTTCCTAGAGTCAATCTAATGTACTTTATTTTTCTTGGATTGTTTTCACTTTGCTCATGGATATATATGTATATGTGTATATTCCATTATTTTAATTATTATTTGCCTGATTTTGTAACTGCCATTTGCCTGGGATTCATCTTTGGTTTCTCATTTTTGGATATTTATTTTAATCTCACTTAATGCCATAACAATCCACTTGTGGAATCTTTGTTCCTGACCAGAGATCAAGCCCTGAGCCTTTGGAGTGGGAACACTGACTCCACTAGATGACTAGAGAATTAATCCTAGGGAGATCAAATAGTGGAACTCACACAAAGGAAACCACTTCAATACAAGACCAGCATCACTCAACCACCAGTAGCACCCTGTGTAGGAGGCCTCATCTAAACAACAAAGAAAACAAAAATACAAACCCAATCATCAGCAGACAGGATAACCACCTCACTCAGCCTTGCCCTTCAGAGGAAAAACAAACAAGCAAACAAACAAACAAACAAAAACTCAGCACAAATCTCACCCTATACAAAGTTCACACAAATCACTGGACCAAACTTAGGAGGGCAGAAACCAAAACGAAGAAAAAATTCAAACTTCTTCAAGGAAAGAATTCAACTTTCCTTGAAGCCTTGGAAAAAGAGACCTCAAACACAATAAGTTTAAAAAAAAATGATGAAAGGCAGAGAGATACTGTACAAATGAAGGAACAAATTAGAATCACAGAAGTCCAAATAAATGAAGAGGAAATAGGCAAACTACCTGAAAAAGAATCAGAATAATGATTGTAAAGATGATGAAAAACCTTGAAAACAAAATGGAGAAAATGCAAGTATCAATTAACAAAGATCTAGAAGAATTACAAAATGAATATACAGAGACAACACAATTACTGAAATTAAAAATACTTTAGAAAGAATAAATAGCAGAATATCTGAAACGGAAGAACAAATCAGTGAGATGGAAGACAAAATGGTGGCAATAACTTCTGAAGAGCAGAATAAAGTAAAAAGAAAAAAGAGCTGAGGATAGTCTCAGAGACCTCTGGGACAATACCAAATGCACCAACATTCAAAGTATAGGGGTCCCAGAAGAAGAACAGAAAAAGAAAGGGTATGAGAAAATTTTTGAAGAGATTATGGTTGAAAATTTTCCCAACATGGAAAAGGAAATAGTCAATCAAGTCCAAGAGGTACAAAGAGTCCCATACAGGATAAGCCCAAGGAGAAACACACCAAGAGACATACTAGTCAAACTAACAAAGACTAAACACAAAGAAAGAATATTAAAAGTAGCAAGGGAAAAGCAACAAGTAACATACAAGGGAAACCGCATATGTTTAACTGCTGATCTTTCAGCAGAAACTCTGCAGGCCAGAAGGGAATGGCAGGATACATTTTAAGTGCTGAAAGGGAAAAATCTACAATCAACATTACTGTACCCAGCTGGGATCTCAATCAAAACTGATGGAGAAATACAAAGCTCTTCATACAAGCAAAAGTTAAGAGAATTCAGTATCACCAAACCAGCTTCACAACAAATGTTAAAGGGACTTATATAGTCAAGAAATACAAGAGAAGAAAAAATATCTACAAAGTCAAGCCCAAACAATTGAGAAAATGGCAATAGGAACATATATATCAATAATTACTTTGAATGTAAATGGATTAAATACTCAAACCAAAATACACAGAATGGCTGAATGGATACAAAAGCAAGGCCCATATATATGTTGTCTATAAGAAACCCACTTCAGACCTCAAGACACATATAGACTGAAAGTGAGATGATGGAAAAATATATTCCATGAAAATGGGAAGTAAAAGGAAGCTGGAGTAGCAATCCTCATATCAGACAAAATAGACCTTAAAGAAGATTACAAGAGATAAGGAAGGACACTACATAATGATCAAGGGATCAGTCTAAGAGGAAGACATAACAATTGTAAATATCTATGCACCCAGCATAGGAGCACTTCAATACATAAGACAAACACTAACAGACATAAAAGGAGAAACTGACAGTAGCATAATAATAGTAGGAGACTTTAACGACCTACTCACACCAATGGACAGATCATCAAAACAGAAAATTAATAAGGAAACACAAGTCTTAAATGATCAATGAGACGGACCTCACTTATATCTTCAGGACATTTCATACAAATGCAGAAGAATACATCTTATTCTCAAGCACACATGGAACATTCTCCAGAATAGACCATGTCTTGGGTCACAAATCAAACCTCAGTAAAGTTAAGAAATTTGAAATTGTATCAAGCATCTTCTCTGACCACAATGCTATGAGACTAGATATCAACTACAAGAAAAAAAGTGTAAGAAATAGAAACATATGGAGATGAAACAACACATTTCTAAATAACCAACAGGTGACTGAAAAAATCAAAAGGGAAATAAAAAAATTTCTAGAAACAAATGACAATGAAAACATGACAACTCAAAACCTATGGGATGCAGCAAAAGCAGTTCTAAGAGGGAAGTTTATAGCAATACAATCCTACCTCAGGAAACAAGAAAAACATCAAATAGACAACCTAATTTTACACCTAAAACAACTGGAGACAGAAAAACAAAAAACCCCCAAAATGACTAGGAGGAAAGAAATCATAAAGATCTGAGCAGAAATAATTGAAAAAGAAATGAAAGAAACAAGAGTAAAGATTAATAAAACTAAAAGCTAGTGCTTTGAAAAGATAAACAAAATTGACAAACCTTTAGCCAGACTCATCAAGGAAAAAAAGAGAAGAATCAAATCAACATTACCATATGTAAAATAGATAGCCAATGGAAATTTGCTGTATGTCTCAGGAAACTGAAACAGGTGCTCTGTATCAACCTAGAGGGGTGGGATCGGGAGGGAGTTTCAAAAAGGAGGGGATATATGTATGTATACCTATGGCTGATTCATGTTGAGGTTTGACAGAAGACGGCAAAATTCTGTAAAGCAATTATCCTTCAATAAAAAATAAATATATTTTAAAAAGTAAAATTTGTGGGACCATCATCTTTTCACTTCCCCCCTAGGTTTTGCTTCCATCATAAAGGAGTAACTGGAAGGGGAATGATGTGAGAGCCTCCTGAAATGGGCTGGAACTTTCAGCTCTTCTGTGATGACTGCTCCATAAGCTAACTTAGGAGCCAGCTGGAACAGAAACATATTAATATCTTTGTTTCCTTTTCTGAGCATGTCTCTCAATGTGTAACATGCAGTAAAGTCTTATATAGCAGCCTACATGGAACTATCATTGAGATGTTCTATTTTAAATTGCTTAATTGAGCTTGTCATCTTTGTTAGAGCTGGGAGGTATGAGAGGTTTAAAGAGGGGAGGAAAGGCACTTAATTGGTGCCATGCTCTATATATCTTTATTTTTTTGTGTTCTATATGTCTTTATTTTGTGTGTGTGTTCTATAAATCTTATGTAACAGCAGGCTCTTGAAAAGGGGGGAAATCTTATATAAGCAACCTAGGAAAACTGATTGAAGTGAAGATCCAGGCCAGTCCTCCAAATGCTCACAAATTGTACTAGAACTACAGCTAACATGGCAGTTATGATATGAAAAACAACCTGTTTCTAGAAAGTTTGTGCATTCTATAATCTTTTAAAAAAACTTTTTACATCAAATTCTTCCTTTTAATTGACGTATGATTGAAGTATTATACTGTAGTGTTACTTTCAGATGTACAGAAAAGTGATCTGGTTATATATATATATGTACTTCTCTGTATTTTTTTATTCTATCCTATTATAGTTTATTACAAGATAATGGATATAGTTCCCTGTGCTATACAGTAAATACTTGTTGTTCTTACAGTCTTGATATAATCTTCACATTCTTTAAACAAGCAAAGTTTTTGCTATGAAAAAAGGTTAAACAAACCCTCAGAGAACAGCAATGGTGGAGAAGAAAATCTTTCCAAGTGTGAAAAAAATCAATAAGGCAACCCATTTGGATTCAGGTTTTAAGCCTGAAAATCCTATCAAAGCACAATGCCATGTATATTTGAAAGCAGCTCTGATCTAAGCTTTAGAAATTACCTGTTTCACATTAAGACTTCACCCATAACGAATTGTTTCGAGTCTAGAGCCTTGTTTAAGGAAAGCAGAGTTTGTGCCATGCTTCACCCACACCCTAGTTTGTAGACAGCAGGAGCTCAGGGCATAGTCAAGGCTGAGCAGCTCACAGGTGGCCCTGGTGTTGCTGGTTGTAAGGGTTGTCACTGCTGGACCGGGGCTCAGACTCTGCACTGGGACAGCATCCTCCCAACATCCCCCAGCCCTGCACCCGGAGCTCACTGCAGTGGAGACTTCATCACAAGGGCTGCACACCCTGTTAAAGGCACAGCCTGGAATAATTTCCTCCAGCCAAGCTCTACTGTTGGCTGCATCTGGAAGAATCCAGCACCATCAGACAAGGTCTCCAAGCAGGGCTCAGCCCCCAGGGCCACAGTCTGTATAGGGCAGAAAGGTCATGGTTAGGTTATATTTCTTCTTAGAGTTCTCAGATCCAACCTGATTGTTCTAATAAAAGCCCAGTTTCACTTGCAGGAGGAAATGCTTTCCGTATTTACCCCTCTGTATTTCAAGCTCATTTAAACCTTTCCAGGAGCTTTGGCCTGGATGTCCAGTTCTAGTGACCACCAGGTCCCAGTAAAGTCACCTCCACTGAGGATAAAATGATCTCCTCCTTCTTTGACACTGGGTCTCCCGAGGAAGGAGAGGCCTGGACGGTACACCCCATCCACCCAGGACTCTTCCCATCTGAGACCTGCTCATGGTGTACCTGTTGCCTTAGAAACACCTGATAAACCTGTTCACAGCGAAGTGCCAGGCCTTTATGTGCTATTTGTGCAAAGGTCTTTCTATTTTAAAAGGAAAAAAGACAGAAAATTATTTTCCACCCCCCAGTGGGGGATTGATTAAATAAATGCTGGCATATTTATACAACGAAGTACTATGTAACCATTGAAAAGAACAAAACAGTGCTACCTTTACTAATATGGAATCACCTATAAAATATATCGATTCTCCCTGGTGGTCTAGTGGGTACTATTCAGTGCTCTTGGGTTGGAGAACTGCTGTGGCCTGGGTTCGATTCCCAGTGAGGGAAGCCTTTTTTCTTGGAGAAGGAAACCTCATTATTCTTGCCTGGAGAATCCCATGGACAGAGGAGCCTGGTGGGCTACAGTCCATACAGTTGCACAGAGTTGGACATGCCTGAGTAACTAAACAAGATACATTAATCTGGAAAAGGAAGCTAAAGGTGAATCAGCACTCAGGTTGTGTTGTCAATACTGTTTCATATGTACCTCTGCTTTCACAAACACCGAATGGGTAGGAAAGGAGGACAGAGGCAGAGGGAAGGGCATATTCAGGGTGAAAAGAAACTTCTGGCACACTGGGGGACAGGAGAGCATTTGGTGCAGGAGGAGGTGAGGGTGCGGACAGTGGAGTGGGGTGAGCATGGGGGTTATTGCTGGGGTGTGCAGGAAGGGGGTGGGAGCATATCTGCCCCAGGGTGAGATCTTGGCTGGTGAGGAGCTGTCTGCTGCTCCCCTTGAGAGAAGGTGAGCTCCCCTTTTGGGAGAGGGGCCAGGAGGTCATCGACTAAAGTGACTCAGGTTCCAGGCCTCTGACAAGGCCATGTGTTTGCTGAATGCCTCAACACAATGAATATGGTCAAGGAATTTTTGTGAACTTAACCTCTGTCCATAGCCCTGTGGTCAGAGCTGAATGAGACACTAAACCAAGGGAGATGCTACTCCTGCCTCCCCAGCCCGCAGGGACACGATAATAGCTAACAGGTAGCGCTAACCTGCCTGAAGGATGATATAGTATTAATTCATTATATATTTAGCTCATTAAATCCTCACCATAACCTCATAAAATAGGTACTAGTATTATTCTTGAGAAATGAAACAGAGAGCTTAAGTAACTTGCTAAAGGTCACACAGTCAATGAGTGCCAAACTGTAATTAAAACTCAGGTAGCCTGGCATCAGACCAAGTTAGGCTGCTCAGCTTCTATGCAGTTCTTTTTCCACCCAAATAACTAGACTTGAGATGAAAGAGAGTCATGCCAGGAAAGAGTAAAATGGTCATGAGATGTCAAGGAGGGGTAGAAATTATATCTAATGGAAAGAGAGTAAAAAGAAAATCCTTAGTATTTTACCAGTACAGTATATTAATGCATATATATGGAATTTAGAACGATGGTAACGACGACCCTACATGCGAGACAGCAAAAGAGACACAGATGTAAAAAAACAGACTTTTGGACTCTGTGGGAGAAGGTGAGGGTGGGATGATTTGAGAGACTAGCATTTAAACATGTATATTATCATATGTGAAATGAATTGCCAGTCCAGGTTCAATGCATGAGACAGGGTGCTCAGGGCTGGTGCACTGGGATGACCCTGAGGGATGGGATGGGGAGGGAGGTGGGAGAGGGGTTCAGGATGGGGAGCACATGTACACCTGTGGCTGATTCATGTCAATGTATGGCAAAAACCACTACAATATTGTAAAGTAATTAGCTTCCAATTAAAATAAATAAATTAAAAAAAAAAGAAAATCCTTAGTATTTGAAGTGGTCCCTGAAGGACAAGTCCTTCTCTGGGCAGGTTGGAGGGAGGATATTCTAAACAGAGAAAAATAATATATGAAAACTGTTCTCAATGTTATTTTCAGATGTCACCACACAAATATTGTTTGCTAGAACAGTATCAATTTTTTTCTCTTCCAATTTTATCTCATTCATTTGCTCCTGTATTCATTCACTGTATTCATTCAAGCATGCAACATTTTTGAGTGCTTACTACATGCCAAGTATTCTGCTGGACTGAGCATTCACAGTGCAAGCATAGCTTTTACTTTATTTTCCTCTATAAACAAAGATAAATATTTAAACGCTCCCTTCCAACGTTATGAGCATTAATCTCACTTCTTACCTTTCAGACTTAGTAAACAGGACTTCAAGGTAGAGAAGGAGAACAGAAAAAAGTTGAATTTAGGAGAAAAAAGAGGAAGAACCAAAATCATCCCTGGTTTGGCTGAATTAAGTCCTTGAGGTGTCAAGAGGTGGGAAGACCAGGTCAGATCCTCTCAGAGGACCCTCACTGGGAAAGGAATGCTCATGCTTTTAAAAAATTATCTATTTCTTTTATTTGGCTATGCTGGGTCTTTGTTGCTGTGTGTGGGCTTTTTCTAGTTGCAGTGACCATGGGCTACTCTCTAGTTGTGATGCGTGGGCTTGTCATTGTGGTGGCTTCTCTTGTTGGGGAGCACAGGCTCTAGGGTGAACAGGCTTCTGTAATTACGGCACGTGGGCTCTAGAGCACAGGCTTAGTAGTTGAGGCACGGGCTTAGCTGCTTCGTGGCATGTGGGATCTTCCCAGACCAGGGATCTAACTGTGTTCCCTGCATTGGCAGGTGGATTCTTAACCACTGGGCCACCAGAAGTTTTTGATTCTGTTTTTTAAATGCAGTTGTCTGGAATGAGTGTCTGATTCTGTCTTTATTCACTGACAAACACCAAGTGCCTGGAAAATCCCATGGACAGAAGCCTGGCAGGCTACAGTCCATGGGGTCTCAAAGAATCAGACATGACTGAGCTACTAAACAATAGAAACCAAGCCCTCACAAAGCCTCAGCTACCTTATCAGTAAAGTGGACTGAGTAATAACGTGAATGCTCATTGAACTATTTGGAGAGCACAATGAGGTAATACCTGTAAAGTGCTTTGCCTAGAGCCTGGTATCTGATGGGCCCTCAGTATATGTGATCTGATAGAAGAGAGGCAAGAGCAAGGGGTTACTACAGGGAGAAATGAAGGATACTGAGTTCAACTTTTTTCTTCACCCTCTGGGGGCTTGAAAATGAAAAACTTCTTAGTTGCTCAGTCACATCCAATTCTTTGTGATTCCATGGACTGTAGCCTGCCAGGCTCCTCTGTCCATGGGATTCTCTAGGCAAGAATGCTGGAGTGGGTTGCCATTTCCTACTCCAGGTGATCTTCCTGACCTAGGGACCAAACCTGGGCCTCCCACATTGCAGGCAGATTCTTTACCATCTGAGCCACCAGGGAAGCCCCTCAGGCTCCACATAAAACCCCTGTGTGCTCCACTACAGAGAAGCTCTGAGATGAGGCAGGTACACTGGGTTTCTGAATTCCTGCCCAACTTCGAGGTTTTAGACATCTAATTTCTCTGGATCCCAGTTCCCTTCCATTCAGAACAAGGAGTGATAATATTCCTCTCACAGAATTACTGTGAGGGTTAAATGAAGCAATATGTCTTAGAGGTCAGGCATTCCCAAAAGAATTCACTGCACCCTATTCCTCTTCCTTCTTGACCCCAGACCAGGGACCTAAGGAAGCTAGAAGCAATCACTGGCACAGAAACTTCTTCCCAGGAATGGAGAGGGTTACTGCAGCTGCCCTGGGAAGTTCCCAGTGCAGACTCAGCCATGGAACGTGCAGGGTGGGCAAGTTTCTAATACTCTCTATGCAGGGAGAATGATTTCATGGAGGGAAGAAGGCAGCTGTGGGAACCCAGAAAAGCACTTTGTCACTGAAAGTTCTGCTGTGGAGAGCATCAGCAGAGGGCAGAAAGCTGGCCTGTGATTGGATCTGGAGGGGAGGTCCCAGGCCCCTGCTGTTCATAGGAACAGAGTAAAAGGACAAAGTAGGTGATGAAATAGTTCATCCCACTAAGGGATTGTAAGTAGAAAAAAATATGAGAGACCCCTATTAGTTAATGATTACTCAAGAAAGCAGGCTCGCTTAACCACAAAGCCAAGGAAGCCTGTTTAGCAACAAAACCATGCAACAGAAGCACGAAACCTGCCCCCAAACAATAAAACAATGGTGGCATGAGACCCACATCCTGCCCAGTGAGCTCAGTAAGTTAATGACCCCTAGGATATGTTCTCTGCACACATTAAAAAAAAATACTTTGTGGACCTAGCTTGACCACTTAGGGACAAGGAAACTCCCCTGCTCAACTTGGAGGAGAAGCTGATGATGGAAGCATGACATCTACTTGAGAAAGACACCTCAAAAAAAGCCAAGAGTTGGACGTACTGAGTGACAAACACTTTCACTTTCACAAAACGTACACTATAGAAAATATGTGTGTGTCATGTATCTAGGGACACTTGAAGGATAAGAGATTAAAATTTGGACAGAACTAGTTGCAGAGGCTTAAGAACAAGATGAAGGAGTGAGAAAACCTCAAAAAGGAAGGGACTGGAAACCACAGATGAGGGTAAGAGCCGAGTCGGGTAGGGAGAGGCAGGGATATTGAAAAGAACAGCTGAGTTGGAGGCAAGATTTTGTGTTGTCATGTTGTCATAGGTCACAGAGGACTCTGAATGTCAAAATGAGGATTTTTATTCTTTCCTGATCTATGTCCTTAAGCCAAGAGGGTGACATAGTAAAAGTGATGCTTTTAGATGATTAATCTGGCACTAGAATGCAAGATGGATGTAAGAGGAAAAAAAACCCCAATCAACTAAGAAATTACTGTAGCAAATCTAGACAGGAGATGCTTGAGTCCTAAAATATGGTATATTCAATGTCAGTCTACTTTCTGACCACCTACTATGTCCTGAGAACAACATTAGGTGCATTTACAGAGTGATCTTTTAAAATTTAACAAGTCAGGATCTATCTTCTATAGATGAAGAAATTCAGGCTCTAAGAGCTTATGTAACTTGTGAAAGTTCTTACAGTTTACAAATAGCAAACAGGAGAATGGATGTTGAGTCTTCTAGTTCCTGAACCAGTAGTTTCCATGCTATATAAGAGTTGACTTTTCTATTAGAAGTTCTGTTGCAGGTGAGGGAGGGACTTAGGATCAGAAGAGGTTATAAGGAACTCAATACCCATACTTATATAGGAAAGTCAAGCATTTCCACTGTAGAAACTAGTGAAGAAAGTGGGCTTGGAAAATAGCTGCTCTTAATCATATAAAGAGACTTGGAATCTGCATGTGAAGAAGACTGTAGAGCCCCCATGAAAAGGTGACCTGAAGATAAACATTTGAGAAAGATTTAGACTCCTTGGGGGTAACCCATTGGAACTGGATGTCCAAAGAAAAAAGGCAAATAAGAAATAAATCTAATGTTTGAATAATAGTATCAAAAAATGGAAGTTTAAAAATTTTAAGACATTTAGAATGTATTCTAGAAAAATGTTTCTAATAAAAAGATTTCATGGGATGTTATAAGAAAATGAGATGCTATACGAAGCAATGATGAAGAAAACTATATATAGACTAGTTTCTCCCTCAGAAAAAAATTAAATATAAATACTTATTTACTACATAAAGCCTCAAGTTGTGGATCTATAAGTCTGAAGTTACTTCTATGATACAAAATACAAAAAAACCTTTAAGTCCTGTTTCTTCTGAATTTAAATGTGCTCCCCCTAATTCTTATTTCAGGCTCAAAGCCCTTCAAATAGAAAGATTGATGCTGGCAGGGCAATTGAAATGTTGGCCCATCTCTTCAGAGATAAAGGATTTTGTGTCAATGAAGGTGATGGATATGGTCAGTTGAATCTGAAAGCTGAGGTACTAATTTATAGTGTTCCCTTAAGTCACTAAAAATCAGAATTGCCAGAGATTTTTGGACTCACATCCTCTGCTTTATACCCCAAATTTAATTGATTGAACAGATAAATACAGAGAACTTTTTGGCCAACCCAATACTTATTGAGTCTCTCATATGTTAGGTTTATATGAAATGCATGAGGTTAGAACCAATCTACCAAGATTGATAATTAGCTAGAAAGCCCCAATGGGCAAGTAAATCTCAGATAACAGGCATGAAGACTCTGAGGTCTGGGTGTGTGAGGAAATGCATTGTAGCTCTAAACTACTATATCTAAGGAGGGATGTTAAAGATCCTATAGAGTCCAAGGTCACATAGGCAGCCAACAGCAGAGTGCAGGCTAACAGAGTCTTCCAGTGGTTCAGTTCTTTGTGGTTATTTTCCCTTCACCATCTTTCAGAAAGCTGAAATCCTGTTTCTGTGTTCTTTTTGCATATAATCATAAAAGAGCTATTGTTAAGTCCATCCTCTGAGAGAACAGCTTTATGTTCCCAGACCATGGGGGGTTGTAGGCATTAGCTGACAGGAACTGACTACCTATCCATCATGAAGAGAAGCTTCTTTTGGAAGAAATGAGTCACTTCTGAGTATTGAACTTTTAAGACATAAAGCTCATTGATTTGCTTTTATTATTCTCTGGATACCTCCGGACATGTGTACACACACACACACACACACACACACACACACACACACAAGCTGCCTACCAGTGCATGTACCCCAAGTTCAGTTGTATTGAAGATCAGGGATATTGGAGGTGCAGGATTATCCTGCAGCAGCATCAATGAAAATATTCAAGCAAACAGCTGACTCATTCAAGAAATCATTATAATTCTATCATCTTTTCTTGTTCTTTCTCACTTATCAGTTATCCTGCTATATTACTCTCTTATACATGACACTCTCTCCACTTCTATCATTTTGCATTCACCTTGACTAAGATGCTATTATTGGAGGTATCGACAAGTAACATTTCACTAACACCACCATTTCCAATACGTTTTTCTTTCCACAATCTGACAGCTGAGACACTCAGTATAACAATGTTCTTTTCCCTAAGTATCCACACTAAATCTTTTTTTCAGGGAAATGGCTAGTGCTTTTAAAAGTGACTTTCCCCTGTTTATCATCTAATCTATAAAACTGCTTCCTGTGATGAAAAGCCTGAGGACAAAGCACAGTCAAACCATTTATTAAAATAGATTAGACATTCCAGATGAGATAGTTGTAATAACCCATGCTAAAGAGTCAGTAATGAGAATGCAAAATTATAAAAGAATCACATTTTTATTTCAATTCTTTAGTTGTCAGCACTCTTCAAAAAAAGTAGTTTCTAGATTATATGTAAGTGCCATTCAGCATACAGCTACTGATGGGCTATTTTATGGCTATGTCCTTAATGACCTTGTAATCTGATTAAGAGAAGACTTATAAACAAATAATTTCAATGTCATGAGTTAGGTTCTTGAATACCAACATGCTCAACATGTTTATCCAGTTAGCCAGCAGAGTGGGGAAGGTAGGAGATTTTCAGAGCTGTGATTCCTTCATAGAAACTCTTCTCTTCCAGCAAATGTACAGAGATCACACTTCACCATATATGTGCATGGGCATCAGAGTTCTCTCTTCCACTCTTTGTCATTGTTGTTTAGTTGCTAAGTCATGTCTGACTCTTTGTGACCCCATGAACTGTAGCCTGCCAGGATCCTCTGTCCGTGGGATTTCCTAGGCAAGACTATGTCATTTCCTCCTCCAGGGGATCTTCCCAACCTGGGGACTGAACATTGGCAGGTGGCTTCTTTACTGCTGAGCCACCAGGGAAGCCCCTGTTACACCCTTTAGAAAGGAACAAGTGTTGCCCCATTCATTATACCAGGATGCAGAAGACTCTGGCCCTGGACCTGCTGTGTTACTTTCTCATTTATAAAATCAGTTCAAAATCTTTGTTCTACTTCCCAGAGAATAAACCGAGACACTATGATAGCAGTCAAGGAAAACATAACAACAAAAATTACCTCTAGCAGGCGAGATCTTCTAGTCTTTCCTCTTAGCTTTGTACATGATCACATTTGCATCATCCCAAATTGATAACTTTAGTCAATTAAAAAAACCCTTGGGGCTTCCCTGTGGTCCAGTGGTTAAGAATCCACCTGCCAATGCAGGGAACATGGGTTCAACCCCATGGTCCAAGAAGGTGCCACATACTTAGCTGTGGAGTAACTAAGACCATGCACCACAACTACTGAAGCCCAAGTGTCCTAGAGCCTGTACTCCACAAGAGAAGCACTGCAGTGAGAAGCCTGAACACTGCATCTGGAGAGTAGCTCCCACTCACCGCAATTGGAGAAATGCCCGCGTGCAGCAATGAAGACCCAGTTCAGCCAAAACAAAAACAACCTAAGAAAGAAGGATCTGCAGCCCATTTCACTAAGGGTGGGGGCAGCATTGTATGGGGGAACAGCATTTGTCCTAGAGTTGGAGGCCAGCTTCTGGGATGTTCCCTGGGACAAATGACTAAATCTCTGGGCTGGTTTTCATTTCTATAAAATAAAGGAGCTAACGTGAATGATCAAAAGTTTTCTTTTAACCCTTGACATCTATTGATTCAAGGATGTCATAGACCCAGCAGGGAGAGAAATTTTATGTTCTAGGAATCCACAGGGAACTGATAAAAGAGGAAATAAGTCCAAGGTATTATAAAAAAAGGAACTCCGTTGGGAGTAGGAAAAAAAAAGTGAATTCTCACAAGAGTTGAAGAGCTGTCTTTACACCAAAACTTGCTCATGAAGGTTTATAGCAGATTTATTCATGATTGCCAAAACTTGGAAGCAACCAAGATGGTCTTAGTAGGTGAATGAATTAAGAAATGTGGTACATCCAGAAAAAAGAATAGTATTATTGCTAAAAGCAGTGAGCTATTGAGTTATGAAAGGATATGAAGAAAAATTAATGCATATAACTAAGTAAAACAAGTCACTGCAATAAGAAGTCCTCATATTGTGACTAGAGAGTAGATTTCACTCTTTGCAACTAGAGAAAGCCCATGCACAATGAGGAAGAACCCAAAAATAAGTAAATAATATTTACAAATGAATTAATATTTTTTAAAAAGTGAGTTGGACAGCTCATGAATAAAAATATTTTTTAAAAAAGATTCCTTACTCCAGTAAAGGACTGTATTGCGAGGACATTCTGCCTAACCCCGTGGTGGGTTATTAGTTTTAGTCGCTCAGTCATGTTTGACTCTTTATAGCCCCATGGACCGTAGCTCACCAGGTTCCTCTATCCATGGAATTCTCCAGGCAGGAATACTGGAGTGGGTATTACCTTCTCCAGGGAACCTTCCTGACCCTGGGATCAAGCCCTGAATTCAAGAATCTGCCTCCTGAATTGCAGGCAAAGTTTTACCATTTGAGCCTCCAGGGAAGCCTGTACTCAAGGCTTCTAGGAATGCAGACTTACCTCATTACCTGAAAAATGCTAGGAACTTCTGCCACTGTCTCCTGTGCATATTCTATCATGAGCACACTTCACAGATTTGAGTTTTCAGCTAACTTTCATCTGTTATCTAGAAGCAGGCATTCAAGGTACTAGCAAGCAAGATGAATGTCAGTTCACTACTGTAAGTCATGGAGTCCCTGACTGTCTTCCTCACTGAATGCCCTCAGGGCTACTGATGAAGCCAAGTGACTCAACTTGGAGGGTATGCAATTCTGCTCACCAAGTTTCCAGGAGGAGAACTCTAAGTAAGCTGTAGGATGCTATACTACAGAATGATAGAACTAATTGATTTGTTCAAGGCCATTAGCCTAATTCTGCCTGGAGATACTGTGGTCTGTGGAGGGCACCCTATCACTTTGTATGTTTAATTACCTTCACTTGAGATGGTCAGAAATATGAAATAAAAGTAGTAGCCCTACAGAAAAGAAACCCCTCTAAATCAGAGGCCTTTGGACACAGATGGTGGTGACTTGTGTTTAAAATTTAGTGGGTAAGAGCAGGACAGGCATTGGCTCATCCCCTTAGGGATTGCAATTTACCATAATCAGTACAGAAAGGCTTGATGGATGTTTCCAGGAGGCTCCCTATTTTCATAGCCTCTAAATGCTTTCAGGACACAGGGTATCTTCTCTAGAGAGACCTACAAATCCATCAGGCGCTGTCTCTTTTCCTTTCTTTTTTATTGAGAAATAATCTAATAAGCAATCTCCTGTTAGGTCCATAATATGGTTAATCAAATGTGGGAGGTGACCAGTTGACTTAAATTAACATAATTTGTCTTTAAATCATTATATTCAAAAGGCTCTAAGAAGCATCTGAGTATCTTTTTAAAACTTGTTAGTGAGATGATCAAATCAATACCAGCATAATAAGTTAGATCTACAGCTGCTTATTTTAAAAGATGGCCTTCCTCCTTAAAAATGATGTTTGTATAATGCATGCATACTAAGTCGCTTCAGTCGTGTTGACTCTTTGCAGCCCTATGGACTGTAGGCCGCCAGGCTCCTTTGTCCATGGGATTCTCCAAGCAAGAAAACTAGAGTGGGTAGCCATTCCCTTCTCCAGGGTATCTTCCTGACTCAGGGATCTAATCCACATCTCTTGTCTCCTGCATTGGCAGGCCGGTTCTTTACAGCTAGTGCCATTTGTATTACAAAAGATGTTAAATCCCATTAGATCTAAGAAAAAAAATTCTTTGGTGGAATTAGTTGTCAAGAATGGCATATTTGCTGGAGATTAGAGTCCCTTGCTGGGATTCAACTGAGTGCATTTGTAAGCAGGGAATATTTTAAAGTGCTTTTCTGCAGCATCATTGGAGCAGAAAAAGAACCCTTAGAGGCAGCCATTCTGAACTTCAGTTTTCCTAAGAATTCAGGAGACTGAGCATTTCTGAGGATGATTCATTGATACTAATCAAATTACCTAGATTCACTTGACTCATGCTGTTTAGACCCAGGCTTATTAACATCAAAGGCTTTTTTAAATCAGTTCTGCTAGGTACTGAAAAATAGAAAGGAGTTTATTGATCATCAAGCTTAACCTGGGAGGGACCCAAAGCAACAGGCCAGATGGAGGCTCAGACTATGCTCCCAGGTCTTATGAACCTGAATCCTTTTACCCACCCTCACATACACAAGGTTTGAAGAAAAAGGCAAACAGATATGTGACTGAACATTCACTCTTGTTTTTGCTGCTTATTATCTGCCAAGAACAAGACTTTGGGTGATACAGGCTATTAGCTAATAGCTCCTGTGATCCATCACCTTCTTCAAGCCAAGTCAATTCCTCTTAACAAACTGAAATTTCAACGTGGCCTCTGCAGCATGTGGGACCCAGACTGCAGGAGATCTGCTGCTAAATGCTAATGGATGCAGCAAAACACTGCCGCAGGGCGGAGGTTGTCAGGGAGCAGCTGGGAGAGACTGTTCCCGATAGCAGCTTTTGTTCAGAACACAATTCAGAGGAGCCTTGCCTTAGAGGTTAACTTTTCTGTACAGAAAAGTAGTTCATCTCTGTATTAAGTGGCACTTTCCCCAGGATGCTATTTAGGGAGGATTCTTGAGTCTAAGAGACATTTAAATAAAAGCCAAGTCCCAGTTATCTTTTTTATACCCAATGCCTATGTGTTTTAAATATGTCATGCTTGGATATTGAATTACAACTCCCATTTCACCTGGACAATGTGACATTTAAACAGACCGGTCTTGAACCTAGGGATCTAAACCTGGCAGGAACCTCAGAGAGTCCACCCACTTGAACTGTAGAGAAGTGGGAACTGAGGACAGACTGGTTAAGTGACTGACTGACAATCACACAGCAGATTGTCCCCAAGATCTGGGTTTCTCAGATCTTGGTTCAGGACTTCCTCTTCTTCACCTGGAATGAAAGTAGGCATCACCTAGTCTCTACCTTTAAGGTTTGAACATGAATGGATCCATGGATGATCATACTAAGTGAAGTAAGGCAGGCAGAGAAAGGCAAAAACCATATAATAGCACTTACACGTAGAATCTAAAATACAACACAAATGAACTTTTTTAATAAAACAAAAACAGAGCCCCAGACATAGAGAACAAACCTGTGGTTGCCAATGGGGAGAGGGAGTCGGGGAGGAATGGATTAGGAGTTTGGGATTAGCAGATGCAAAATATTATATATAAGATTACTAAACAACAAGGTCTTACTGTATAGCACCAGGGAACTATATTCAATATCCTGTGATAAACCATAATGGAAAAGAATATGAAAAAGAATATGTATATATATAAGTATTTATATATATGTGTACAACAATCATTTTGTTGTACAGCAGAAATTAGCACAACATTGCAAATCAACTATACTTCAATTGAAATAAAGCTTAAGCCACCAGATAGTATGTGACACATGTGCAGACACACATAGGAATAAAGGAGTTTTGCACCCAATGAGGTACTGTCTCATTTTTAACCTTGTTTAGGTAGTGACTTTTAACCTTGTATTGTGCTATTCTGTATCCAAGTTTTTGATAATGAACATATTGTGAGAACTCGAAATAGAACAATAAATCACATTAAAATAAGACTCATTCTAAGAATCCCCTCTATAAGTGTCTGTCTCATTGGGCCATAAGTCCCCAGAGGCTGTGTCTCCATTCTTTACATCCTCTTATATGTTAGAGTTTGACTGTGAAGGAGGTTTGTTGAATAAGTCAGTGAAAGAACTCGTGAGTGAATGACATCAGACAGAAGAAGGAATGTCTTCACTTGCCAAGTTTACTGATGCCCTCAAGGCTCTTCCCTTCATTATCAGAGGTCCTACTCCAGCCAGAGAGAGGCTTTGTGCTCATAATTTCCTCTAAAGGGGATAAAGATCAGACTTCCCACAGGAAGCTCTAAATAGCAAGAGAAGAACCTCTCTTTGGAAACTAATATTACTTGTTTTCTTATTCCTGAAAGGGATGCATGTCCCCGGGCTCCAATAAGGCGGAGGTGGACACTTTGTCTTATCTTGCCTTTTGCTGGGGATGTTCCTCGGGATGAGGCTTCCCAAGTGGCAGTAGTGGTAAAGAATCCACCTGCCGATGCAGGAGATGCAAGTGATGTGAGTTTGATCCCTGGGTTGGCAAGATGCCCTGGAGAAGGGAATGGCAACCCACTCCAGTATTGCCTGGAGAACCCCTTGAAGCCTGGTGGGTTTCAAAAGAGTTGGGGTTGCAAAAGAGTTGGATACAACTTAGCAACTAAACAATAATAACAACAACAACTACATTTCTTGGGGCACCCTCATCATCCCTAAGAAGACCTTACATAAACCCAGTTTCAGGACCTTAGAAGACTCTTTTCTTATAGCCCCAGTATAAGGTTCTCATATACAAATAACCCAGATCCACATTTTCTATAATAAATATTTCATTTCTCCTGAAACCTGATGGATATTTATAGTCCCATTGTGTTCTTTCACTGTCATTTGTTCTGACAACTTATTTGGTGAATGACATACAGATGAAGGGCTTAGATGCTAGCAATGGTGAGTATGGAGTCCAATTCCAAGGTCACAGTGGCAAAGGCTTTACACAAAGGACACAGAAGTGGAGCCCAGAACCAAGATCACCTCTGAACCTCTGACTGAGCCCCTTTAAAACTGTTGGCAAAAGCTTCTTGATCATCACCAGCAGGCTTCTTGACCTCTATTAGGCAAAAATACCCATTCCAGTGCTCACCCTAGAGTGTTCTAACCAGTCGCCTAATGCCACCCTTCCAACAGGAATTTTCTTTGTTTGGAGACTATAAAAGTTGGCTCCTAACCCAAGAAAAACATTGACTTTCCCTGGCCTGTCAGGAGGTTGGCCTGCTATGCTTACAGTGCCCACATTTCCTCTGCTCTTTGTTCTTTAAAATAAACTCACTCCTTTCTATAATACTTTGTGTTTAGAAATTCTTTTCTAATCTGTTTGGACTGCCACAACTGTGAGGAATTGCACACAAGATAAAGGCAAGAGCCTCCATTTGGGAAGGAGTCATACATAGGGATGGAGAAGGCAATGGCAACCCAGTCCAGTACTCTTGCCTGGAAAATCGCATGGATGGAGAAGCCTGGTAGGCTGCAGTTCATGGGGTCGAGAAGAGCCGAACACGACTAAGCAACTTCATTTTCACTTTTCAACTTCATGCATTGGAGAAGGAAATGGCAACCCACTCCAGTGTTCTTGCCTGGAGAAATCTCAGGGATGGTGGAGCCTGGTGGGCTGCCGTCTATGGGGTCGCACAGAGTCAGACGCGACTGAAGCGACTTAGCAGGGGCAGTAACAGCATACATAGGGAACACCTTGTTGTGAGGGCCCTCAGGGCATCGTTTTGTTTCTTGTAGTATAATAGAAGAGTTAAGCTGCCAGCTAGTTGGGAAGCCTATTTCTGGACTGTGGTCTGGTCACTTTAAAAGGAAATACCAAAACGGTAGGCCAATTTGTGGTTTTAAGCTAAGCACTATGGTAAAGAATGTATACCTTTCTGTCTTATCTCATCCATGTTGATGCTTTATATTTTCCCCCACAGCCTCACAAAGAAAATTGCTGAGTCATTCTATTCCTCTCACTGTCTCCCAGATGAGACAGTATAAATAATTTACATTCAGATACTAAGACAAGCAGTGGTTTTGAATTTTTTTTCCTTTCCTGGTCTGAATTGTTTTTGTGACACTTAATTAAACTCAGAAGGCCACTGATGACTGCAGTAAGCTTATAGTATGGTCAAAACAAGTCCATTTGTGGCAAAATCCTAGTCTTGAAGGTTAAATAAATATTTCATAGTGCCTCTAGTTGTATGTGTAAGCATAGACATTTTCAAAGACCAAGATTGGAATTTTAATGGAGATTCAGGACTGTTTTTTGTTTTTTTTTTTTTTAAACAAAACAACCCAGGTCAGTAAAAGGGACCACACATATGGTTAAATTGCTGGCTTATCTGTTATCTGTAAAAGATTCATGTTTTAGACATTTAAGATCTGGGATTTCTCTGGCAGTTCAGTGGTTAAGACTTGACTTTGCAGAGCAGGGTGTGTGAGTTCAATCTCTGGTATAGGAGCTAAAATCCCACAGTCCTCACAGCCCCCAAATCAGAACATAAACAACAGAAGTAACATTGTAGCAAATTCAATAAAGACTTTAAAAATGGTCCACATCAAAAAAATCTTTAAGAAAAAGATTGAAGCAGGTTTTAGTTGCTGACTGGAAGAATCCTTTTTAATGCAGATATCATGTGACTTTGATGTCTTCTGAGGATTGGGGAGTTCTACAAGATTGCAGCAAGATGGTCTGGAACATGCTTTGCGGACCCCAGGCTGCCAAATTCAGATTGAAAACAGGAAAGCTGCAAATAAGAGAGGACTTGAGGAAGAAAAAAGCGTGGCGAGGACAGAGACCTGTTTCTTCTTTCTATTTCTGCCCCTTTCCTTTATCAGTTCATCCCTCTTTCTTTCTCCTGTATCTCTCTCTACTCCACCTCATTGTTAACCACTATGCTTTGTATTTCACTTCTAGACTCTTTTTTTATTCATATTCTGTTTTCTATCTTGAGTCTGTTTTGCATTTGTAACACAGATTTTGCCTCAACTAAACTTAATATGTAGAAAGGATAAAGAGCTGATTTTATCAAGTCATGGGTTTCACATGTCTTGCATTGTAAGAGAGTCATTTTGTAGGAAGGCAGAAGATGGGAAACATCAATGCTACAACACCCCCTATAAGGCCCAGGTGTGTGTAATTGCTAAGTCGTGTCTGACTCTTTGTGACCCCATCGACTGTAGCCCGCCAGGCCTCCATGTCCATGAGATTCTCCAGGCAAGAATACTGGAGTGGCTTGCCATTTCCTCCTACAGGAAGGCCCAGGTTCAAAGTTGCTAATCAAAGTATACCCTTTCCAGAGAAACTTCAGAATCTTTCCTAACACTGTACACGTAACAGCCACAACCAGCTTATCAGAGCTGGCACGTGAGATGAAGCCAATTTGTTAACCTTAATTTAGTAATTTCTGTGAAACTGCACAGGTTGATTTGAAGTGTCAGCTTTGAAACCACTCAGGGGCGTCACTAGGTGTTTTAATCAAGGGGGCAGCAGCTCAGAACACAAACAGTCGATTGCACTGGATAAGCCTGAACTCACATTGTAGTCTGCTCATTGTCCCAGCTGCTTGTCCTTCTCCTGAGCTTGTTTCACAGAGGCAAAGATACTTATTTCTCAGAGTCCTCAAATTGCTTTGTAAACAGCTAAGCAGTAGTCATTCAATTTTCATAGTTTGGGTTATTGTCTTCACTTGCTGTCCTCTAGTGATTAAATCCTGCCAGTTCATGTTCTTGGTTAAGTGAAGTGAAAGTATTAGTTGCTCAGTTGTACTGGACTCTTTGCAACCCAATGGACTGTAGCTTGCCAGGCTCCTCTGTCCAGAATACTGGAGTGGGTTGCCATTCCCTTCTTCAGGGGATCTACCCAATCCAGGGATCAAACCTAGATGTCTTTACCGTCTGAGACACCAAGGAAGCCCTCATGCTTTTGGTACCACCAACTTAGACTATTAAACATCTGCCAGTCCCAGAGGGAAATGTCTTCTTACTGGGGTGATAGCTGGGTGTGTTCCACTTTCCATAAAGCTCTAAATAATGCAGGCTTCATTTTTAAAGAAATATTTATTTTTTATTTTTCTGGCTACATCTGGTCTTAGTTGCAGCATGTGGGATCTACATGGCATCATTCGGGCTTTCTAGGTGTGACACAAGGGCTCCAGAGTAGGTGGAGTCTTATTTCCTCAACCAGGGATTGAACCTGTGTCCCCTGAATTGCAAGGTGGATTCTTAACCACTGGACCACCAGGAAGTTCCTAACAATGTGGGCTTCTGAGCTCCCATTCTCAACCTACTTGATCATCAAGTCTTCTGTGATAGGACATGTATTTCTTTCTCCCTGTCTCATTCTTAATCTTTAATTCTTGGCCCCCAGGTTTCATTTCTGTTATTCTATCAAAGCAACTCTCTTCTGGAGGTGGTGCTTTATAAATCAGGTGGTCTGTTCTTAGCTCTTCATTATCCTTGTCTCTCTGCTGAACTTAACAGTATTGTTGGTTCTCCTTCCCCAGTCACTGCCCCTACCTCTGGTCACTTTCTGTCTCTGTGAAATTCTATCTTCCTTTGGTTCTCATTACATGTCACTCTTTTGATTTTCCTATTACTCTTCTGAGTTTCCCTCAGTCTCCTGAGCTGATTCTTTGCTCAACTCTCTTTGGCTGAGGAAGTGCATTCCATTCTCCTAACTTGTGTTGATATTGTTACTCCATTGATACCAAACACATAAATTGTGTTTCAAAGCTAAATTGTGTTTCAAAGCTGTGTGTGTGTGTGTCTTTAGTCATTCAGTCATGTCTGACTCTGCAACCTCATGGCTTAGAGCCTGCCAGGCTCCTCTGTCCGTGGGATTCTCCAGTCAAGAACACTGGAGTGGGTTGTCAGTCCCTTCTCCAGGGAATCTTCCTGACCCAGGGATTGAACCAGGATCTCCTTCATTGTAAATGGATTCTTTACCATGTGAGCCAACACGTAAGCCCTCCAAAGTTATATCTACGTTCTATTCCATCGAAAGATAACATACAGAACACCTAACTGCAGAAATTTTTATGTGAAATACTTGTATTTCCAAGTCAATTTTCTTACCCAAACCACAGTTCTTTATCTCCAAGAGCCTATGGGTTATTCCA
Organism: Antilocapra americana; assembly: GCA_007570785.1. Taxonomy (NCBI): domain Eukaryota; kingdom Metazoa; phylum Chordata; class Mammalia; order Artiodactyla; family Antilocapridae; genus Antilocapra; species Antilocapra americana. Next base: position 27,166,702 of record ML661897.1, read on the forward strand.
CTTGGATTATTCACTGCACCCCAAGCTCATCAAATATAATCATTGACTACTTCTGCCAAACAAATCCAATCTCTTTTTCTGCACTCTGTCAGTGCAGATATTTTGCAAGTTACTCAGACTTAACAAATCTAAAACTTCCTGTGACATAGTTGCATTTTTTTCTTCACCATATCTCATATCATTTGCTTCCATTTCCACCCTGCTTCTCAGGTTACCTTACTACTTGCCCAGATTGTTGGAACTTCCTTGTGCTGCCCTATCAAATTCTTACTCTTTTTCTCTTATCCTACCTGAATACATTTTATCCTGTCATTTCCTTGGAAAGGCAGATTCAAGAGATCTGTATACAGTAATCCTTTACCTATGAACCTTCAAGCTGCGAGCTTTCAAAGATGCAAATATGCATTTCATCAACATCAGGTGTGGGTGAAATTGCAGCTTGACCTCCATCTCCTATTGCTGATGATCCTCCAACTCTACCATCTCCCATCTCCTCTCCTTCCTGCAGTCACTAACCCTTCTTGCCTGTTCACTTAGTGCCAGCCCCTGTATGCCAATTGTTGTACTGTACAACTGTACTTTTCAAGGTACTAAGCTTTAAGATCAAAAATGTTTTCTTTATTTTCTGTGTGTTTGTTATGTACTATTTGTGTGAAAAGTATTATAAACCTATGACAGCATAGTATTATATAGATGATTGTGTTGGGTACCTAGGCCAACTTTGTTGAACTTATGAACAAATTGGACTTATAAATGTGCTCTCAGCACAGAACTCATTTGTATGTAGGGGACTTACTGAATATCATTGTTTCATGTCAAAGCTTTTCAGTCTGATGTTTAAGGCCATCTGCCAACATTTCCAATGTTATCTCCCACTGTTCCTCAACCCATATCACCTTAGTCAAGCTGTCTGGGTGCCCCACCAACTTTCCACGCTTGGCGTTGTTTTCACATTGTGTAATATTATTGTCTTCACCTAGCATGTCCTTCTGACTGTTGTCCTTTGAATCAAATTATAGGTATCATCTAAGATTCTGTTTTTGTACTCTCTTCTATAAAATCTTTACTAATTTTTCACTCCTAGTTTATCATTACTACCACACAATTAATCATTTAATTGTCCTCTATGTCATGTTTGGTAGTTTTTTCTCTCCCTGTAATTGTAAATTTCTTATTTCATCTATTAAATAGCTTTTGTGCTCTTCTGGGAGCTCAGCATAGTCTTGACAAATAAGGGGTGTTCCATAAATATCTCATTGATTTACTATTCTTTCATTTAACAAACACTTGTCTAAGTAAATTGTTGGATAAATAAATCAAACATTGATTGATGGATTGATCTTGTCTATTGATTCAGTTTCATACTGTGCTCAGTTCTCTGCACTTTAATTTGAGTGGTGAGGGACACCTAATATTTTATTTCCTTCCACCTCCAGACAATTCCTGGAATAGACTCCCATAAATAAACCATTGGGATCAAAACACACCTTCAATCACTTTCGGGTGAAACTATGTTAAACAGAACTTTAGTATCTGAATTTTAATGACAGATTAAACCCCTGCCAAATGATTTTTGCATTGACTCATTAAAGAAACAATATAAATCTCCATGAAAAGGTAAATTAAACTCTGATTCTCTTCCTAGAAGTGACACATTAAACATGTGCCACTTTAAATTAAGAGAAAAAATAATATTTTTATTTTATTTTAATTTTATTTAATACATTTTAATCTTTAAATTAAGAGAAAAATAATATTTCAGAAACCAGAACAAATGGCACTTCCAATCTGGGTTCTACTTGGTTCAAAGTGATTTTTAGGGATTAACTGAGCTTTAGCACTAGCAAGGCTATTATTTTCTAAAACTAATTGTCCTTCATTTAGTAAAATCTATCCTTTGTTAAAAATGTCTCACCTTATAACCCAGTCATATTATAATACAAGCATTGTCATGGGTTGAATTGAGTGCCCCTAAAATTCATATGTTGAAGCCCCAACTCCTAGTACCTCAGGATCTGAAGATATGGCCTTGAAAGTGGTTATGGAGTTGGTAGGATGAGTTGGTAGAATGGCTTCTAATCCAATTTGACTTGCGTCTTTTATAAGAAGAGGAAATTTCAGACAATAGGGGCATATGTATACAGAGGGACAGTCATGTAAAGAGACAGCAACAGGCCAAGGAGGTGGAGGTTTCCTTGGAAACCAAATCTGTCAGCCCCTTGGTCTTGGACTTCTAACCTCCAGAACTGTGAGATGATTAATTTTTGTTGTGTAAGCCCCACTGTGTGTAGTATTTGTTATGGTGGCCCAAGCAAACTAACAAGCACATACATGTCTCCCTACGACAGTGAATTCTTTGAAAGCAGGGGTCAAATTTCATTCAGATTTGTAGTGCTTCACAGAATACTGGAAATAACTGATCTTACACAATGTCATGGAAATGAATTTGTAGCTTGTTTGGCTCACTAGAAAGCTCCTTTTTGGAATATATATAATGTCTGAATATCTACGGGGGCTCAGTGCTCTTATGGACACTGGTAGGTACGAAGATGAGTAAAACAAAGACTATTTCAATGAAAGCACTTTGTACTGGTCATTATGAAAGTTTTCCATTGCCTGAAGATATGTTTCCATCACTCTATATTCCCAGATGGGCAAATCAAACCTATCACATTGCAAAATTCCCAGCCAACAGACTGAAGTGTTAAGAGGTTTGCACCACTCAAGGAAAAAGAAGTGTTACATAAAAAAAATCATTTCCAACCCCACCTCTATTCCCACTGAATGGGTTCAGAAGATTAATCTCTTCATGCCAAGACTTGAGTTAGTGACTAGCATAGAGAGTGATAAATCCAACCTTCTGTGACTGATGAGGACTTCAGACAGTCTTGAATTCACAGCAGCAAACATCCCATCTAAGTGAGAAATTGGAGACTAGGTAAAGCTCAAAACTCAGGTAAAAGTGGACCAAACAGTAGTGAGGTTGAGAATGAAGTTACAACTAGGAGGGTGTGTAAACCCACCAAAGCAAAATGAATACCACCTTTAGACAGGTGGATTCAGACTGTTAGAAAATTACTGTCCTGGTCTAGGCCACCTCAGGAACTAAAATCTAAGTCTACAAGCTCAATTTAAGGACCCAGGCGCCCAAAGCTAATGAAAACTTAGATGATGGCACTGTAAGTCTAGGAAGTCAGAGAATTGAATTCAGAAGGGCCAACTCTGCTTCAGACAATACTGTAAAGCTACAGTAAACAAAATAACATGGTATTGGCACACAAAACATATGGCTCAGTGGAACAAAATAGAGAGCTCAGAGTTAAACTCACACTCTTACAGTTAACCTTCAATAAGGGAGGCAAGAATATACATGAAGAAAAGACAGTCTCTTCAGCAAGCAGTGTTGGGAAAGTTGGATAGTCATGTAAATGTAAAGTCAAAACAATCCCTCACATACAACACAAAAATAAACTCAAAATGGGTTAAAGATTTAAATATAAGACAGGACACCATAAATTTCTTAGAAGAGAACTTAGGCAAAATATTCTCTGACATAAATTGTAGCAATGTGTTCTTAGGTTAGTCTCCCAAGGCAATAGAAATAAAAGCAAAAGTAAACAAAGGGACATAATCAAACTTATAAGATTTTGCACAGCAAAGGAAACCATAAACAAACTGAAAAGAAAAGTTTTGAACTGAGAGAAAATATTTGCAAAAGTTGTAACTGACAAGGGGCTGCTTTCGAAAATATACAAACAGCTCATACAACTCATTTCTCCAAAGAAGACATACAAATTGGCCAATAGACACATGAAAAGACGTTAGCATTGCTAATTATTAAGAGAATGCAAACTGAAATTACAATAAGATATTACTTCACACTGGTCAGAATGGCCATCATTAAAAAGTCTATACATAACAAACACTGGAAAAGGTATGGAGAAAAAGAATCCTCTTATGCTCTTGGTGGAAATGTAAACCTTAAGGTATCTGCCTAGCTCTTGACTATGTTCTATGGCTTTTTTGACTACCTTCTCAGTCTATAGACTTTCCATTTCCACTCCCCTACCCAGAATTGGGACTTCTTATGACTCTAAGTGATTCTTTCTGGTGGTGGACCAATGCTCAGGCATCCAAGGATAAGTCTATTGATGCTGATTCAAGGTGAAGTGGTATCTAAAAAAAATGCTGCTTTTTGGGGTGAGCCAGCATGAGGAAGCTGAAACCAACAGGTAGGAAAGTGCAAGCTAATATGGGAGTTGGTAAAAGATTTGGAGAGAAACTGAGAGACCAAAAAGAGCTTAACTGAAAAGAGCAGAAAATAGAAAATGGATTCTGAGATGCAGTCAAGACCTTTTGTTAAAGTTCAATCCAATGCCAAGAATCCAAAGAGGAAACAGAGCCAAAATAAGTGGGTCGTTATTGGCTTCCCGGGAAGAGCAAGCCCATGACAACCAGTCACATGGTCCATAGCCGACTGCTGCTCTACTGAGAGGAGGATTCTTAGCTCTTGCCTCACCTCTGCTCTAGCCCCCAAAGTGCCGAGAAACTTGGTTTCAGGATACAATAGACAGCATTATCTTCCTTTCTCCCCTGGTATCTTCTAAGAGGAGGTCCTCCATTCTTGCACACAAATAAGCAGCTCTCAAACCCTGATACACTGGGTTTGTGACCTTAGCTCTGCTCATGAGAATATCTCATCATAATACATCTAAATGTACCAGAATGTTCTTCCCTGACCACATCATCCCCTTTTGTACATGTGTCAGAGTTATTTTCATTCTCCACACATTAGAATATTGTTCCAGGGTTCTTCCTAGCCTCTTTTGTTTTCTTTCTTTCTTTCCTTCAAAATTGCATTGTAAAAACCTCTACGTACTCATCACTTCCCCTACCAATGTCCTCTTCAGTAAACGATTCCCAACAGAAAAAGAAATTTCAAGGTTACCTTCTAAAGAAAGCAGAACTCTGCAAGCCAAATAAATGAAAACAAACATTTGTTGCAGCCGATCCAGCTCAGGATTAGTGGCTATGAGACATACTTTTATTTGTTTAGGCTATATTGCAAGCATGCTAGTTGCTTTTCAAATATTAAAATCTAGTGATGGAGATAATAATAAATAATGTATTTCATATAGATAGCATCTGAATCAATGATGTAAGATAATGGCTCTGGGGTCTACAGTTCTAGGAAGTGCCCATGACTGGGATACAATCAGCAGTCCCATGTGGGGTATGTGAGATAACACTTCACTAATGCAAGCTGAAACAGTGGCTCTAAGGCTCTGTGACTTGCAAAGACAAATGTGCCCAGTTCTCAATAATCTTACTGAAAATACAAGAAAAAGTCCTGGGAGAATGGCTTAGAAAGTGAGGGTATCTAACGTGTGATTGGATCTACACTGATCATGAGTGATGTCCAGATGCCATTTCATGGGCTAAAACACATCACGGAGGACAGAGTAATGAAACTTACTTAATTTACTTCCAGTGCTTCCAGTGGGGTGTTGAAAGATTTGGTGGCTATTCCAGGAGCTCCACAGGTCTCCATGATAGGAAGCTGGTCCTTCAGAAGGAAGATGCTGTGAAATAAGAATCAACCAGATCATGTTTTTGATAGTTGTAAAACAGAATTAAGTTTTAATTTCCCTTCCTTTTAATGCAAACTTTAATTGAATCTCAAGAAGAAGCAGAAAACCCAAATAGTTCTATATATATTCAAGAAAATAATATATGACTTCCTGATGGTGCAGTGGATAAGAATCCACCTGCCAACGCAGGGGATATAGGTTTGATCCCTGGTCGGGGAAGATCCCACATGCCGCAATAAGAAGTCTGCACGCCACAACTAGAGAGTAGCCCCTGCTCACTGCAACTAGAGAAATATCCTGCGAGAATGAAGACCCAGTGCAGCCATAAATAAATAAATAAATTTAAAAACTAAAAAAGAAAATAATGAAAAACTTCATAGAAAAATTGTAAACTTTACTGCCCTTATTGTAAATTTAAATGTACTGCCTCTACTGTCTTTATAGTAAATGTCTTTACTGATAAATTGTAAAAAAGAAATTAGTGATGAAATTGTGTTATACAATTACACAAATCATTTCAGAGGACAGAGGAAGAGGTACTATTTCGCAATGCATTTAATGTGGCCAGCACAATCCTGGTATCAAAACTTGACAAAGACATTATAAGAAAGATATAAATGAATATCATTTGTAGATATAGATTAAAAAGTTATCAACCATTATTAGCAATTCAAAAATATGAAAAAAGGTAGTACATAATGGTCAGATAAGATTCATCTCAGGGATCTAAATTGGTTTAACATTTGTAAAGCAATCAATATAATTTGCTACAGTACCAGAATAGAGGAGAAAACATACAGTCATCTTAATATATGTAGACAGAGAGAGAACTAAGATGGCGGAGGAATAGGACTGGGAGTCCACACTCTCCCCAACAAATACACCAAAGGAACATTTAAATACTGAACAAACTCCACAAAACAACATCTGAATGCTGGCAGAGGTCTTCAGGCATCTGGAAAGACAGCCCATTGCTGACGAAAGAAGGTAGGACCAAAGGAAAAAAAAAAGTAAAAGAGGCAAAGAGGCAGGGACGGAGATTCATCTCAGAAGGGGAGCCTCGAAAGAGATAAAGGCTTTCGAACGTCAGGAAACATTCTCACTGGCGGATCTGAGGGATCTGAGGCGAATCTCAGAGAGCATAAAAGTCGGGAGTAGAAGCCGATAAATAGTTAAGCCCCTTAGAAAACGTCTCTAACCTCAAACTTCAGCGGAGCGGCGGCCCGGGCGCCCCATCCCCCAAGAGCCAGCGGACTGCTCAGGGAGGGGCAGGCCGCGGGCTTAGGGGGAGGACTGATATTGAACCCCTGGGGCAGACTGAGGGTCCTAACTGAGGGTGCTAACCGGAGATAGACCGCTGGGTAGCCTTCCAGAGGAAGACCCCCCCCCCCACCAGGCTCACGCACAGAACAAAGAACAGAGCGCCCCGGCGAGGCTTCTGCCCCCAAACCGCAGGCAGAATTGGGTGCTAGCCAAGACCTCTGGGGACTCTGGACAGTTGCCACCAGAATTAGGCACTTCTCATATCTGAGAAGATGCGCCCAGCTGCACGCTGAAAAAACCGAGCAGCAAGGCCAGGGGAGGGGAGAAGCCGCAGCCCCCAACTGCGTCTCCGGAGTGCGCCGCCAGAGTCTGTCACTGCACATCTGAGAAGACACGCCCCGCTGCAAGCAGAAAGAGCCTAGCGGCTGGGCCTGGGGAGGGGAGAAGTCACAGCCTCCAATTGCGTCATCAGAGTGCGCCGCCAGCAGCAGAGGGGGCGGGAAAAGCACAGGCACCGGGAGTGGGGCAAATCCCAGAGCGCTGAATAGACACTGAAGGGGCCAGTAAACAGAGGACGCCAAATCAAGCAGGACGAACCGCTTAAGAGCCCAACAAGGAAACTCTGACAAAACACACATCCAACCCCTCCCATAGTGGGGAACCCCCACAATAAAGGGACAACACAGCAAGATAAACAAAATGAAAAGGCAGAGAAACACCCAGCAGGTAAAGGAACAGGATAAACATCCTCCGGACCAAACAAAAGATGAAGAGATAGGATGTCTACCTGACAAAGAATTCCGAATAATGATAGTGAAAATGATTCAAAACCTGGAAAATAACTTGGAGTTGCAGTTCAATAACCTGCAGGCAAGGATCGAGAAGATTCAGGTAACCTTTAACAAGGACTTAGAAGAAATGAAAAAGAGTCAAAATACAATAAATAATGCAATAAATGAGATCAAAAACACCCTGGAGGGAACCAACAGTAGAATAACAGAGATAGAAGACAGGATAAGTGAGATAGAAGATAGAATGGCAGAAATAAATGAAACAGAAAGGAATAATGAAAAAAGAATTAAGAGAAATGAGGACAATCTCAGAGACCTCTGGGACAGTATTAAACGCACCAATATTCGAATCATAGGAGTCCCAGAAGAAGAAGACAAAAAGAAAGACCATCAAAAAATTCTTGAAGAGATAATTGTTGAAAATTTCCCTAAATTGGGAAAGCAAATAACCTCTCAGGTCCAAGAAACACAGAGGGTCCCAAATAGAATCAACCCCAAGTGGAACACCCCAAGACACATATTAATCAAATTAACAAATATCAAATACAAAGACCAAATATTAAAAGCAGCGAGGGAGAAGCAAAAAATAACCCACAAGGGGAATCCCATAAGGATAACAGCTGATCTCTCAATAGAAATGCTTCAGGCCAGAAGGGAATGGCAGAGCGTTCTTAAAGTCATGGAAGAAAACAAGCTACAACCCCGATTACTGTACCCAGCAAAAATTTCATTCAAATTTAAAGGAGAATTCAAAAGTTTTTCAGACAAGCAGAAACTGAGAGAATTCAGCAACACCAAACCAGCCCTCCAACGAATGCTAAAGGATCTTTCCTAGATAGGAAACACGGATGGGATATATAATCTCAAACCCAAAACAATAAAATAGAAGAAATGGCAACAGGATCATATTTATCAATAATTACCTTAAATGTAAACGGGCTGAATGCCCCAACCAAAAGACAAAGACTGGCCGATTGGATACAGAAACAAGACCCCTATATATGTTGTCTACAAGAGACCAACCTCAAACCTAGGGACACATATAGTCTGAAAGTTAAAGGCTGGAAAAAGATATTCCATGCAAATAAAGACCAAAAGAAAGCAGGAGTGGCAATACTCATATCAGATAAAGCAGACTTTAAAATAAAGGCAGTGAAAAGAGATAAAGATGGACATTACATAATGATCAAAGGATCAATCCAAGAAGAAGAAATAACAATCATAAATATTTATGCACCCAACATAGGAGCACCACAATATGTAAGGCAAATGCTAACAAGTATGAAAGGGGAAATTAACAACAACACAATAATAGTGGGAGACTTTAATACACCACTCACACCAATGGATAAATCAACTAAACAGAAAAGTAACAAGGAAATTCAAACTTTAAATGATACAATAGACCAACTAGACCTAATTGATATCTATAGGTCACTCCACCCCAAAACAAGGAATTTCACTTTTTTCTCAAGCGCACACGGGACCTTCTCCAGGATAGATCACATCTTGGGCCATAAATCTAGCCTTGGTAAATTCAAAAATATTGAAATCATCCCAAGCATCTTTTCTGACCACAATGCAGTGAGATTAGATATCAATTACAGGAGAAAAACACTCAAAACTTCCAACATATGGAGGCTCAACAACACACTGCTGAATAACCAACAAATCACAGAAGAAATAAAAAATGAAATTCAGTTGTGCATAGAAACCAATGAAAATGAAAACACAACAGCCCAAAACCTGTGGGACACTGTGAAAGCAGTGCTAAGGGGAAAGTTCATAGCAATACAAGCTCACCTCAGGAAACAAGAAAAAAATCAAATAAATAACCTTACTTTACACCTAAAGCAACTAGAAATGGAAGAGATGCAGAAGCCCAGGTCTAGTAGAAGGAAAGAAATCTTAAAGATCAGGGCAGAAATAAA